>JAXGGA010000089.1:0-352254 GCA_038373865.1 Uloborus plumipes | reverse complement strand
TCTATGTCTGCTTTTTTCCTTTGAGCGAGCTGAACTTACTGAAACTTTCCTCACCATCTTGAAGACGTGAAGCATCTCAATAATTCGAATGATTTTTTTTATATAGGAAAAAAGTAAAGGCGTGAAGCGCCTGTAAGCGAGCCGCCTTGGCGGGGAGTACTTTCTTTAAATTTTTTTCTCACTACTTTCAGGGCACGAAGTGCCCGTGCAACGCCAGGCCACGTGCGTGGTATGTCTTGAAATCGAATGAACATTAAATTATATCAAATAATATAACTTCAGAATGAGGTAAAAGTTAGAGAGGGGAGACGTTATGCATCAACATGCCGCAGGAAGCTAATCTAGCTGCCCTGGCAGCTAGTTATGTTGATAATTTTTGTCTTTTTAAATTTTACAAAATTTTTAACTCTCATTGTCACGTTTCGGATATTTTTAATATGTCTTTTAATAATTTTAAGTCTATTTGTTTTAATATTTTTAATGTGTACTTTGTTTTAATTCATTTGTTGTCTTTTAAAATTTTACGAAATTTTAATTCCTTGTCGTGTTTCAGATATTTTTAACATGTCTTCTAATTGCAAAGGAAATTACAACGTTAAGAAGGCACAAATAAGCAGGGATACTGCAGTATCCCTGCTTATTTGTACCTTCTTAACGTTGTAATCTTCTTTGCATCTATAGCACAAAGCTATTTGTAAACTTTGTCTTCTAATTGTTTTAAGTCTATATTTTTCAATATTCTGAATGTAAAGATTGTTTTAATTGTTCTTGTTTTACTGGCCATTGTAATTGGATTCGTCTGTTGTGCGCAATACTTTAAAAAAAATAAAAATAAAAAAAATAAAATAAATAAAATTACTGTAAAATTAGCTGTATTATACTGTAAACACAGCATCTACTTTTTAGTGTAGTATATTTTGTACAAGTGGTTTCTTTGCTAGGGTAGTGTTAACGTAAGGAAAACAACCACAACTCATTTTTACGTTATGAATTAGGGGTGTGACATGATGTTGATGTTTTGGAAGCATCGATATTTTTTCCATCCATGTTTTACGATCAATGTTTTTCACACATCGATGTTTCAATTTCGATGGGTGTTTTTTTTTGTGTGGTTTATGTTTCATGTTTCAGCTAAAACGCTTCATAAAAATATGCATTGAAACGTTGCTTCATGAATCGGTAGTTCCAATATTTATCTCATCAGAAAAAGTTTTCTACAGTTGTTCCATCGTTGCTTTACTGTCGATGCTTTCTGAACATCGTTGTTTTGTTTTTTCTTTGTTTGTTTTTCTTTTTTGCTTTCGATGCTTCGATGTTTTTTATTTCAAAAAAGAAAAAAAAATGCCGTTAAAAAGTTACATGGTAAATTAGTAATAGCACTAGTTTAGCAAAGTTTTCTATAATTACCACCCATGCCTTACGATCCATGTTTTCTCGGGAGACAAAGGAAAAGTACAATGCATCATAATGAGCCATATAATGAGGCGCGATGTAACGAGGATTTACTGGACTTTTAAGCAGGACTGTAGTATATTCAATAAAAGATTAATGATTTGGAACACCGATTTTTGAAATCATCAATGGTTTGTATTCGATTTATTAATACAATCAGTATTTTAATTTCCATCATCGGTGTATTCAAACATCGATGTTTCCCCCTCGATTTCACACACCTATTATGTGTGGTACTGTGTAAGTCCAAAGTCAGAGAATGTAAAAATCCAACCGAGATTTGCCAGAAATATTCTGTCTTTCGCCTTTGTCATTCCTACAAGAGTGGTAACACTTGTACATTTTTTAAACACTGAAAAAAAAAAAATAAATAAATAAATAAATGCACAAATAAATAATTATATCTGCAATGCATTAGTAATCACTGTTTGCAAGCGTTCATCGTTGTTTGAAAAAGCAACTTTAATAATTCAAGCATTGATTCATTTCTATTTCAGTGTTTTCGAAAAGGAAGTAGTACTTTAATAAGTTCTGGCCGTTTTCCTTGCATTGAAACTACAATGGAAAAGAATAAACTTTCACAAAATTCAAAAATATTTGAGCTGAAATTTTATTGAAGCCAACATTTTCGAAAAGTTTCTATAATTTGCATAGTTCAATAATTATTATTTTATGGCAGCTCATTTCACGTGCATAAAATATTGTTAGCAAACTAAATACATTTCACTGGGCATAACTTTTAGTTGAGTTGCAAAACCTTGCTAGCAATCTATTCCATAGTCCCTCCATTCCAAATTATTCGTTACAATTAGGTCGAAAATTTTGTCACAAGTCAATCGTTACACTTGAGTACTTTTAGACTCAATATTCAATGCAAAAAAAGAAAAAAAACAACAACTAGAAATATTCCTAGAAAATAGTGCTCAAGAATAGGGTGTCTAAATTCTTCCAATAATATTTCTGACCAAAATCCAGGAAGTTTCCCCAAAAATGCCCATATTCTTTTTAAAATTAAACTGGGACTCTTTCGAAGAATTCAATAAAAGCAAGTTTTTGTAATAAATCAGAAGCTTTCTAAGAAACTTTGAATATTTATAATAATAACTCGACGCCTTCCAATCTACCAGGAAAGCGGCAAAAGCAAATATATCGTCGAAGCTGAGACATAAAGTAAGACAGTAAGTAGCTTGAAAACAACCTCTGCCATTTTGGAATTTTCTTACAGCGTTCAAACTGATGATTTTATGTAAATAACTTTAAGAGATTGCAGTGTGCTATGCTATCAATTCACAACATTTACTTAACAAGCATTTTCTCCCTAAAACAGTACCAAATTAGTGCAAAAATCCAGAGTCTTTTCATTCTTTAACCACGCCCTATTTTGTAAGGGCTCACTACAGCAATCGTATAAAACTGACTAATAGCTAATAAATCGTGAATTCCTTCGAAAGTAAACGAATCTTTCTTTTCCACTGGTGACGTGTATAAACTCTCGTAAAACTTGTATAAACTCTTGATTTTTAACTTCTTCAGGACTGGTGTACAGCTTTGAACAGCAGCTAACCATTTCCTAATTCAATAAATTCCTTTTTTTTAGCCTACTTTCCCGTTAAAAATAAAAGAAAGACGAAAAAAGTATTAAAAGTAGCTTAATGCATCTAAAAATATCGCCAAGTCCAAAAAATATCGCCAAGTTAAAAAAAATATCGCCAAGTCCGAAAAATATCGCCAAGTTAAAAAAATAAAAAGGTAAAATGAATATCGAAAAATTAAAAATTTGAAAGTAGGGTATTGAGATGGGGAATTTGTGCGTCGGTCGGTCGGTCTGTCGGTCTGTCTGTCCCCCCCTAATAACTTTTGAATGAACATTCCGATTTGGACAAACTTTTTTTTGTTGGAAAGATCTCGGCGAGTACAGCTCATTCCCATATCTGATTTTTCGATTTGAATAATTTTTTGTTCAACTTTGAACCGTTCAAACAACCTGTCCCGCGATGCTAACTTTTGAATGAACACTCCGATTTGAACAAACTTTTTTTTGTTCGAAAGATCTTTTCAAGGATACTTCATTCCCGTATCTACATTTTCGATTTGAATAATGTTTCGTTCAACATTGAACCGTTCAAACAAGCTGTCACCCCTAATAACTTTTGAATGAACAGTCCGATTTAAACAAACTTTTTTGTGTTCGAAGCATCTCGGCAAGGATACTTTATTACCGTATTTAAATTTTCAATTTGAACATTTTTGGTTCAACATTGAACCGTTCAGGCAACCTTTCCCCACCTAATAACTTTTGAGTGAACCGTCCGAATTGAATAAACTTTTTTTTGTTCGAAAGATCTCGGCGAGTACAGCTCATTCCCATATTTGATTTTTCGATTTGAACAATTTTTGGTTCAACTTTGAACCGTTCAAACAACCTATCCCGCGATGCTAACTTTTGAGTGAACCGATTTGAACAAAGTTTTTTTCGTTCGAAATATCTCATCAAGAATACTTCATTCCCGTATCTACATTTCCGAATTGAACAATTTTTCGTTCAACATTGAACCTTTTAAGCAACCTTTCCCCACCTAATATCTTTTGAGTGAACCGTCCGAATGGAGAAAACTTTTTTTTGTTTAAAAGATCTCGGAGAGACTTTCCCATACATTCCCATATTTCGCTTTTTGATTCAAACCATTTTTCGTTCAATAGTGAACCGTTCAGAAAAAAAAATTTACATTAGCGTCTACGGGGAATTTAAGTTGAATGTTGATCCTGAACTTAAAGTCGGATTTCCTTCAAACTAACTTTGTAAGAAAATGGTTTTGATAAATAATGTTTGTAAAGTACTTTTCTAAGTAATCTTCTGTGATTCCGATTCCGACTCCGCGAACATGGCGGAAATGCAGGCTAAGAAAAAAAATGACTGAACGTGCAGACGATTTTTTGTTTATTTATTCATTTGTTTTATTATTATTATTATTATTATTATTATTATTTATTATTATTTTTTTCTTGCAGACGATTTTTTTTTTGTAACAAAAATTTTTCATTCACGAGAACATTTTATTCTTTATTTATATTTAACAACTGGCAACGGATTAAAAGTGAAATTCCGGACATTTTATTAACGGACGATTTTTTTTCTTTTTCTTTTTTTTTCTTTCTTTGATAAAATGTGTTTTGATGATCTTTGTACTTTTATTTATTTATTTTTCTTAATTATTATTATTATTATTATTATTATTATTTTTTTGAAAACGATGGAGGATTTTTTCTACGGAGGAACTGTAACAGTTACACTCTTTAAAAGGTGTGACAAAACTTTATTTATTCGTTAATTACTTTTTACGTGTCTATTTCATCTGTTGAGAGGGGCATATTTTGCTTTTCAAAATCAGCTCTAAGTGCTAAAAAGGTATGTTTGACATAATTTTCAGTCTCAGATAATCAAGAGAATAATGATCAGATGCGAGAATGCCGATGTCGATGTACGGGAAAGTAGGCTCGTTTAGTTCTTGACAGAACTTCTTGTTGTAACTGACTCTTTATACTCTGCTTATAACTATCAATGCAAATATTAATCGTTTTGGGATTGGCAGCATTCTCAAATATGGATTGCCAGTTTGGGATTGACTCGTTTTTCCAACCATGGATTCTCGTCGCAAAGGCGATGCTTTTTTTCTGATTTTTTAAAAAATATGTTATCTTTTTTTGATCAATTCAAATGCTTATATTATGTTTTATTATTGCTTGGAGAACATTTTACAATAAATTTGTGTGATGTTTCATCGTTTTTAAACTGAAATACTTATTTCAAAATACATGTCTGGAAAATTGAACACATCATAGTCGAAGAGCTTTTAAGATGAAGGGGTCATGTGACAAAACATCAATTTAAAGCAATTGAATTTCAAACTATTGTTGCAGCTTTTACGTTTTCTGATTTTGTCGTTAAGTGAGCCTATGAAATTAGTCTAATGACATCTATTTTTTAATGTTCCAAATTTTATTTGCTTACCTGTATCCATTGCTTAACGGAGTCCAGATTGTATTTTGAAAAATGTAATACAGCCCCTTAATCCGCCAAACATTTCAAACATTTCAATTCTTAAAATTTTTCCCATATTTACTAGAAATTTTGTTTGTAAGATACGCTTAGCCTTAATACTATATTTACCAAAGAAAAACATCTTTGGATAATTGCTTCACAATTTCGACTGACAGTGAAACTAATTTGGTACAGATTTTAGGAGGGAACGCTTGATAAGTAAATATTTGCTGATTGATAAGAAAAAAAACCCTCTTGAGTTCGTCATCAGTATCAATAATAAGTACAAAAGTATTTAAATGTAACAACTAATTTGGGGTGGAGTGTAATTCTTTCTCTTTCAGTCAAGTGTTCATTTTTTCTACTAGGATTCTTTTATCAAGGTAGAGATTAGTTAAAAACAAAAACTTTATTAATCTTGATGCATCTGTGAAAAATAACTATAAAAAACTACAATAATGAACTCATGAAAAATAATAATAAGCTAAGAGCATATTAGTAACAAAACTAAATACATTGTTAAATGATATTATTCTCTAGATTAAAAAAACTTCATAGCTAAAAACTTAAATTATATTTTACGTCTAAAAAGTTACAGGTTAAAGCTACTTTGTATTCCAAATTTAAAAAGTTCAGATTATAGAAGCTTAATATTAGTAATCTTACTTCAAAAAGCTTTCATCAAAAGCGTTCTAAATTATTTGGTAAAAAAAATTAATAAGATCAACCTTAATTAAGAACTAAAGAAAGTTCCAAGACAAAAATCAATAAGACTAGAGCGACTCTTTTTTTCTGCAGAGTACTTAAAGGATTGCAAGCACCTGTTTCACTAGCAGACAAAGATATTTTTTACATTCCATTAACTATCGTTTTTAGTCAATTTCTTTGAAATTCAACTATAAATAGGTTTTTAGATTTTCGAAATCCCTTTTCTACACTTGCAGAAATAGCAGCGAAAGAAACCATTTCATGATTTTTTAGTGAGATGATATACATTGGTACTTCTCTAAACAGAATGCTTTTTAATGAATATTATAATTCTGTATTGAATACTCCATGTTTTTTACTTTGTAAAATGTCTTTCCCATGTTCTCACAAATAATATATAATATATAGTCAGGGCAAACTTTTCCTAGCAGCGTCGCAATAAGACCCTTATAAAAGGGGAGCTGCCTTATCCGACATTTTGGTTCCTAAAGGGAAAGCGAGAAACCACTAATATGTTTGCACCCAAGTCGCATTATAAAGTCAAATGGTATAGCTAAGCTTTAAATGGGTTGCCTAATTAAACCGTTTATTTCAAAAACCAGTCAACAGACAAGCTCTAAAAGTTCGAAAACGCATTTTTACTCTGACTTAAAAAAATTTCTACGATAGTTACCCCATTTTAAACTAAAATGTTTACATATTTCGATACATTTCTTCCAGTAAAAAGAGTTTTAGTCGCAATTGAATAACTTAATATTGAATAACTATACATGTTTTCTTAAAGTTAGAAATTTTGTCTGTTGATTGGTTTTTGAAATAAACGATTCAATTGATGTTTTATTCTTTTTGTCTGTATGAAGATATTTTTTGCAAACTCAGGCTTAAAACAAGTGCAGTATTAAAAAGGCTTAATTGTAGAAAACATTTCAAAATAAAATATTATTAAAGTTGAGAAATAAAATATCTTTCTAAAATTACCAAATGTGGGGTTTTATTCAACTTATCATCCCTTTTTGTGCCAGAGCAACCAGGGACATTAACGTGCTCCCAATTGCTAGGAACAAGGCTGTATAAAAAGTTGTCTAAATAAGTTGTTCGGCTTTCTGATTACAGTTGCTTTCTTAGCTTTAGCCATATTTGCTAAACTACAGTAGAAGCCTTTCTTATAAATCAGGAAATTACCGAATCGTTACAATAAACCTATCTAAGCTTTTTTGCAAAGTTATTGCACTAACGCACTAACGGGACTGGCTCTTGTTGTGAAGGTTTCTGAATTCTTCAGGAAGCTAATTGACTTTTAGAGAGAAACTTTCCTGATTTTATCTAGACATCTTAGCAAGCAGGAAAAAATTACTTTTGTCAATCTGGCAATGTTACTGACTTATAAGGAGGGCTGCTCGTGGAATGCTAGAAAACATCATGATTTCATAGACTGCAAAACTTCATATGTAAGTACAAACCTTCTTATATTTTAAACCTAAAAGTGGTATGTTTCAATTATGCATCTGAGTAACAGAATGCCACATTAGAATTTACATTTTTAAAAAATTGTGTCATAAAAATAAAGAATTCTGAAAAATGCCATAGGAAAAAAATTTGCGGGGTGTATCTGAACACTTGGTTTTGTTGTTCCAATTCAAACTTATTTAAAGGAAACTGTTTGAAAAATCAAGATTCCACCCCAATTCTTCTAGTCAAGACAAGGACAAGGATTTATTGTTGTTTAACCCTTCTCGTGAGCAACTAGATCTTAGAATTACAAAGTTGCGGATTTAAAAAGACTTTTGCTAAAGGAGACTTCTTTTCACTTAAAATACATTGGGGAAAGTCATACAGACTTCATGTAGCAAAAGTCCAGCACAAAGACAGTGATGAATAGTGGGAAAATCTTACAGGACAATCCCCAAAACCCAGAGATTTTAAGAAACTAAAGAAAAGGCAGCGTTCATCCCAGAAGATGTTATGAAAAAATTATAGTCAAGCACAACTTCTAGTTTTAAGGACAAGTACATATTTGTGGACGATATGAGTGACTTCAATTTATGTTACAGCTTAGTATTTTAATTCAAAAGCCTTTCTTAAAATTAATTTAAATTTGTCATAAGTTCATAATTTTGATTAATTTTAAATTTGACAAATCATAAACGTTTACTGGTACAGAAAATAAATTTTTACTTGACAATAACTATCTGTTCTTATTCTTCTCCATCAATATTACTCATATTTGTGAGACCTATTACAGGTTAAATTGAAAAAAATACAAATTTCAATATGTGTTCCGATTGACCCCTATCAGCGGGGTGATTCGGAACACCCCTAAATTCCTATATATATAAATAATAACTGTTCGAAATGTTTTGTCTTTGCTTGGAATATCAAAAGCAAAGCAAGACCGAAGTTTTTACCTAAAAAATCAAATTTAAAAAAATCTTTAAAGCTACTTTTTTCACAATTAAAGCTTAAAAGTGTTCCGATTCACCCCATTTTACGGTATATACTGACAAAAAATTGCTGCCCATAATTTTCCAGGAACGTTTCGGATTTTTTTCTTTCTGTTTTTACAGTGAAAGTTTCAAACTCAAGGAGAAAATGACAGACTCCGATTTCAATCAATTCTATCACCTTAAATTAGCGCGATGCATGAACATAAGGAAAAAAAGATTGAAAGTATTCTCTCCATACCCTCCATCATCCTCCTTTAGGCAGATGAGAAAGGGGAGGGGGGGGGTAGGTAAAGGCAAGGAGTAAACACTTTATCTGATTGTTGTAAGACAAGATCATGTTTCATTACATCGAACAATGTATATATCATTCTTTGCTGATTATTAGATGCACGAAGGACAAGTAATTTATATTTATTGTTTCCGGAAAGGAATGAATGTAATAAGAGGCAATTTCAGTAATTCATTTAAACACCATTTTCATTTTTGGTAGCTAGATTCAATTTTATTGGATATGTAATGAATATTTAATGCGCTTGTAAGTGATGAACTTAGCCGCCGACGTCTTTTGCAGAGAAGAGGACAGTTTATATGAATTAAAATGTCATGTAATCAAGTTTAAAAGCGTAGGATCATTCGATCAAATAAGGAGCAATGTAGGAACATCATATACTCATTGGATTATGTTTCTAGTAATGAATGATTATGCTTAAATATATTAAATACAGAATCTCTAATGCACAGACGTATGACGAAATAACTAAGTAATCGTCAATAGTTTAGATAGAATATCTAACTATGTGTTATAGAATATCTATCTAAATGTCTGTATGTTGACCAATTTACCCCACTTTAATTACAAAACTTCTTAGCGTAAATATGAAAAATTCCTGAACACAATGCTGTGTGTAAGACTTAACCTCATTAATAAAATAACATGACATATAAGCAAATGAGCATTATAAAATACTTTTGGTGTGCTAGTGTTACCCGCCATAGCGTTGCCTGTAGTAAAAATATAAAAGAAGTTACCTATGTTGCTGCAGTCACTCACAGCGCAGAGATTCGTATCCGTATAAACCAGTAGTTCCCAAAGTGCTCCATATATGGACTCCCAGGGATACGTGCAGGTCTATGACTATAAAGGGTCCATGTCAATGAAAGAAAAAAAATGGGGGTGCATAAAATGCAAATAAGGGTTCACAATTCTGGATCCCATTTAAGCAAATTCTGAATTAAATTATAGCATTCGTTTAAGCGCTATAATGAACCAAAGACGACCCCCCCCCCTCCCATGCACTTACACAATGCTTATCTATTACAATCAATGCAAGATTTTACATTGCAGAAAATCTCCACCAAAAATTTGTTTTAAACTGTTATTTCAAAGTTAGAGAAAAGTTTTTATCTCTTTTCCTTTTGCGGGAATGACGATAAAGAAAATTTAAGGTAAGTATTACGTAAAAAATCATAAAACAGTCGATTTTCTTTTCTTGCTCATTTCTAAATTCGTAGCTATTTCAAGCACTAGTAAAAAAGTTTCGTCGCATTATGACCATGGCTGAACAAGGGTTTCGGACTTTTTTTTTTAAAGCGAAATGTTAAATTTTTTGGTGTTTTAATTCCAAGTGTGCAATGTTATTAATCTTTGTAGGCAAATCAATATTTGCGAAATGCGTGAGCACATAAAAGGTTCAAAACATTGTTTATTTTACCTCGATTTATAAAACTTATAAGGGCAATACAGCCTTTTAAGACAGGTAAATTTGGAGCCAAACATAGAATGTAAAGTCAAAGCATCAAATTCAATCTTACTAGCAAAAGCTGAAACAAACGAAAGCTTTAAAAGGTGTAACCATGGAAGCAAGGTAAAACCTTTATAGTTTGAGTGAAAGAAAGATTTTTGAGCTTCGAATTAAAACACTTTCGTTCTAATTGAGATAAAAAGATAGCCCCAGGTTGAGTTATTCCTGGGTTAAAAAAATCGTTCGTTTCAATGTTATTAAAAGAAAAAAAAAACTGGAACAATTTGTTCACTTTTTGTCACGGTTTTTATGAAGAAACCAGTAGCTGAAATCGAACAAAGTTTGAAAAAAAAAAAAGATTTAAAAACACGAGAAACTCCACCATAATTAAACTAGATGATCTGAAATTTTTCTGCATTGATTGCAAAAAAATCTACCCTTTCGAATGGTACATAATATTTGTATGTGAAAGTAATTTTCCACTAATAAGGAATTTATGCGAAAACTGCTTTTTGAATTTGGAATGAAAAAGGAGCTTCCCATCGAAGATTTTTCGAACCTGTCTCTAAACCTTAAAATAAACAAATAATGAAATTTTCCGGGAGATTGACCAGGTAGGTATTGAATTTTGCGCGTTCAAGTCCACAGATGCTTTTTGAGACTTCATTTTACATTATGCAGGAGAGAAGAGATTACTGGGAAAATTTAGAATGAGACTTAATTGTTAAGAGAAAATAATGACCGATTTTTAAAAAATGGACTTTTAGGGACTTGAAACTAAAAAAAGGACCAGTTAGGCGCTCGTTAATTGCATTGGTCTTTGTTATGCCAATTGTCAATGTTTCTAGAGCAGGAAAAAAGAAACACGCAGCCATGAACTTATTTACAACATCTGATGATATATCTTTCATTGTGACACGCGAAGAAAGAAAAAGCTGTAATGTTATATCTGTACCTTAGAACCAGACTAATGTAAGTCCATTTTCGTCATTTTTCGGTAGAGGGGAAAAACGATTGTCGAATACATCGTTTTTCCCCTCTACTGAAAAATGACGAAAATGGACTTACGTTAGTCTGGTTCTGAGGTACAGATATATGCATCGGTATATATGTAGTACACTACACACTTAAAAAAATATATCAAAATTGCCATGATTTTTGTCCCGATATTTTTGAAATATTTTATTCTTTTTTTCAAAGCTACTACAAAGTCTGCACGCCTCTTGTCTATGCCCGTATATTACAATTATGACACCCCTTCCTATTTGTGTGCTAATTTATATTTTAATAATCCGTTTGAATTGTTATATATAATTGTTATATTTTAATAATGACCCGTTGGAGCAGTCCGAAGAGGATTTCGCATAGTGTGGACCGCACCCCACCACCTTCTTCTCACAAAATGTTCATTTCGAAGAAAATAATTAAAATCTCAAAAGTAGCAAAGAAAACTTTTCAAAAAGAAATTTTAGATTTCGTTTTTCAAATCGAAATCTAGATACAGTATAACTTCGATTTAACGATACCCGATTTAACGATTTCCCCAATTTAACGATACATTTCATTGGTCCCGACTCATAGGCCTTGAATTTAATGTTAAAACTTCCTCAATTTAACGATAGCTTTCCTCGATTTAACGATGATATCGGGCAGGGCCACATTATCTCTCGTCAAAAATACAGTAGTATATGTTTAAAATATTTTTCTGACTATTTTACTTGCAACACCATGAGACCTCATGTTCCAATAGTAAAAAGATTCATCCTTCAGTAACGTCCAAACTTCTAGCATTTCAAACAAAATTTTTTTGCACCTTGAGAGGAGAGTGATCAGTCGAAAAAATGAGGTCGAAAAAAGTGAAATTTTCTCAACACGAGAAAACAAAGATCGATGAAATAACTTTGGAAATAATATAAATGCGCAGTTTTCTTAAAGAAGCAAAATAACGTATACTTGTTTAAGCGTTTACTTAATTATCAATAGTTTAATCCGTTTAACTTATAAGTATGCTTTCTCGATTTAACGATAATTTTTTACAGTCCATAGGCAATCGTTAAATCGAGGTTATACTTAGAGATGGAACGAAGCTTCGGCCATTTTGCCGAAGCTTCGGTCTGGCCGAAGCATGAGTTGTGATTCGGCTGCTTCGGCCTGAAATTTATGCAGCAAATTTTCTGTTACAATTATTATCATATAAGATAGTCTTTTTAACTCAAAATTGTTCCTCATGATAAAGCATAATAGAAATTTATATTCAATTAAAAATATGTGCGTATTGAACATTTGAAGCCAGAATGCATTGAATAATTAATAAAATATTTATTAACAATATGTTCTTTTAAATATTGCATTTCGTTATATTTGTTCAAAAAAACTTTAGTTATAAAATAAAAGCTACATAAATATACTGCATTGAGTATTTTTCAATGATTTCTAGCTTTGAAACTTTGAACAATGGTAATGGTTTTTATGTGTACAAGGGCAGATGTGCAACTATTATGCATCCTGAATTACTTTCTTTTAAAATTTTACATTTTTTGAAATTTATAAGTACACAATTTCAGTTTTTTAAAGAGATGCATTAATCTATCAACATATATTAACTTATTATGTATTTCACTGATCAAGATTCTAAACAACAAAATCAGGATATAGTAAAACAAGCAAGTAATTGTTAATACATAACTTAAAGCTACATCTTATTTATTTATTTTTGTATAAATCAAAATATGAGGAAGAGGTCCAGTCCATTAGTAGCACATATCCACCCAAGATCCGCATTTAGGGTATTTATAATTTAAAAAGAATAAATTCTGCATGAATAAATTCTGCATCATTCATATTGCATTAAGAATATTAAGATATTTATAATATATAACACAACGTAAAGAGTGGTAGATTGGGTAGTTACTTCTATGGTATAATACATGATCATATCAATCAGTTGTTTTATTATAAAACATCAACTGAACTGCAGACTGAGATTTTCATGCTCCAAGTAGAGCTTCCTACTACTAATTTGCAATACAAAAATAGTAATGTCGTCTTTTCTTGTACTAGCAGTACAAAGCAAAACCAAACAAGAAAACTTTTAATGAAAGAAATTAATTTAAGAATGACTCAGTAAACTGAAAATGTTGTGTAATACTAAGAACATTAAAATAAAAACAACCAAAATTAAAATAAACTTTAATTAATGAAATCAATTTAAGAATGCCACAGTAAGCTGAAAATATTGTGTAACGCTAAGAATATTAAAACATATGGAGAAAAGTATAAAACTCTACGCATTTATTATGCATTTAATCCAAAAACTTCAATATGTGCGACAGCCGAAGCTTCGGCCATTAGTTGGCCGAAGCTTCGGTATTCGGCGCTTCGGCCAAATGCCGCTTCGTTCCATCTCTAGTTATACCAGTGGTGGCCAACCCGCGGCACGCGTGCCACAATGTGGCACGGCAGAGCAGTAACAGTGGCACGCGAAGACTTTTTGAAAAAATTCCAGAATTGAAGGGAAAATGTCGATCTCAAAAATATTGATAAAACTAAAACCCTTGAACAGATAAATATAATGATATGACGATTAAGTGTCAGGAGGCCGGCTTACAAATTGTCTTAACAACGATATTGCTTCAACGTTAGCTTCAGACATCCAGGGAACTCTGACGGCTACAGACAATTCTTTGTAAATCATATATTTGTGCTTGACACGAATGAAACTTTCGATGCTGCAGAATGGATTCTTGATCTGCAATAGTTTCAGCTACGGGTGATAAAATTTTTAAAAAAGTTTAACTCTGCAAGTAAAATTAAGAAACCAGATTGGACAAATTCGGTATGGTTGCACAAATGAAGATCCTTAATTTGTTTTTGTTACATTACTTGAAAATAATTTGGGAAAAAAACTTCAAAAGTATCATCGAATTATTTATCAGAAACTCCTTGCCAAAGAATGAGACTTTTTTTCTGCTGGTGACCCTGTAGAGTTCACTGTATTAACAAACTACGAATTAGAGCTCTGAATGTTTTGGGGACTTTTCCCAGGAGAGCATGGCAAGTTACTCCTTCATTGAAATGTGCAATAGCTGTCCAGAGGAAAAATAGTCATAAGATTTTAGAATTTTAGGGAGTGTGTTTTTTAAAATGTCTAGAGGGAAAACAATGAGGACTTGCTACTTAGGAATGAAGAATAGCAAATGAATTTAGTTATGTCATCTCTTATTAGCCAGTGTTTAAGTAATTTAAATTTAAGATAGTACAAAAAAAGTTTCCTAAACCAGTATAGGACACCTACATTCTTTTATGATGAAACTTCAGTTTCTTTCTCTCTACTTTGGAGAAAAAGAATAAAACATTAAATTTAATACTGAAAATATTAACCCAAGTTTAATAATTTTCCAATGTTATATGGAGAAAATTGTACACCCATTTTACATACATTCAGTGTTAGGTTTGGTGATTTTCAGGATCATAAAGAAATGATGATCTTTTCAAATTCATTGTCTGTTTCTCTGCAAGACTCTACTTGTTACCTTTCTGAAAACCAAATCAGAATTACTGACCTTTTGCATTGGTAATGAAATACAACAGCTTACTTTAACAGAAAGTCATCCACGTTATATAGAAAGTTGGAACTTTGTACCCACAATTTTTTCCCCCATTTACACACTTTAGCCGTCAGATGCTGTGACGCTGTTGTAGATTTGCTTCAAAACACACTTCTAAACAAATAGGTTAGAATAGAATGTTTGATGTTATTTGTTTCTTTTTTAAGCATAAGCCAACTGACAGAACTTATAAAAGTGTTTATTAACGATAATTCTTAAGTTCGGACTTGTTTTATCTTTATTATCATTTAGATTTCAATTGCTCAGATTTACGAGAAAAAAATTTCATTTGAGTAAGAATTACATAATCAGTCAACCTAAAATCTATTTTTAACTTTTAAAAATTTTCAGTCTGTTGGAAAAATACAATGTGGCACGCTGAGCTTTTTCTCTCCAGATAGTGGCACTCTCCCTGAAAAGGTTGGCCACCCCTGAGTTATACTGTATTAAGGATATAAAATTCAAGGATTTAAATAGTGTCGCCATCTATTGCATCTGATGTGTAGTAAAAGTAATACCGCTTTGATATTATGACATGGTTGAGTATTATACATTACAATATTTATTAAATTCAAAGAAACAAATCACATAAAAACAATAAATAAGAAGTCTCACTTATATGATCTATTTCTGATGGCTAAAAAGTTCCTTTCTGATCCAAAAATGTTTTATTTCCGTCCATTTTTTGTAATTTTTTCATTAAGTTTGTTCGAATTAAATGCACCTTTTACACAGGGCTGTCATTTATTGGGGTCTGAGAGTCAATCCCCCCCCCCCCCCCTCGACTTTGAAAACTTAATGTAATTTCTCAGTAGTGGACGTGATTTTCATTCGATATGATGAGCTGTTCAACAAATTTCCTCGTTTGCAAAATAACGCTTCCCAGAGCCTTTTCAAAATAATTAAATCAAAATCCTCTTTGTTGCCTTTCTGTGTCAAAAGTTCTTTCCAATAAAAGTTTTCATTGCGATACTGCGAATCAGCCTATTAGTGCTGAGTTTATATGCGCTTTAAATTTTTCAGAGGAATTACCTTAAGATTTTTTGAACTTTCAAAATACAACTTTGGCAAAAATCACTTTCAGTAATGTTTCTACACATCATTTAGTGTTTGTTTGAAGCAAATTCCCCTTTCCTTTCTAGGTTTATATCTACCTTAAATTACCCTTATTAGAAAACTTTTTTTTGTTTGAACTATTCAAGTCAAAAAATTAAAATTGGAAATAAGGTATCATAGTAGAGATCCTTTAAACCGAAATAAAGTTTGATGGAACCTGATTTAAAAGTTATTGAGGGGAACTGTCGGTGAGCAACCAGCTGGCAGACAGACACCACCCATTTTCCCCCGTCTATACCACTTTTCGAATTCCTTATATTTCAATACTCAGAAAAAAGTTGATCAATCAAAATGATCACTATTCTGACTTTGCAGTGGTCTTTTTGGTGTAGCAATTATATATTGATAGATAGATAGCGAGGCAAGCCAGTCATTTCAAACTTTTCTGGGGGGTGGGGGTGAACTATTCCAAAAATTACCAAAAACTACTCCCTCTTACGAATGTAAATATATTGATTTTCCAAAGTTGGGGGGGGGGAGGCAATTGACCCCTCCTACCTTGTCCTACACCTCCTCCTTGATTGTCCGGGCCTGTAGCAAGGTCACATGAATCACTGTGGTGTGACCCCAATGAAATTTAAAAATTCTCTAGAAATAATCGCCTGTTTTTTTTTTTTTTCTTTCCTTTCTTTTTTTTTTTACCTTTTGTAGCCTTTATTGCTTTTGAGTTTGATTTTACTATTTTTATTACATTGTTATTATTATTGTTTCCATTTCATTTGTGATGAAAATCATGCATTATTAATAGTTTCATCTCATTTATTTATAAATTTTATATTTATTTACTTCTCTTTAGGACTAGATACTTTTACGTTATTAATTCACGATTCAACTGAAAACTTTCAGACTGGCAATTATGAATGATTGTTCTTTGTATCATATTTCAAATTATATTTAACAATCTATTTTATGGAATGTTCTTTCGGATGAGATGTTTTTTGTACATTAGTTTTCTTATTTTCTTCGAACTATTAGATACGGTAATTATGAATGATTGTTCTTTATATATTTTTTTCTATTGATAGAAAAATATATAAAGAGCTTGTTCTAAAACTAAACTTATAATGAATCCATTCACTCTATATATTTCAATTTCCATTTAGTTTTAAAACATGCGTGAAAAATGCGTGTATTTCTTACTACATAGGTTTTTTTTTTAATGACTGCTTCATATATTATGATCGTTCAGCAGAAATCACCATCATCATTATTTCTTAAGCTATAATTATAATTTCTGTATCTACTCTACAACAATATTATAGTGTCTACACTCTACATACTGTGTACGCATCTTTCTGTCCTTTTTTATGTCTTTATCTCCCATTGATCATTGATTTTTGTGCAACGTAACAATATTTTATGTTGAATAAGATGGCCTTTTTTAGTAAAAACTCAATTCTCTATTTCAGAATCAGTTTAAAAAGCTAATAAATGGTTTTGAAACAGTCTTAGAGATGTTTACAAATTTCAAAAATAACTAGGTATGTTTGCAAAAAATACATTTTTCCACAACGCGAAATTTCGACTTATGCGAAAGGTTTTGGAACGCATTTCTCGCGCAAGTCGAGAATGAACTCATATATTCAGAGAATTATATTCAGGAGTGTCAGAGTTGACAATTTTGAGACTTTTGAACAGTATCCCGTTGAAGGATTTTTGCTACGCTTCTGTTTTGTAGCATATCATCAAATCGTTTGTTTTCCCTTTTTAATGCAATCGGCGCCTTTTCTTGAAATCGGGATTTGTCGCCAAATGTTGCCAGCTCGATACAAGTAAGAGCATTGATAGACCAGCTGATACGCTCAAGCTCTTCTATTTCATCAGCTGCAAAATAAGTGGCCATGTGTGCGACCTTAATCTGCCAACTTGCCCTTCCTCTCCTTCCGATCCTCTAAAACTCTTCTATCTCTATATTTTCTCTTCTTACCGCACACATATGCCACGAGCCCGTCATTCGGGGGGGGGGGGGAGAGCCATGAGAGACCAGTGGCGTAGCGAGAAATTTTTAAGGGGGAGTAGTATCTGAAAATTCTAGAGATTGAAGGCCGAAAAGATCTGTTTTAAGCCCTTGCATATGTGTTCACCCTAATCAATGTTGCTTCATCAGAGGGGAGGGGAGATTACCAACCTATCCCCGCCCTTGCCTACGTCCCTGGGAGAGATCCCCATGATTTTCAGAAATTCATGTGTTTGCAAACATGTGACTGCATTTTTTGTTGTTTTTCAACATTGAGAGAACATACCTTTTACAGGAAAAATGAAGCGACAGTGTCCTGAGTTCAAACTAATAATTATGTTTTTTAGAAGATGCTCACAGGCCAGGGAGTCATACATGCTGAAAGCTCTCCACATCAAAAGATTACAATCGAAAACAAAAATATGCAATCATCTCAAAATACGATTAAAATGTTTTTATAACTAATTTGCATGTAACAGAATTTGCAAATCAAAACAACGTCTAAAATATCTAAATAGCTTATGATGGAAAAGCATCCGATAACTTATCCATAAGCTCATTTCTTTGGAACGATAAAGGGGTCCTAGTCCCGAGACATGTGCTCGAAGGGATTGATAAAATACTGCAAATGCAATTCACTTCATTATTGTTGGCATTCGTCATCGGGCGAAAATACTTAAAATTCAAAAATTGATTTAAGAGAAGTTAAAGTTGCTAAAATCAAGTGTTGCCGAAACAAATCTAATTTGTTTATTGTTGGTTAAATTTTATGAAGCGGAGTGGATTTATACATAAAATCCTAATTGCTTTTTGTATTCTCCCTGACTATAGCAATTGCAAGACAAGAACTTTTTTTTTCAATTTTGTGTTCAAATTTCGTTTTTCGCAATCACGAGTTGCGACAAGACCTTACTCACATTTGGATGTTTCCTCACATCTAAAAACAAAACAAAAAAAAAAAAAAAAGAAAGAAAGAAAGAAAAAAAAAACAATGTGGTACTGCTTTACTTTAAACTCAAAATCACATCTTTTTTTCATTTCTAAAAATCAATTCAGTCAACACGAACATAAGAGTTCTTGTATTTTATGTTCGATTATGCAAAATCTCGTGAACCCTATTGATGATCGGGTTCACGAGATTTTGCATCAGATCTATCTTTACGCATTCTTTCGGCACATTAATCGCACTTTCTTTATTCTGAAAAAGGAGCGAACATCAACTGCGATTGAGTGAGAACAAATCATGATTGCTCAAAAAAAAAAAAAAAAAAAAAAGATAGTATTGAACATTTATTCACGATTTTCTTGCTGTGTGTTGAGCATATTTATACTCTGATGAATTGGCTACACTACAGCCTTGAAGCAACCGTTTTCTGTAGTTCCTTACATTTGAATATATCACAATTAAAAGCCAAAGCTTAAAATTCCGGGAGAAAATACTTATTTGTGAATAGGTACACATTTTAAATTGCTTTTTCTTTTTCTGCCAGCAATTGCAGACTCGATTTTTGAAACGAATTTGCTTTTTGAAACGAAAACCGTTTAATGAATTCAGCGACAGTATTTAAAAAAAAAAAAAAAATATTCTCTCACTCATTATCAATAATGTTTAGGTTGTTACTGTGCGATATAGTTGTCACGTGTGCTGCGCATATAGCCTAAGTAAAACGTAGGTGGGATATCATTTGTCTACAACATCAGTGAACTGCAGCCTATTGCCATGCAAATGCCAGGGGGTCATGGTGCAGTCTACGGGAATGTATTTTCTGGCGAGAGGTGATGGGGGGGGGGGGGGCATTCAATGGCCAAAAAAGATGTGCGATTGAGCTGCTTACGGCACTTCCTTCAATTGTGCAGCTCAAGGAGGCCCCTCAGTTGGATCGAGCTTATAGTTCCAAAATTTCTAAATTAGGCCCTGGTAACCTCTATAGCATGTTCCAGTCTGAGGTAAACCAGCTCTCCTCAAAAAGGTTTCAGTAAACTTCTAAATTCAACAAGAAAAAAAAAACTTTTGCAATACAGTGAACTCTCACTTATACGCCGCCTCATTTATGCGCCTTTTTCAGTTATACGACGATTTTAAATGGTCCCAGTACATTCCATAGCAAAATGATGATAGTATCATTCGTTTATGCGTCGCTCTAAAGATATATATTTCACTTATGCGCCGAATTTTCCGTAAAATGTAAAAAATTAATTTATTTTCTTTAAAAAATAAGCATTTTTCTTCACTTTCCTCTTTAATCTTTCGCCTTTATTGCTCACAGAAGGCCTTTTTTCCACATGAACTAGAGTTCGGAGAGGGACAAATATTCTAATTTCTATTATGGATCGTTTTAAAGGGAACAGTTTGTAATTTTTCATGCTACCATTTTTGTTTTATCTTTATCATTGTGGTTACGTTACAGTAATTGCCAAACTGTAATAATTAATACGTCCCTTTTCAATAGAAACATTTTTATTCATCCTCTCATTAAAAACTATGCTACGTTTTAGTCCTTTAAATAGGCTTGTTCACTTATACGTCTATCTCATTTATGCGCCTTTTTCTGTTGGTCCCTTGGGCCGGCGCATAAGTGAGAGTTCACTGTATTTCAATTCTTGCTGCTATTTTATGCGAAGGATGTTGCTATACAAGACGAAACTTTCTTGTTAACTTTAACTCCTAAAAAAGAAAACGTCTTTTCGAAAGTTCAAAAAGAAAAAGATTTTTTTTTAAACCATAGTTGAGAACCAGGGGCACCCTGAACTAAAACTTTTTGTGTGGGGGGGGGGGGGGTTGAAACTTGCCGAATGAAACTCCGAATTTCACCGAATGGTAAAATATAATACAAAAAAAGTTTTTTTTAATTACAATTTTGCAATGCTGTCCTCAAATTTGCCGAACAAGTATATTTCTCGGAGGTCATAGTGACCTCCCACCAGGGAGCTCCTACTGAGAACTATTCTCGACCATGTCGTCTTTTAAACTAGCAAAACAGAATCAAAACACTTTTATCTGTTTAGGAAAAGCTAAGATGCCATAGACAAAACACACAGATGCACTTATCTTTTAACACCCCTCATTCCACGTCGGGGGTTAAAAATAGACGAAGTTTCTAGACGAACTGAAATACATGTGTTGAAAAAAATAACTTCTTGAATTTTGAGGTAGGAAAGGAAAAGAATGGGGTCTTCTTGAAGCTCTCCTGGAATTTAGAAAGTGGATGGTAGTAGATAAGCAGGGAGATGAGCGACGTCACGTTTGACGTCATTGGAATGGGAAAAACGACTAAATTGATTTGAAGTGGGTGAGACGATTAATTTTCAAAAATCGTTTGGAGAAATCATTTCAATGAAACCGAGTAAGTTCTTTTGGAATTGGTGAATTAATTAATTTTCAAAAAATCGTTTAAAAATTTCTCCTTTTATTTTTATTTTGAGATAATCAAAAAGAAAGTTATAGAAATAGGTGGGAAGGGGAAGGGAGGAGAGATTCCGAAATTCTTTTCTAAAAACGAAAAGTAAAAATAATTTCACAAAAATATTTCATAAAGAAATGAGATGAATACACTCTTTATCTCTGCTTCCACTGAGATATCATCCAGTAATAAATATTCATTATCGTCATAATACGTTAGATTCTGCGTCATTCTGTTCTTTATCTGGTTTGATTTATAACTTCCTCTTTCTCTGCAATGAAATGGAATAAAATATCCGTTCAGATCATTCTGCTGGTAAAGCTGACCTAATTAATGCTGCTTCCCGGCAAATCGAATTTCCGAAATCCTAGCATCCTGTACTCCTGTACATAGTGTTTAGTGATAACCCCGAGTATAACTCTGTACAAGAGATGAGAATATGTTGCTTAAAAATTTATAAGACTATTGAAACAGACTTTGTTAGTAGAATTTGAGTAAAAAGTCAAAGGTTAAACTTTCGCTTCGCAATGATTCATATTTTGTGCATTTGCAAGGAAAAAAAAAAATGCGAGAAATGGGGATTTTCAATAGCAGCCGTTTACATTGCAACCTGCAGTTGACCAATACTACAACACACATCTGAACTCTTCCTATTTCTTCCTGGCTTTCATTCTTCCTGTCTTAAGCGACTGGTGCACCATAAAGGGGGGGGGGGGTAAGAGAAATGTTATGTGGGGAGCGAGTCAAAAGAAATGTGAGGGGTTAGAAGGCAGCACCTCTAAAGTTTTTTATGCTCCTTTTTTTTTTTTTAATTTTAACATTACTGATTAAATGACCTCTAAAAAAATGCGGAATATGGTCTCAAATATTAACAGGTTGATTGATTTTTCATTCATCCTTATAAAATAATATGAAAAAAACCCGATTTTGGAGCTTTCAGCTTTTATTTTGGTGAAATTAATCAATCCACTGAATAAAAAATCATTTCTTTTACTTGATCATTACTTTTTAACAGTAACAAGAAGTTCTGTCAAGAACTAAACGAGCCTACTTTCCCGTACATCGACATCGGCATTCTAGCATCTAATCAATATTCTCTTGAATATCTGAAACTGAAAATTATGTCAAACATACCTTTATAGCACTTAAAGCTGATTTCTAAAAGCAAAATATACCCCTCTCATCAGATGAAATGGACACGTAAAAAGTAAATAAACGAGTAAATAAAGTTTTGTCACACCTTTTAAAGAATGTAACTGTTATAGTTCTTCCGTAGAAAAATTTCACAATCGTTTTCAAAAGGAAAAAAGTAATAAATAAAATAAAAGTACAAAGAACATCAAAACACATTTTATCAAAGAAAGAAAAAAAAACCTCGTTCGTTAATAAAATGTCTCGAATTTTATTTTTAATCCGTTGCCAGTTATTAAATATAAATAAAGAATAAAATGCTCTAGTGAATGAACAATTTTTGTAATCAAAAAAAAATATCGTCTGCCAAAAAAAAAAATAAATAAAAGTAATAATAATTAATTAAACAA
Source organism: Uloborus plumipes (assembly GCA_038373865.1). Classification (NCBI taxonomy): domain Eukaryota; kingdom Metazoa; phylum Arthropoda; class Arachnida; order Araneae; family Uloboridae; genus Uloborus; species Uloborus plumipes. The sequence continues at coordinate 329,247 of JAXGGA010000089.1, read as the reverse complement.
AAAAAAAGAATAAATAAACAAAAAATCGTCTGCCCAGTCAGTCATTTTTTTCTGAGCCTGCATTTCCGCCATGTTTGCGGAGTCGGAGTCGGAATCAGAGTCCTCACAGAAGATTTTTCAGAAAAGTACTTAACATAAAGTTTTTATCAAAACCGTTTTCTTACAAAGTTAGTTTGAAGGAAATCCGCCTTTAAGTTCAGAATCAACATTCAATTTAAATTTCTCAGTAGGCGCTCATGTTAAAAAATTTTCTGAACGGTTCATCATTGAACGAAAAATGGTTCAAATTGAAAAGTGAAATATGGGAATGAGTCTCTCCGAGATCTTTCGAACAAAAAAAGTTTATTGAATTCAGACGGTTCCTTAAAAGTTATTAGGTGGAGAAAGGTTGCTTGAAAGGTTCAATGTTGAACGAAAAAAAGGTTCACATTGAAAATTTAAATACGGTAATGAAGTATCCTTGCCGAGATCTTTCGAACAAAAAAAAGTTTGTTTAAATCGGACTATTACCTCAAAAGTTATTAGGGGTGACAGCTTGTTTGAACGGTTCAATGTTGAACGAAAAATTGTTCAAATCGAAAATGTAGATACGGGAATGAAGTATCCGTGAAAAGATCTTTCGAACAAAAAAAAGTTTGTTCAAATCGGACTGTTCATTGAAAAGTTAGTATCGCGGAACCGGTTGTTTGAACGGTTCAAAATTGAACCAAAAATTGTTCAAATCAAAAAATCAAATATGGGAATGAGCTGTACTCGCCGAGATCTTTCCAACAAAAAAAAGTTTATCCAAATCGGAATGTTCATTCAAAAGTTATTAGTCCTTTTATTTAAAGCCCCTTTACTCTTAGAAGTGAGGGTTCATACCACTTCTGGCCTGTTCAGACGTTTCGCATAGACTGTCACTATGAAAGGAGCGATAAGGAACTTAACAATGAACAATAGGTATCCGGCAAGCTAAGTTGCACTGAGTTGACAGCTGATGTCTTCCCCTCTTACTCAGAAGGGGTTAGGGATTTTTCTAGGGACTTTTCTTCGACCGTTGTTGTAGAACGAGTTCTCTTTCGATCTGGCGAAACTTTTAACGAAGGGTAACGCCATATCAAAAAAAAAAAAAAAAATCACGACCAGATTTTTACGAATTTTGGCGCTCTTTGGCATCTCAAATGTGTACATTATTATTTATTTATTTATTTTTTAATTTTAACATTCGGGATTGTTCAGTATTCATTTTTTGAATTACAGTAAAAAGCCCTTTTTTAACCTTACTGGCAGACTTAAAATCCTTAACCATCCTTAAACAAAACTTCGGTCATTTTTTTAAAGCAATAACGTGAGATGCAGCATCTATATAACTTTTTAGCGTTATTTCGTTGTTAAGAAAACGAGATTTTAAAGAGCACAACCGTTGGTTAATTTTTCTGTATTGTGCTTTTTGCACTGGTGGTTCTGCAGAATCCACGGTTCTGCAGAATCCACGGTTTCGGGGGGGGGGGGGCCGACGGGCCTGGGCCCCCCCCCCCGAAACCCGAAATGTTTTATAATGTAAAACAGAAAAAAAAAGTTTTCTTTTTTTCTTAATTTCAAATGGCAAAAAAAAATTTTTTTTCCCTTTTAACTATTGAACGAGTGAAAATTTTAAGTACCAAAAAAAAAAAAAGACAATTCAAATTCTCATTAGCTGCAAAACAAACTTGAAAACAAGACTCTCATTAGCACTTCCAGCTCTCTTTCCCAAATCAATTCAGGCTCAAGGCAAGCTACTTGTCAGTTTGATCGGCGGTCCCTCCTCCCCCATATAACTTATAAAACTTACACCACTCAGATTCTTACCCCCTAATCGCTGAGCCCCTAGTTTCCGACTAGGCTGAGATTGCTTCCCAGCGCCCTGATTCAATTAAGAGGGTACTTTGTTGGTCTCCATTTATAAGCATTTGTAATCCTCGAGGGATTTTAATAGCTAAACATGTCTTCAATCAACAAGACCACACAAAAACGGATACGTTCACAGACCCTCTACTTTGTTGGACGCTCACCAATCTTAGACAAAAGTTACTTTAAAAAAATTCCATTTACAAATGCTTAAAAGCCTTGAAAACTTTGTTAAATGTAGCTGGTAAACCTTGAATTTTAAAGTTTCTAACACAAATGGAGGGGAGGTGGGCATCAAGTTGCGCGAAACCCAGCTCCTTAATCAAAAAAAAAAAAAAAATACTCTGCGTAATGCAAAAATGATATTCCACCATTTTTTGTAGCATATTTTCAAAAATAATTTTTTGTGACTCACATGTTTCATTTCTGACTATTCATTAAATACCTAATTCAGTATTTTAGAAGTTACTTTGTAATTGATACCTTTATTAATGTTAAGCACGAGAAAAAATATTACCCTACCTGTATTCTTTTTCGTTTTCTGCAGTACTAGTGATTGAAAAAGAAATTGTCGTTACATATAAGTATTTTTTAATATCTATTTTTAATCTTTAAAAGATGTGTCTTTCAAAGTTTTTACAATTTCGTAAGACTGTCCAATCAACTATTAAAACGTCAGAGACTGAAAAGTGCAAATGAAATGCTTTAAAGAATTTTAACTGTTCTAGAATCTTTGAAAATCATTAAATACCTTTTTGAAACTCCTTCAAAAGTGCTTCAATCCTATTTCTTATCAAATAATTAAACTATGAATTTACTAAATGGCCAGAATGTTACTCTCTCGGTTATTATTTTTTAATCTCTATACTATTTCTTATAAAGAATTTTATGTGTTTTATACTATTGGTTATTTTATGTTACTAAGTACTGTGTCTGTCGGTGAGTCGGAGAACTGATCAAAAAGTACTATGTAACAGTGAAAACCGATGTAAGCAAGTGATAATGTGTTAATCTTTTCTCCTCCCCTTGTCCTTCCTCTCTGTCGCTCAATGTTAATCGTTTGTTAAACTAATCATTTTTTTTATGCTTTGATTAATCTTAATTTTCAAAAGAATGCAGAAAATTTATGAGATTGTTGTTTGCCTACTTTTCCAACATGTTTTTGAAGTCCCAATTGCCCCATATAAGGCCTCAAAATGCAGAATTTTAAAACTTTTTTTCAAAAATTTACCCGGGGGAGAAACCCCCGAACCCCCTAAAATTACGGATATTCTACCCCACTTAAAGTTCTCATTGCATATCTCTCTATCTCCAATAAAAGTCAATTCCAGAAAATAATAAGAATAAAGGATTAAAAACACACACACACACACACACACACACACACATCAAACATCGTGGGGGGGGGGGGGGGGCAGGTCAGCTGGAAATTAGACTCATTGAACGCACAAAAATGTATGTGTGTTTGGGCAATGTGCGAAACTGGGCCCCTCCCGAAATTTTTTTCTGGATACGGCCTTGACATCAGGGTGTGGGAATCTTCTTTTATTTAATTTCGAATGCCAGCCTTCGACATGATTATTTGTCCGAATGTTGTCATCTTTGTCAAAATGATTCCACACCTCTCTGTGAAACAAAACAAACTGAAAATGAAATTGACTGAATAGCTGTAAATAACAAAGCAGACATGTGAGCTGTAAAATTAATTATGCAAAATATTGATGACTAGCAAAAATACCCGGCGTTGCCTGGGTCAGTAATATTGAGAAACAATTTATATACTCACCTTTGTTTTTTTTCCCTGAACTGAAAGAACTCAAAACACACCGCTTTGACAATTTTTAAAATGTCGCCAAATTTTTGCGTAACTGTTTTGGGATACCTAGGATAATTTTGCTCCCCTCCTTACTTTTATGAAAATACATTAAGTATTATTATGTCACTAATTTTTGTCACAGAGAAATGGAAATCAAATGTTGAGATACTATTGCTGACCATAAAATGACGCTAAAAGTTTTTATCCTAAATGATTTCGAAATTAATAGGGAACATTTAGCAATTATTTATGCAAAAATGCAAATTAATGGTAATTTTAGTCTTGCTTAAGGGTTTTATTAATTTAGTATGTGGATTACTTTACTTTTTGACATGATTTTAAAAAGGTTTTTAATGGATACATACGGGATGGGAAAACAAAAGAAAAATAATACGTAATAATACTTTACGTTTTACACGACATAACCAAAATAAAACAATTATTATCTGATATTTATCGACTGCGGCAAAATCTCAATCATCGATATAATACTCCAACTTTTCAAATGTGGGAGTATTATATCGATGATTGAGATTTTGCCGCCAGTCGATAAATATCAGATAATAATTGTTTTATTTTGGTTATGTCGTGTAAAAAGTAAAGTATTATTACGTAGTCTTTGGCACAAAAACTGGCGTCAGTTGAAAAAATCGAGGAGAATCTCAGTTATTGAAATCTTACAGCAAATTTGGCAAAATTTCAATTCAGTCGGATACTAAGAAACTGCCCTATTGTAACTACCCAGAGAAAGTGACCAATCAACGTAGGGGCGGCCCTAGCGCCGGACATTCCGGACCCCTGTCCGGGGCGCCAAATTTTAGGGGCGGCATTTTGGTACGAATATCTAAAATAAATTTTTGTTTTAGAAAAGAAAATGTACAAAATTATTTAACAAACATCCTTCTTTTTGTTGCTTGGAATCTTGAAAAGTATGAATGTAGCGATATTTAAGTGTGTTATTGAAATGTATCCACTTCCAACACATTTTTGACTATTGCAACATTGCCTACTAAAATAAACAAGTCTTTAGAAACTATAATATATCTCTTATTATAACTTAGACATTTAAAAAACAAAACAAATTAACTACAGTAGACAGCTTTTTTAAGCATGTAAAGTTTTTGAAATTGTTGATGGAAGACAGGGGTGCCCCGAACATAGTTTTTTGGGAGGAGAAAAATTCTCAACCCACCAAATGAAGCTATAAATTGTACCGAATCCAAATCATCATTTAAGATTTGCCGAATAAGAAATGTTTTTAGGGGGTCACAGTGTCCTCCCATCAGGTACCCCGTAATGAAATATTTGGAAATTATATTGACTGATAGGAATCACGACATATAAATGCGCTTGACCTAACACAGAGGTAGTACACCTATAGGTTCTGGGAACCCCTTAGGGTTTCCTAATAGCTAAAAATAATCTGCAGAAAATGTGAAGAATTTTTTTTTTAAAGATTTCTGACCAATTTTAGAAGACTGAAAAAAAAAAAAAAAATAATAATAAATTTGCATTTTATCTTCAATATAATTCGCAAAAAATCCACAAAATGTTTTTTTTTCTTTTAGTTTTCTATGAATATTCTGTAGTTTTTTTTTTTTTTTTTTTTTTGAAACTTGTTTCAAACATGGTTAAATTTTCTGCAGAATTTTAAAAGCTTTTTAGTAGATTTTTTTTTTTTTTTCAGGGTTCTTGGAAATTCGAAAATGGCTTAGCTAGTGATTAATATTTTCTCAATCACAGAGCCGAACTTTAAATGAAATTTCAATTTTTATGAACGATCAAACATTGTTTAATCTTTCCAAATTATTTTTTTAAGATATTTTCCTCCTCAGAAAAAAAAAATTATCTTGAATCGAAGCTACTTTTCACAACTGACCCCTCTGAACTCTTGATAATTGAAAGAGAACAACAAATTGATGCAACGAACAAGAGGGTCTGGAAAGTGACTAACAATTAGTTTTTCTTTAGTCTTTGCAAAAGAAGGTAAAATTTTTAAAAAGTTTTTGTTTGCATATTTTTCTCCTGATAAATTTTTAGTCTTAATTACTCCTCTTACGGCCTCAAAATGCAGAATCTTAGATATCTTTTCAAATTTTTTCTCTGGGGAGAAACCCCCGAACCCCCTGAAATTGAATATATTCTATATTCCATTTAAAGTGGTCACTGCATCATTTTCTTCATGCTGATCCAACTTCAAAGTTTATGAAAAACACACATCCACAAAAAGAAAAAGAGAAAAGACAGCTTGAGCATTAAAAAAAGAAACATGAGGTTAGCGAAAAAGATACACTTAGATGACAAAAATGGCCAGTTTTGCTTACAATAAAGTTTTCCGGACTACAAAAGGGGTTCCATATCTAAAACAGCGTGGCATCCCGTTCGGTCCAAATCTTACCCTGAATATCGGATTTTATTTCGTCATGCTGTTTTTATTTCACAACTTTTTTTTAGTGGCTCGTATTTATCAGCATTTTTTTTTTCTATTTTTACGCTTTAATCATGAAGAGAGACGGCATTTTGCATTTTTGTCCGGGGCGGCAAAACTGCTAGGGCCGCCCCTGATCAACGCAAAAATATTTAAGAAATACCGTTAAGTTGTATTTAAAGCTTCATCAAATTGGAAAATAATGAACCTAATCCAGTTGCCAATCTCTTCAAGCGATTACGTTACCCGATACTCTAAAACACATATTTACAAAACTCAAGAAAATAATTGATGCAGTGAACAATCTACTAATAAAGGAGTGCAATTTATTCTACAAAATAATATTTGCACGTTTCAAAGCACAATAGAAAACACATTGTCTTAATGATAAATATTCTACTTACAACTGAGACTACAAAATGTTTTAAAATACAAACCATAGTAAAAGCTCGTTTGCCTGCTGGCGCGCATTCGTTTCCAATGTCTATGTAAAAGCCTTTATATTACCCATGAAGCTGGAAAAAAATTACTTTTTGATTTGACTTGAGAAAAGCCTTGAACATGTAATGCGAAAAGCGGAAATGATACACGCAATTCTACCTATCGACAGAGAGTTGAGATGATGGCACTAAATACTGAATTAGTTTCCTAGAAGCCTTCGCGGATTTATGCGAAAAATGTACCTTAAATTGGAATGAAAAAGCGCTACCAATCGAACTTTTTCGAATATCGTTATAAATTATAGCCTATATGTTATTCTGATGCATAAGCCACATTATGGTAAAAGTTTCATTAAAATCCGTTCAGTAGTTGTTGCGTGAAAGAGGAACAAACATCCAAACATCCAAACTTTCGTATTTATAATAGTACTAGCTTAATACCCGGCGTTGCCCGGGTGCTTATTAATACAACATAGCATTCAGGGAAAATAAGTTTGAAAGAGTTCTATTCATATGGGTATAAAATAATTTGCAGCAATCAGCCTCTTAGGTACAAACTTTGAAAAAAACTAAAATATTACAGAAAGTTAAACGTTTACAGAAAAATAGTCTTATCAAAAGGTGAAAATTAAAGAGAAATGTTGTCTGTGCTTTGCCGCGTCCACTGGCATGAAATATATGCACATGGAAGTGAAAAAATTGCATCAAATTCACCCGCCAAATTCAAAATATTAACTTTTCTCTATTAACTGTTCCCACCTACAAAGTAAAAATTATTATAACTCAATCTAATAAATCTGTCTGAAATAAATCTGTTTCTCGTTCTGAAGGCTTATCTCCATTACAGACGCAACTGTTGTCGCATTGCAAATTTGAAATTCAAATCCGTGGTTCTTTTTATAAAGTCCACATGAATTATGATTGTTTTTTACTTATTTCAATGCTAAAAGGAAATAGGTGAGCCTTAAATTGAAAATTCATTACTTTAATCGTAATCATTGTTGGAAAATACTAATATTTAAAAATCTTAAATTTCATCAATTTGAATACTAAAAGGCCTATCTCGATTACAATATAAATAGGCTAGATTCCTATAAAAGGGTCATTTTTTGACAAAAAATTTAAATTTGAGCTTTTTAGATTTTTTAAAATTTCAAGACCCCGCCTATGAGAATTCTAGGGCATCAAGGAACCTCTGTGTCAAGTTTGATGAAAATCTGACGCAAACTGTGGATTTGTATAGAGAACAAGTATATATATATACATACACTCATTTTTATAGATATAGATTAAGATTAAGATAATCATTTTAAGTAGCATACGTTTATACAGTCGCGGCAGTGGCGAATTAATAAATCCTCTGGACGAATTAATAAATTTATATGAATTCATCTTTGACCATATGGGAAGGAGCTACACTTTGCAAAAGCAAAAAAAGCCACGTGGGTGAATGAAAATAAGTGTACGCGTAGGGAAAAGAGAACCAGATGGGGGAAAACTTCCGAGAAAATATCCCTTCATTTATCCCTAGGTTGACCACCCCTCAGTTTGATTGACACCTGACCCACTCAATGGGAGGTACCCACTCATCAAAATCTCTATGCCAGATGTCCTACAGGCCAAATGGGTTAGACACCAAAGCAACGTGGAAGTAGAAAGCGAACAAAAGCTGAAGGCATCGGGTAGTGCGCATCCTAAACCTATCTCCCCTTTTTCAGATAGAAGCGTCCGTGGCTCCCAGGCGCACAATAAGCAAACATACAGTACTGTCTAACATTTTTTCGAGAAACCTCCGTCGAATCTGCGCACGCGCCAAGTCTCTTCTGACTTTCTCGAAATAGGGGGGAAACGCAACGAGGAAGAAGCAAGCGAACAAAAACTGAAGGCATCGGGAAGTACGCATCCTAAACCTACCTCCCCTTTTACAAATGGAAGCGTTCGTGGCTGCCAGGCGCGCAATACGCAAACAAACAGTAGCTGTTAGATTTGCAGAAACCATCTTTCAGGTGGTTTTATTCCTGATTTATCTGATAAAGGCGTCATAAGAAAACTTGTCTTGTAACCGCCTGTCACTCATCCTGCTCACGAACCAATCTTTTGCGCAATAATAATTTAAAGTTTAAATGCGCTTTCGCAATCGTCTTTAATCTGCGTTAATTTAATTCATCTAGAATTCAACAACAAGAGAGATTTAAACAAGAAAAGATTTAAAAGGACTTGAGCATTTTGGATAAGGCAACATTAGTGCTAGTGTATCCAACGCGATGGTAAAAAATACGGTTAATTTAGTAAAAAAGTATTTTAAAAAATGATCAATGCATTGAAAATGAAATAACAGTAACAAATATAAACGAAACGATCCTACACTGAGAAAAGTGGGCCAAAATAATAGAAAGATCAGCGAATTAAAAAGCAAATCGTCTGCTAGAAAAGCATAAGCGATGTCTCGTTTATCCTATTTGTAGCGTCCTCTATAGTTACTTTCCGTTCCCAATACACAGCTGAAAAATAACAAGAAACAGTAAAAAAAAAAAAAAAACACTCACATTCAATGTAAATACATTAATTTTCTAAAACAAGGGGATTTTTAACCGGGGTCTGATCAGGGCCGCCGTTTGGGGGGGAATACTGGACCTCTAGTACCCGGGCCCGGAGCTTTGGGGGTCCGTAATGTTATGAACATGTTTTTTCAGTAATAGTGTGAATAATTTCATCAAAAAAAAGAAAAAAAAAACGCGCTTTCCATTGCTGATTCTCAATATAAAACAATTGCTAGTACATACACTAATGACTGAAACACGCTTGCGCAAAGGAAAATGTCCCGCTTTTTAAAATCATCTGGCGATACAAAAAACGTGAAAATAAAATCAAATGCACACTTTCGTAACTAAAAAAAAAAAAAGAGTTTTTCCGAAATATTGTTTTTTTCTCCTTTTTTTTTTGTAATTGCAAATGTGCTGAAACGATGGCATGAAAATATGCAATAGGGGGGGGCTGCATGGGGGGCCCGGCATTAAATTTGGTACCGGGCCCCGTCGCTGGTAGCGGCGGCCCTGGGTCTGATGGTGTAATGTTATCACGTTCGATTTTGACGAACCACTCTCTTAAGAGCTCAAAGTGGAACAATTTTATTCGTCCTTAGCAATATTATTGTTATTTCTATAAACACACTAACAAGTAGCCTTTTTTTTACAGAAAATAATTTTTATAGCAAATACCACTTTCCCAATATGGTTATTAACATTCCCACCATCGTTTGATTCCATGAACAGCTGAAGGTTAAAATGTTCTTCTTCTGGGCAATTCTCCTACTATAGTCTTCGCCGACTGCAGTGACGTCACAAGAATATTTTATGAGCCACCGTTTCTATGGCAACTTTAATGGTTCAAAAAAGCGAAAATGGTCCTGTTGCGAAAACAGTTACAGCATTTAACTTGTATTCCAGATACTTCCATGTGCGTTATTCGCTTCCCTGCCGATTTCGCAAGTATTTTTAACATTGAAAATGTGATTTGGCTTAAAAGTAATGTATAGTTCACATAAATGTAAAAATATGGCTACTCATGTTCCTACAGCTTACTCGTACTAACGTGGCCTTTGTCTTTCTTAGTTGGTAGGACAAGTTTTTTATGCTGTTTTTTACGTGGCAAAAATTCTTGTTTTTCACTTAGTGTACGTGTTCGTGTTTTAGTTGTAGTAATTGATTTATGTTTGTTCTTTTTTAAAAGTTACATATGCGATAGGATATTTTTAAACTCGTAAATTGTACACAATCTTCCTTTCAATGTTTTAATATTAAATACTGTGTATTTTAATTCACAGATTTCTGACTTTATGAAGCTAAGACATTTTTGTGAATAGATTTTTTTTTTAATATTTTTTTAACGAACGTTTTATCAATTCAAATGTATGTAATAATTTCACTGTAGGTATTTTCAGAAAAGATCTTTGATGAAGTAAAGTAAGTTTTACTTTGTGGTAAGAAAATGAGTCAGTGTTATCTCAAACTAACATGTAATTCTATATAATTGCTGTTATTAAAAAAAAAAAAGTTGTCCTTATTAATTTTTAGTACCTGGCGACCGAGCCTCGCTTAGTTAAAAAAAAAGGTTTGTAAAATCGTGTTTTTTTCTAAAATTCAAAGTACTTATTTAGATGAACTTGAAATGCATTTTTGGTACAACTTTGATAAACCTGATACCCCCCCCCCCCAAAAAAAAAAAATAATAATAAGCGCCAAATTTGGCACTCCCTACAGGGCTTTTTAGGTTCGCTGTTTCTTATTTTGGTGCTGCCAGTTTTGGTTTTTTCAGCTGTTAGGTAGTTCAGCATTTTTAAGCCGTTGATTATAATTATGCATTTAAAACAGCCGTAATTTAGTTTAAAAGCACACCCTTATTCAAACGATGCATACTGTAAAACCACACCAAATTAACTTTATTTTGATCCATCTCTTTAAAGACGATGAAAATTCAAAATTGTTACAAAAACTCATCTGCCAAATACCATAAAAATTTAAATTTACGCTGATGCGTTACCGTCGACACTCGGATTTTGAGTTTCGATGGTAACGGCTGATGTGATTAAATATAAAATCCATTGTTTAATAATAAAACGCGGTTGCTATGAAACAAGTAGTAGTCAAAAAGAAAATGCCGAAAAAAAGCTTCTCAAACTGCTAATGAAGAAAACTCGTGTTTTTACAGAAAAGACGCCGATGTTGATGAACTCAGAAACCAAAATTTTATCTGTATACAAAATTTTATCAAAATCGTTAGAGCGGTTTTCGACATCCGATATATATATATATACGTGGGCGCCCATAATGGGGGGCAAGAGGGGGCTCAAGCCCCCCCCCCTTAGAAATCAGTACTTCCTTGCTTTTAGTACTGTGTTGTCATTAAAAATATAAAAGTATTTCTAATTCATCTGTGAATGAATAAGTTATTAAAAATGTCAAATTTTAATGACTCTAATCCGCACTAAAATTGCTTTTAATGAAAAAAAATATTCTGCTAAACCAAGGGAAAAATATCTGACCCCCCCCCCCCTTAAAATTTCACATATGGGCACCCATGTATATATATATACAAGAATTGCTCGTTTAAAGATGCTAGATTTAACTTAAAAAGAAAAGAAGTGAACTCTTAGTACGGTTCATTGATTTTAATCAAATGATTTTTTTTATTGTTTTTTAATTAATTTATTTTTTAAACCATGGATTTGAAAAATGCAGTTTTTGAGTAAGTTGTTCTAAATATAATGAATGTTATGTTTGCAATTTGCAATCACTGTTTTAATGAGAGCTGCATGTAGGTCCTTTGTATACAGGGGCAGCTCTAGCAGTTTTACTGCCTCGGACAAAAGGCAATATGCCGCTCCCCTCTCCGATTTAAGTTTGAAAAGAAATAAACTACTTATAAATACAACCCAATAAACAGATCTTGTGAATCAAAAGCAGCATGACAAAGTAAATCCTACATTAAGGGTTGGATTTAGACATAGACCATTTTAGATATCTAATTTTAGATATAGGGCCTCCTTTTGTAGTCCAGAAAAAAATGTTGTGGGCAAAACAGGCCATTTGGCCACCTATGTGTCTTTGTTTCGCTGATACGGAACCTCCTGTTATCTTTATTCTTTTCTTCCTTTTGATTAACCTTGGAGGAAGATGGGTGTGAGGAAAATGATGCAGTGAATATCTCTAATGAGAAGTGTACAATATCTGCAATTTCAGGGGGTTCGGGTGTTTCTCCTCTGTTGAAAATTTTAAAAATAAATCTAAGATTCTGCATTTTGAGGCTTTATAAGGGGTCATCAAGACTACAAAAATACTGGGAGCAAATAATAGCTTTTTAAAGTTATATCTCCTGTTACAAATTAAATTCACTCAAAATAGAAATTGCTTGTGCAAGGAAAAAAGAGCGCGGGAAGAAAAGAGAAATCTGATTTCGGCTTTCGGTATAAAGTTTTATTATTCCCAAACCGCTTTCTTCCTGTAAAATTAATTGTAAAATTCAGAGCAAAAAAAGTTGTTTTAATATTTGGATCAGAGCCAAAGAAAGTCTCTGTTAAAAACATCAATTAGAATTTTATTTGTTAATACATATTGAAAATGGCAACAGAAATAAATATGAATTGCACCCAAAAAAAAAATCCCTGCTAAAAACATCAACCAGAATTTCATTTGTTAACATATATTCAAAATGGCAACAGAAAAAAATAAGTCATTAATTAGAATAAAAGAGAAATGACGAAAAATTTAATTTATAATTTTATTAGTCAGAAAAAAATTCCAAATTAAAATCAATTGTTAGAACTTTGTTGTAACACGTATACAAATTGGCAATGGAAAGAAATAAAAGTCTTACTAAAAACAATTGTTTGAACTTTATTGTAACACGTGTTCAAAAGGGCAACAGAAAAAAATAAAAGTCTTTGAATTTTAAAAAGTTTAGAAATTTAATTTACGTTTTAATTAATATCTCAGCTGTTTAAACTTGTACAATTACTCAGTTGGTCTTATTGTTTTCTTTGGAAATTTTCAAATTGAATGGTACTTTGTTCGATTCTCTACTCTCAGCGGTTTTCGAAGAGTTCAAGCTTCAGACATAGACGGATGCTAACAGATTTTAATATTATTAATTTTTGGAGTCTTAATTTATTTTTAATTTTAACTATTTAGTTTTTACTCTAATTTTAATTTAATTGTTGTTACTTTCTTTGGGATGAGGCATGGTACTAAATTTTAAGCAAATGCATTGGTAATTTTTTCAAATTTTGTATTATGTATCTATTATTATTAATAAGCCTAATTCCCACAAAAATAAATAAATAAATGAGCTGAAATAAATCCTATTTCATTTCAAATTTATTGTTCACGATATTTAAATGCATATTTTCATAATCGAAAGTGAATTATGTCGTTAATGAATCATGTGGTCGTAAGAGGTTGGTACGTATGGTATAGGCTGCTTTGTATTGCAACTTGTCTTTTGAGCAAAATGTAAAACTGGCAAGAGTGGGCAACACATAAAAATGCTTTCAAATCAAACTATATAAGAAGCATTGCCCCAAAATGAATAAGAAGTTCTGTCAAGAACTAAACGAGCCTACTTTCCCGTACATCGACATCGGCATTCTAGCATCTGATCAATATTCTATTAATTATCTGAAACTGAAAATTATGTCAAACATACCTTTATAGCACTTAAAGCTGATTTCTAAAAGCAAAATATTCCCCTCTCATCAGATGAAATAGAGACATAAAAAGTAAATAAATGAAAAAATAAAGTTTTGTCGTACCATTTAAAGAATGAAACTGCCATAGTTCTTCTGTAGAAAAATTCCACAATCGTTTTCAAAAGAAAAAAAAAATAAATAAATAAAAGAACAAAGAACATTCAAAACACATTTTATCAAAAAAAGAAAAAAAATCGTTCGTTAATAAAATGTCTTGAATTTCATTTTTAATCCGTTGCCAGTTGTTAAATATAAATAAAGAATAAAATGCTCTCGTGAATGAAAAATTTTTGTTGAAAAAAAAATTGTCTGCCAAAAAAAACAATAATAATAATAATAAATTAAACAAAACAAATAAACAAAAAATCGTCTGCCCAGTCAGTCATTTTTTTCTGAGCCTTTGCCGTGTTTGTGGAGTCAGAGTCGGAATCAGAGTCCTCACATAAGATTATTCAGAAAAGTACTTTACAATACATTATTTATCAAAACCATTTTCTTACAAAGTTAGTTTGAAGGAAATCTGCCTTTAAGTTCAGAATCAACATTCAATTTAAATTTCCCCGTAGGCGCTCATGTTAAAAATTTTTCTGAACGGTTCATCATTAAACGAAAAATGGTTCAAATTAAAAAGTGAAATATGGGAATGGGTCTCTCCGAGATCTTTCAAGCAAAGAAAAGTTTATTCAATTCGGGCGGTTCACTTAAAAGTTATTGGGTGGGGAAAGGTTGTTTGAACGGTTCAATGTTGAACAAAAAAATGTTCAAATTGAAAATTTAAATGCGGTAATGAAGTATCCTTGCCGAGATCTTTCGAACAAAAAGAAGTTTGTTTAAATCGGACTGTTCACTCAAAAGTTATTAGGGGTGGGAGCATGTTTGAACGGTTCAATGTTGAACGAAAAATTGTTCAAATCGGAAATTTTAAAACGGAAATGAAGTATTCTTGATAAGATCTTTCGAACAAAAAAAAGTTTGTTCAAATCGGACTGTTCACAAATCGGACTGATCAAAATTAAGATTATGAATTTCTTAGAAAATAATGGGCTGTTGACTAGTTTGCAGTATGGTTTCAGAAAAGGTAAATCGTGTGCTACCAATTTATTACATTTCTACGACAAGGTTACAATGACTTTAGATAACAAAAAGTGTGTAGATGTTGTTTACATAGATTTTCTAAAAGCTTTCGACAAGGTACCGCATGTAGCACTACTCAGTAAATTAGCTGATACAGGGGTAGGAGGTAAAATTCTAGTTTGGGTTAGGAATTGGCTGACAGGAAAGAAACAAAGAGTAGTTGTTAGGGGGTAACTATTCTAAATGGAGTGAGGTTTTAAGTGGGGTTCCCCAAGGATCAGTATTAGGTCCCCTTTTATTTATTATTTTTATGAATAACATTCATGAAAATGTTTCTGGAAACATGAATTGTTTTGCCGATGATGTCAAACTTATGGGGGTTGTAGAAAATGACGAACAAATAAACAATTATTCGATAATCCCTATCCATATTTTTGGAAATAGAAAAAACTTGCTCTTCGAAAAAAAACGGACACTTGACCTAATAGCTTCTGCTACTTGACGCTCTGCTACCACTGTTGGCTTTGATTACCACTATTAGGTTTAATTTAAATTTAGTTTAAAGTCTCTAGGAGACAAAAACTAAGTTAAAGCCATGAAAGATTAAATGCGCCGTAAAGTGTCCGTGAAGAGACAAGTCAAAAGGCAATATTTCCAAAGAATATTTAAATTTATTAGTTATCAAAACATATTAAAGTTAAAGTTCTAAAAATAACTCAAAAAAGGCTGCTCAAATTTTGTAGTCGAAGTTTGAAGATAAGATACAAAATAAATGTCACCATCTGGTCTCCGGCATTAGATGACCCTTCCAGGGAATCAGGCGAACTTGAGCCCCCGGCTCGGTACTCTCTGGCTGGCACGATCAGTCTGCTGGCGACACTCGAACTCATAAATTAACCCCGACGTCAGTGCAGTCGTCCCCGGGTTGTATTGAACGCGATGAAACCTGGCCACCAATAAAATAATTTGTCAATCTTCACCTGGCCAATTTTAATAACAACATCATGGTCCAGGACTTGGTAAGCTGTTGCTGGAAACTTTCAAAAGTGAAAACTGGATGAGCTCATTTAATTTAAAAACTATAACGTGGATTCCCATTCCACTACTCCAAATTCCAGCCAAGCATGGCTAACACCATCCGAAGCACAACGCTGCCTACGCAGCTACCGGCGCGAGCACCACAAGCTCAAGGCTGACGAGGTGGAAGAGAAGAGAAGAGAGAGAGCATCGGTAGTGCTCGCTATTTATTGTGACAGGTGCGTCAGCAGACGTCACTTGTAATTTCCATACAGCTCTGCTCATTAGCATACGAGCCTCGTTGGATTTTCCTCCACTAAACAACAGACTCTGAATTTTGAAAACTATGCAGCAGCCGAATACAAACAACTCAACTCTTATGTTTTGATTTGGAAGATGGCCGCGATTGGTTTGAAGTGTGCTGCGCCAGCGTGATGGATTAAACGTGGGGAGAGGAGGTTCGTGCTTTAATTTTACTTTTAATTTGTACTTATAATTTTAATAATACATAGCCCTGCGAGTCTGGGAACAAAAATAAAGGTCTTTAGACCCAACAAGGTCTCCCAGTGACGGTTTAGCGACCTCACATCACAGTCACAGTGACCGATGCGACCAGTCAGTGACGTACGCGTGAAGTCGCGGCAGCGTCACAGTGCGACTTCACAGTGACGGCACCTGAGGACTTCTCCGCGAGCTGACACTCGTAAGTTGCTGCCACATCTTTGCGACTTCGCTTGTGAGGTATCACAAAAGCGTCTTATTTTGGTCACTGTGCAATTCGTAGTCACATCCCCGTTTGTTGCGACTTTTTTAAATCGCAATAATGCTTTGAAGAATTTCATTTAGAAGTCACAAATAAGGCGCAAAACCAGCACTAAGTGACATCGACTGCCTTCGTGCTACCAGGCGTCGTCACTGCAACATCGCACTTGTGATGTCGCCGCGAATTTTCATTCGTAAGTTGCAGCCACCTCTTTGGGACTTTACTTGTGACGTACCCGAGTCACAAAAGCGTCTTATTTTTGTCACTGTGCTATTCATAATCATACCCCGTTTTCGCATCTGCTGTAAATCACTACAGGGCTTACAGCGACGTCATTTAAAGGTCACAAGTAAGTAAAGAAATTTGATAGTGACAATGATGAGAAGCCGCATAACCGATACAAACTGATCGCATAACCGATACAAACTTATCGCATCACTATCAAAACGTCGCATCAAATAAACAATTACACGACAACGGTTTCCGTGACTGTGTCATGTTGTCACGGAATAGTCACAAATTGTCCAAAATTGCATTGACGTTGTAAGGGCATGCAATTTTTGGGGGGACACTGCAATTTTGACGTCATCACGGATTGACATTCGCAAGTGGTTGTCACTTGGTCGCTTTTGTTACTGCTGTCTGTTAGAAAGTGATTGAGGCTCTTAAATTGTTTTGACTGATTTTGTAACGTAAAATTATTAATTCGGTATTATTAATTCGGTCTTCAATCGGTAAAAAAATATTTTAATGAGAATTCACATTAAGGTCACAATGTGACGTCTCCACAACATTACATTGTGATCGGTCACAATTCAGCTGTCACAGCCACGTTGTAGTGAAGTCACACGCAAATGTCGCAAACGAGTCACAGTGTGACTTTTGTGCGTCGTCACAATTGAGTCACGGTGTGACTGTGACGCTTGTGACTCGCAGTGACGTCACTGTGACTTATCCGTGACACATTGTGCTATTAGGGCAGTGCTGCATAGCTAGTAACAAAGCCAATAGGATGCTTGTGTTTATAAATGGATCTATTTCAAACAAATCTAAAAAGGTTCTTCTGCCTCTATATAGAAGTTTGGTAAGACCTCATTTGGAGTATGCTGTTCAGTTTTGGTCTCCTTATCTGAAGAAAGATATTAATGTATTAGAAAGGGTACAAAGAAGGGCTACAAGGTTAGTAAACGGATTTTCTAATCTAGACTATGACTTAGAATGCTTAATATGTATAGTCTTGAGCAAAGGAGAACCAGAGGGGATATGATTCAGTTATTTAAATTTATTAAAATGAACGATGTAGTAGGGTTGGATTTTTGCATGGAAAGCAGGACAAGGGGTCATTGTTTTAAGCTGTTTAAACCTCAGGTTAACCTGGAAATTCGAAAAATTACTACTTTAGCAGGGTAGTGGGAACTTGGAACAGTTTACCGGAAAAGGCGGTAAGGAGCAATGGAGTAGATAGCTTTAAGAGGGCCATTGATCTTCATTGGGGTCTTTAATTTGACTAGGACCAGCCCAGTTGGGCCCAGAGCCTGCTGCTGGTCGTCGCATTTGTATTTATCTTTCCAATAGAAAAAAGTTTATTCCATTCGGATGGTTCAGTCAGAAGTTATTAGGTGAAGAAAGGTTGTTTGTACGGTTCAATGTTGAACGAAAAAATGTTCAAATTGAAAATTTAAATACGGTAATGAAGTATCCTTGCTGAGATCCTTCGAACAAAAAAAAAAGTTTTTTTAAATCGGACTGTTCACTCAAAAGTTATTAGGGGTGACAGCTTGCTTGAGCGGTTCAATGTTGAACGAAAAATTGTTCAAATCTGAAATGTAAATACGGGAATGAAGTATCCTTGATAAGATCTTTCGAACAAAAATAAGTTTGTTTAAATCGGAATGTTCACTCAAAAGTTAGCATCGCGGGACAATTTGTTTGAACGGCTCAAAGACGAACCAAAAATTGTTCAAATCGAAAAATCAAATATGGGAATGAGCTGTACTCGCCGAGATCTTTCCAACAAAAAAAAAAGTTTGTCCAAATCGGAATGTTCATTCAAAAGTTATTAGGGGGGGGGGGGGACAGACAGACCGACCGACACACAAATTCCCCATCTCAATACCCTACTTTCAAGTTTTTAATTTTTCGATATTCATTTTACCTTTTTATTTTTTTAACTTGGCGATATTTTTTGGACTTGGCGATATTTTTTAGATGCATTAAGCTACTTTTAATACTTTTTTCGTCTTTCTTTTGTTTTTAACGGGAAAGTAGGCTAAAAAGCAAATAAAAACGCAAGCGGTGTTACTTTTCAAGATTTTCTACAATAGCATTCCGTGTATTTCATAGAAAGCTGTTCAGGGATCTTATTTTTGTGCATTTTTTCCATTTCTTACATAGCAAGTGCCAAACAAAAGCATGTTCATCTTAGGTTTTTTCATATATATATTTTTTTTTTTTCTGTATGTGTATGAGAAACATTTAAGGATTTTTTTTCCTGTCATTATTGAATCAGCAAGAGGCTTTTATCTGGCTAAAATTTCAATATTTAAATAGCTTCTTTTCATGTTCTTGAGAATTGAACTCTTGGTTTTCTAAACATTTAAGACGAGTATAAAATATTTTCCTTCCTATTTATATGCCTAACTGGAGAAAATCTTGAAGAACAAACTGAGTCATCGTAGTCAAGTCGATGTGCATCAGGGTTGCCAGATTTAAGAACTGCAAATACGGGACAGGCTTCTTGGGGGGGGGGGGGAGGAAGTGTAAAAGTCGAATTTTTACAACCTTGACTTTGACATCAAGCGTTTCCCATAAATATGCAGGGAAAAAAAACACAATGAGCATATGAATAAAAACTACATTTTTTACCATTGCATAGGTATTTTTCTTCATGAATACTAGTGGAAAAGTTTTAGCACTAAATATTGTGAAAATTATTGTTTCCCTACAATTAACCCACTTTCTTTTCTGACACAGGCCCTTCATTTTGAATTTTGCTAGGAGGGCAAAGATTATACAGGGTGTCCACTCCAATCGTGGACCAATAGCTAATTTCTAAACCGTTGGAGATAAGCATATAGTTTATTTAGGAAAAAATCTCCAAATTACAAAAGGAATTTTGGGTCCATTCAATGTTTTTCAAAAAATCAAATTTTGAAAGAGTTACGAAATTTAAATTTTTATACAGCCCCCGAGTCCTATCAATCATATTTAGCAAAACATTCTTGACACTGTAACGTTTAAAACTAAAAAACAATCACTCTTCTACCACAAAAATTGACCGAGTTATGACGTTTTGAAAAATCAAGATTTTGAAGGATTTCGCGAATGGTCCCTTAAGTGATCTCTCGATGACGTCATAAAACAATGCAAAATCTTGATTTTTCAAAACGTCATAACTCGGTCAATTTTTGTGGTAGAAGAGTGATTTTTTTTTTAGTTTTAAACGTTACAGTGTCAAGAATGTTTTGCTAAATATGATTGATAGGACTCGGGGGCTGTATAAAAATTTAAATTTCGTAACTCTTTCAAAATTTGATTTTTTGAAAAACATTGAATGGACCCAAAATTCCTTTCGTAATTTGGAGATTTTTTCCTAAATAAACTATATGCTTATCTCTAACGGTTTAGAAATTAGCTATTGGTCCACGATTGGAGTGGACACCCTGTATATATTCAATGTAATTTATACCAAATAGCAAAACCCACGTTTACTTATATATAAATGCATTAATTTCTCAAAACCAAGGCGGCAATTGACCCCCCCCCCCCCTCCCTTGATCCCCCAAATGATTGCCCTGTCTTTGATAGATTTTTATGTGTTGAATCCAAATCTGCTTGTAGTTTTTATGTATCACCCTTAGTTTCCAAGCAAAATGTATTTTATTATATAGTCTAATACCCATTTACAGTATATAGGGAAATCAATGAAACACTGTAGAATCGTAAAAATGGTTTGTATTTACAGTAAAATACTTGGAATAGTAATTTTATGTGATGATACAAGGTTCACTTGTCAACTGGAATTGCTTTATATTTTCTTTCCCTTTTTTCCTTGAAGCTTCTTGTGTAGCTTTTCCTGCGATGAATAGCTTGCTGAACTTCCCGGTGAAGTGACCAACAGTAATCCCCCATCATGTTGTAGCATGTGTTTCAGCAGTGCTGCCAACATCATCTTTGTTCATTAGACCTATTTTTTCATGTTATCTTAACTATGAAAAAGCTGTTAAATTCTAAAAATGTTTCTTTATTTCATGAATGTAACTATAAAATGTGAATAAATGTTGGGTGATACAACTTTTTAAGCATCATATTTGGATTCAGCAACCTAAACAACATAAGAATAAGGTATTTTCATTAAAAAAGTTTTTTCATCGTTGGCCTGTGAAATCAATATCTTAAAAAAAGGTAGTTTTTTGAATATTATAACATAAAAATTATTCTAACATAATTCTTTTTCAAATCATATCTGCTACTTGGTTCTATTGCTGTAATAATTCTTTCAAAGTTTTAATGTGTCTTTAGATTTGCATAAAACTCATTGCAAGTTATATTTGTGTCGTCCATTATAAAAATTTTGTATTTAATTATTTTTAAAATTAATATTTGTTTTCTAAGTTTAGTTACATCTAGTTTAAGAGCAAAGCAAAGCACATTTCAAAAGATAACTATCCAGTGACTAATAGTAGCTGAACACTTACATTTCTTTCACAAGGATATATTTGAGAAGGGCTTTATATACATGTAATAAGGCACAGCAAAATCATTTACAAGGAGCTACACCACTTTTAAAATGAACTACAACTTTGTTGAATGAATTGTTACAATGATTTCTGCTCTAACTGAACATAAGACTAACATTACACTTCAGAACAGAAAAATACTATAATTCAAACAATTTTCTTATCACTCTATTTCATTTTTTGTTTTACTTTATTTTTTCGCAAAATAATGTCTCGTTTTGTAAAATGTTGCTTCTACCTAGAATACAGGACGTTTGGCGTCCCGTATCAATGTTCCCCAGGACGCGGGACAGTTTTTCAAAAAACGGGACTGTCCCTTGAAATCCGGGACGTCTGGCAACCCTGATGTGCATACCATTTTCTGTTTGAATATGTTCTGTTTCAACCAGTATTTCTTGCATTAGCAAAATCCAAAACTAGAAAGGTTGTTATTTCGACTTGACATTGTGGAAATATTTTGCTGTTCAGGGTTTAGGAACCCCTGGGGAGGGAGGGAGGCTCTTTCATTTTTTTAACTACTTTCTGTCCTGCATCTTTGATGAAAACTCTGGGCTTTTATTGGGTGTTTCAAGAATCATTTTATCAATATCTATTGGTACCAATCGACTGCTTTACTATTTTTGCTCAAAAATATTGTCATGAATGTCAAAATTGCAGAAGAAAGTATGAATTTTGTGAATAAGGTTTTAAAAATAGGGCTCCTTAGCTTAAAATACATTGTATAGTAATATCATATTTAATGTTTATTCATACTATCTAGAAAATTCTTTAAGAAGTGTTAACTTCCAAGTGCTAAGCAATACTGATTCAATTCTACTGCTCTTCAAATAGGTTTTTGCTATGAGCTGTCACCCCATCTCTTCTTTCTGCTCTAAATTAGTATTCAGGGTTGCCACAGGCTACTTAAATGCTACTTTTTGCTGTTTTTTTTTTTTTTTTTTTTTTTTTTGGCTCTAGGCGACTTTGGAGACTTTTTGAGCACAAACAGGCTAAAAAGCAACTTATTTTCACTGGAGCTACTCTTTTGGAGACTTCTTTTTTTTTCCAAAGCAAGTTTTCATTCAAAAATTTTGATTTTTTTTTTTTTTTTTGGTTTGCTATTTTATTTTATTTATGAATTTGAAACCCATTTTTTTTTTATTCTTATTCCTTTGTCACCTTAAAAAAAAGAAGATTCCTTTACGTTTTATTTTGGGCGGATCCACTATTATTTTTTTAAATAACAATCAGGGAGCGGCTTAGATTTTGGAATAACTTCTTTGCTACTTTAGTTTTTGGGTAATAAGTGGTTTGCTTAATAACCATACTTACTGAGGAAGGAGGGTGGATCTATTTATTAGATACATATTGTAGAAAAATCGGCTCAAAGTTTAGTAGACTGAAGGAACTGACTTATTTAAGACTTTCCTTTAACTGAATTTTAATAATAAACAGTGGATTAGGTAAAAATTTATTTTTAGAAACTTACAGACATCAGGCACAAGATTCGCCCAAAATTCTACTGTTAGAGATTCAATAATTTTACATACCTTGTAATTTCAATTATTTTAGAATTTGACAGCTATTTTGACATAAGCTAACTGAAGCATATTATATCCATAGTTCTTTTTCTTTTCAACCTTGACTTTTATTTTTTATACATTGTAATTACTTTTTCTGTGGGAAGTGTACCAAATATTTAGCAAATGAGCTTCAAATTGCTAAATCAAATTAGTATCAAGTTTCTGGCAAAAGTACTGCTGTACTTTCAAGGTCATAGTTAATGTTTAACTAGTTCTTGCAACAAAAGACTACATAATTCTTTACACTGATAATGTTGCTCTACTGCATCTTCGTAACAGCTATCGGCAGTATTTTATTTATTTAATTTGCTTTATTTATATTGGTTTTCCATTGTATTCTCATCAAAATAGTTGAATAGAATTAACTCTAGTCTTGGGGGGGGGGGGGCACTCCCTTATTTAATAAGTTATGGCAAAAGTTTTTTTTTTTTTTTTTTTGTAATTGCACATTCAGTTAAAATTCATCAGCGAAACAGAGGGGGACTTTTTCCAATTGTTAAATTTTCAGCTGTACTATTATTTCTTATTTCATTTATCTGATCATGAATACTGTTTTCTTGAATCTTTTTTAAATTTGGAGACTACTTTTGTTGCAACTTTTTTCATTTTTAGGACTACTTTTTTATAAGTTTTTGGCTACTTTTTTAATGATTTTTTCTGTGGCAACCCTGATATTCTGTAAATGAACAATTCAATTAGACTTCCACGTACATTATAATATATTAATACTACTTTTTGTTTCTTTTTAGCTATAAGTTCATGATTTCCACTCAGATGTAGACACTTGCCCATTCATGTGCGAAATTTGATTAAATAGAATGTTTAAAGTAATCGGACCAAAGTGAAACGTTCTTAAATTTTTAGTTTTGGAATTGATCTGAAGAATCGACAAAATTGTAAAATTTTTGTATAAACAGAGCTTTATTTTTCTGTGCCAACACGTGCAAGAATTTAGTCTAGTAAACAACCATATTGAGTAACTGGGAAAGAACTACGTGATGGCAGACACGTTCAGGCTTGCTATGTGTGCAATGGCGGACCCCGAAGAAGGAGACTGTGACGACCTAGATCCTGAAGAAATCCTGCATTCTGAGAAACAGTATGCCCAGGCACCTTTCCGTCCGTGGGCCGTGGAAGATCCTTCACCAAAAAGAATCCCCCATCCTGCGAAACTGTTTGGGGTAACACCTTTGTGTTCTTCGGCAGTGGCAGATCCTCCACCAGAAGGGATCCTGCATCCTGCAAAACGGTACGGGCAAACACCTTTGTGCTCTTCAGCAATGGAAGGTCCTTCAACAGAAGGAATCCCACATTCAGCGAGACAATATGCGCAAATACCTTCAGTGTCTTCGGCAGTGGAAGTTCCTTCACCAGAAAGAATCCTGCGTTCTGCAAAACGGTACGGGCAAACACATTTGTGCTCTTCAGCAATGGAAAATCCTTCAATAGAAGGAATCCCACATTTAGCGAGACAATATGTGCAAATACCTTCCCGTTCTTCGGCAGTGGAAGTTCCTCCACCAGAAGGAATCCTGCATCCTGCGAAACGGTACGGGCAAACACCTTTGTGCTCTTCAGCAATGGAAGGTCCTTCAACAGAAGGAATCCCACATTCAGCGAGACAATATGCGCAAATACCTTCAGTGTCTTCGGCAGTGCAAGTTCCTTCACCAGAAAGAATCCTGCGTTCTGCAAAACGGTACGGGCAAACACCTTTGTGCTCTTCAGCAATGGAAGGTCCTTCAACAGAAGGAATCCCACATTCAGCGAGACAATATGCGCAAATACCTTCCCGTTCTTCGGCAGTGGAAGTTCCTCCAGAAGGAATCCTGCATCCTGCAAAACGGTACGGGCAAACACCTTTGTGCTCTTCAGCAATGGAAGGTCCTTCAACAGAAGGAATCCCACATTCAGCCAGACAATATGCGCAAATACCTTCATGTTCTTCGGCAGTGGAAGTTCCTTCACCAGAAAGAATCCTACGTTCTGCAAAACGGTACGAGCAAACACCTTTGTGCTCTTCAGCAATGGAAAATCCTTCAACAGAAGGAATCCCACATTCAGCGAGACAATATGCGCAGATACCTTCATGTTCTTCGGCAGTGGAAGTTCCTTCACCAGAAAGAATCCTACGTTCTGCAAAACGGTACGAGCAAACACCTTTGTGCTCTTCAGCAATGGAAAATCCTTCAACAGAAGGAATCCCTCATTCACAGAAACAGTACGGGCGAACACCTTCATGTTCTTCGGAAGAGTTGGATCCTCCACCAGTGAAAAATGCTAAAAAAGCACGGAAATACACAAAAAAGTACGCTTGTCCTGACTGTGAAAAAGTATTCCCTTATCCGTCCAGATTGGCAAAACACGCGAAAATCCATACGCAGGTAGAAAAAAGGCAACGTCCTAAGAAGGAAGACAAGAGACCGGACCCGGCAACGGAAGATCTCGCGAAAGCCGCGAAGCGGTTCCCGTGCGACGGTTGCTGGAAGCTCTTCTCTACAGCCGAGGAACTGGAAAAGCACGCGAGGTACCACGTTGAGAAAAAGCACCACACCTGCGAATATTGCGAGAAGACATTTTCCACTGCGTCGCAGCTGAAAACGCACCTCAGGGTGCACAGTGGCACGAAACCCTACACGTGCGAGATTTGCTCGTTGTCTTTCAGCCAGGAGGGGGTCCTGAAGAGGCACCTGACCGTGCATTCGGGCGAGAAGAGGCACACGTGCGAGTACTGCCTGCGGGCGTTCAACGTGCGCTGGAGGCTGGAAAAGCACAGGCTGGCCCACACCGGCGACAAACCGTTCCTGTGCATCTACTGCCTCCGGCAGTTCCCGATCCGGTCGGCCATGATGAGGCACGCCGAGAGCCACGTCGGTCCGAAACCGTGCGTCTGCGAGATCTGCTTCATGACCTTCGCCAAACCTGCGACCTTGAAGAGGCACGTGAGGGTCCACGGGGACGAGGAGCAATCCTCGAGCAGCGAGGACAGCTGCGGAGAGTGGCCCTCGTGGGAGACGGACAACTGGCGCCCGGGGCCCAACAGGGAGGACCCCCGCATCGTCCCGGGGGCCGGCGGTTCGGCCGGAGGCCCCCTCAAACCCGTTCCTATCGTCGTCAGGAAAAAGCTGATAGTGTAGTGTCGCAAATTTTGTAACTTGTGGTTATTTTTATGTTTTATTTCTTAAATTTGGTTGTTGTTGTTCAGTGGCGCATCCGGACTTGCTTCCTGGGAGGAGCTAAGTGGCCTTTCACTAGTTTTGAAGAAGAGTGTATACAACAATTTATAATTTTTCAGTCTAGGATTTAAAGTTTTTTTTTTTTTTTTTTTAATTATTTATTATTTCATACAGGATTTTTTTTTTTTTTTTGAAGTGAAACAATTTTTCTTTTATTATATTAGACATTGAACTTTTTTTTTTTTTTTGACTGATAAACATAACTGAAATTATTCATTTTGCTAGTTATTCACTTTTCTTTTCATAACTGTATCAACTTTTACATGTGGAAATTTTAAGTAGCAATGTTATCGGCAAATTTACTTTTTAACTTTCAATATTAGTATTAATTTTTCAAAGAAGAATATGATCAACTTTAATTAATTAGAACTAATCAATATTTATATTTATGCATTACAAATATTGCAGTAAATATATCTTGATTAGCTTGAATCCTTGCAATTTAGAATACTTTCTGACACTTTTGGGCAGTAAAACCCACCTGTCCTGTCCAAAACCCGAACCCTGCCGAGCTGGAATTTGAATCTAGAACCTGTCCAACAGTTCAGACTTCTGTGATCAAGACAAGGTGGCCGACCCTTAAATTTGGTGTTAATTCCATTAGTTTGTACTCAAAAATTATCATTGTAATTTTAACCTGTATGTCAACTTTTCTGATATGCATCATTTATGGCGAGAAATCTCTTGGTGTAACCAAGCTATGTAAGTTCTAGCGACATTTCCTGTAAATAGCCTTTCATAACGAATGGACAACTTCCTCGTAACATTTGCAGTTTGAGTATGGTCCCCAAAGAAAATTCTTATATCAACTAGAACCTTGTTACTAGGGGGTTGTCCATTCATAAAAAAAACTTTTTTGTAGAAACGTTCCCAGAAACTCTCTAAGCTAGGCTATACCAATCAATTTCTCACCAAAAATGATGCATAGCAGAAAAGTTGACATACGGGTAAAGTTATAACTATTATTATTTTTGAGTACAAACTAGTAGAATAATCCCCAAATGAAAGGAATTAAGAGTACAAGAACACAAAAGTAGCCACTATTTACAAAATTTGTAACAATAGGCATGAAAAATAAAATTGTGAAGTCGTACAGTCTGATCTCGTTAAAACTAACTTCAAGGGACCTTTAAAATCAATTTGTTTTTTTTTGACGAACAATGAACAACAAGCGGGAGAAATGTTCGCTTCAACAGTAGATTGTTCCGATGGTCTTCAAATTGACGAGGTTGGACTGTATATCCGTGCCAAAGTATTGAAACAAAACAGAATTTTTAAGTATTGACTATAGTTGAGGCCAATGTTAGAAATAAGGAGCTGTTAGTCCTATTTTAAAGCCAAAAGTTTTTGTTTGACGCCTATATTTCAAGCCCCAAGTGCCAAATTTTATGCGTGAAGTTTTAGATTAGCTTTCCTTCAGTGCAACAAGCAGGAGAAATGTTCGCTTCAACAGTAGATTGTTCCGATGGTCTTCAAATTGACAAGGTTGGACTGTATATCCGTGCGAAAGTATTGAAACAAAGCAGAATTTTTAAGTATTGACTATAGTTGAGGCCAATGTTAGAAATAAGGAGCTGTTAGTCCTATTTTGAAGCCAAAAGTTTTGGTTTGACGCCTATATTTCGAGCCCCAAGTGCCAAATTTTATGCGTGAAGTTTTAGATTAGCTTTCCTTTCAGTGACTCATTATGATTAAGATCCATGAAATGAAATTTGTAAAAGTAATTTTCAAATGTAATCAATTTTGTCTTTGGAAAATAAATTTCTTTCCTATAGGCGGATGTGGGCCAAGTGAAATAGTAAAATAACTCGTATATTAATTATTTCATTCATTTGTTTATTTTTTTCATTAATAATTCCTTTATTTGTTCATTCACGTATTCATTTGAACAAACAGTACTGTAACTCACCAAATAGAACATGCTTTATTACAGAAATATTGAATTTTTCACTTTGCCTCATGGATTTTTTGAGGTGAAAATTTTCCAACTTTTTTGAAGGCGCACATAACTGTCAAAAATGAAAAATAGCATTTCAACAATAGTTGTACTACAAAATAGATTATTCATTCTTAATGTACACTGAATTTTCAGAACAAATTTCGCATTTGTTCTTTTTTAAACAGGTGTGTTAACATAACTATTTCACTTTGACCCATGTTCCCCTACTATACAAATGTGCCTTCGTCAGTGTTTAGCATACAGCACTGCATATTTGAAGTGTATTTAATGAAAGTATTTTTGTATTGGATGCGCGTATTTGATTCCTTAAAAATGGCATCTATAGTGAATTTAGCAATGGCTGATAGTGGAAGTAAACAAAGCAGCGTGACGCTTGGCGATATCAAATGCAAATACAAATGTGACGACCAGCAGCAGGCTCTGGACCCAACTGGGCTGTTCCTAGTCAAATCAAAGACCGCAATGAAGATCAATGGCCCTCTTAAAGCCATCTACTCCATTGCTCCTTACCGCCTCTTCATGTAAGCTGTTCCAAGCTCCGACTTCCCTGCTAAAATAGTCATTTTTTAAAATTTCCAGATTAGCCTGAGATTTAAACAGCTTAAAACAATGACCCCTTGTCCTGCTTTCCGTGTAAAAATCTAACTCCGTAACAGGCCCGTCATTTAGGGGGGTCAATTCCCCCCCCCCCTTTTAAAAGTCAATGTATTTACATATAAAGGGGCTTGGTTTTGCTGTTAGCCGATGAAATTGCATTGTGTTTGCACCCTTTGCCCCCCCCCTTGAAAAACTTGAAATGACGTCCCTGCCCCGTAGCATCATCCATTTTAATAAATTTAAACAACTGAATCATGTCTCCTCTGATTCTCCTTTGCTCAAGACTATAGACTATCGTTGTCTGCTTGGCGCTTGGGCATTGAAAACTGCGCCAATCAGATGAGCAAAATGTTTATGAACGGAATCGCCAATCCAGTGAGTAATTCATGAAAGTGTCGAGTGTTGGCACCAAACGGCAACCTTCTTTGTATCCTTCCGCTATCGCGTCTCCCTGAATGCACTATACGTTTTTTGTTGTGATGCTTGGTAACTTGAACTAGATGCTATCATGATCAGGAGTGCCCCGATGGGAGGTTACAGGAGTTCGCTGTGACCTCCCAATAATTTCCGTATTCGGCGCAGTTTGCTGACAATTCTTCAATTTGAAGACAATACTGCAACATGGAGATTACTTGTTCTTTTTAGTTTTTAGAATTGTGTTTTTAAAGATGCCTTATGTTTTTTCTCAATAAATGCTATGCATGTACAACATGTGTGCAATGTGCATGCTTCTATTTTATCATTCGGTTAAATTGGAACTTCCCCACTCACCAGAGTTGGTCGGGGGGACGTCCCTTAATGGTCTAAGTGACTTCTACAAGACCCCTGAAACCTCATTTTCAGTAAATTTTAGTGGAATAAAATTATCAAGGGGAGATAAAATTTTTGAAAAATAAATGAAGAACGTATTTGCACTGTAAAAAAAGTTTCTTCATTCATTTAAAGCTTAGTTTTCTAATTGGTCTTATAATGACATTGAATCGGTCTCATGGACCCCTAAGTGACATTCTGCTGACTCTTTGCACGGCTCTGGTTCTTGGATTGGTCACTGGGGCGTCCTGGTGGCGGACTTCAATGTCGCTCAGGGGATGGTTCATTCAGCGCAAGCCTTTTTACAACTGCTCTCCACTATGATTCCGCCTCAAAATATATTCCTTACACAAAAAATACTAAATAAAATACCGATAGGTTTAAAATTGTATCTTTTTATATTCAAACAAATTGTTAACGATAAGCATGCAATGAAAAGATATTCAAATTTTCTATGTCGATTTTATTTTTTTGCTTGGATTTTGAAACTTTCATCTGCAGCATTTCAGTCAGCAAACTGCTTCCCTAGCCTTTTTACAACTGCTCTCCACTATGATTCCGCCTCAAAATATATTCCTTAAACAAAAAATAATAAATAAAATACTGATAGGTTTAAAATTGTATCTTTTGATATTCAAACAAATTATTAATGATAAACATGCAACGAAAAAAGATTTAAATTTCCTACGTCGATTTTATTTTTTTGACTGGATTTTGAGACATTCATCCGCAGCATTTCAGTCAGCAAACTGCTTCCCGAGCCTTTTTACAACTGCTCTCCACTATGATTCCGCCTCAAATTATATTCCTTACACAAAATATAATAAATAAAATACCGATAGGTTTAAAATTGTGCCTTTTTATATTCAAACAAATTATTAACGATAAACATGCACCGAAAAAAGATTTAAATTTCCTACGTCGATTTTATTTTTTTGACTGGATTTTGAGACATTCATCCGCAGCATTTCAGTCAGCAAACTGCTTCCCGAGCCTTTTTACAACTGCTCTCCACTATGATTCTGCCTCAAATTATATTCCTTACACAAAATATAATAAATAAAATACCGATAGGTTTAAAATTGTGCCTTTTTATATTCAAACAAATTATTAACGATAAACATGCACCGAAAAGAGATTTAAATTTCCTACGTCGATTTTATTTTTTTTGACTGGATTTTGAGACTTTCAGTCGGCAAACTGCTTCCCGCCCGAGTTGTGGTTGCAAGGTGAGTGATTAACTTTTTAATATGTTTTTTTAAAATGTTATATGTAATAAAAATTAAATGTATAATTTATTTAAAATATCCCTGATCAAGAATGAGCTGTAAAGAAACCGTAAGAAAATAGTTATGTGGGCTATTTTACTTGAACGATATTCATGTGATTGTCTGTGGCGTTTGCTTTTCCATTCTCATTTTTGAATGCTGGGTTTTTCGCATAAAAATGTAAAATATCATGTTTCTGTAATTTTTCACTCTTGAAAGTTCTGTGCTAAAATTTTAGGTCTTTTAATGCCAAAATGTATTATGCCAAAAAATAAATAATTTTATAAGAAGTAAGAATGAGATTGTATTCAACTGTTTCGAATTTTTTCTGGATTATTTATTCAGTTGTGTTTACATGGTGGGTGCTTAGTAGATCAGACTACCAGTGGCGTGTGCTTTTTTTCCTGTATGGGAAGGAGCAGTGGCGTACCTATGGGGGGTGTTATGGGGACAAACCCCCCCCCCCCGAAACGTTGATCCAAAAATGCAAAAATGAGATGAAAAAATATAAAACTCCTAGAATGAAAAAGTACGATTCTCCAGCGAATATCATTGTGTTACAGACTTCATTGCCACCCCCTCCCCTTCCCAGAATCATTGAGGATTGTCTTTTTCAGGAAATAAATGTCAAAAATTTCCGGAGGTAGGCCTCTAAACCTTCCATTGTGATCGAAATTCGTCTGATATTGCGTTTTTGGAACTGAAATTTCAAAAAAAAATAGCTGGGAAGAATTTCTGTATCCTATTATTTTCTTTCACATTATTAAAAATGGCCGGCAATCGTGTTTTACTGACTGAGGAAGAGATCGAACATCACCAATATAGTCTAGAATGGAGTTTTTAGAGGTACAACTTATGAAAATTTCCGGGGGCGAACCCCCGGACCCCCGTTCCATTTTTCTACAGTAATATTTCTTTACTCTTTAAAAAGCTGTCCGGTTTTTCGAACTTCGGAAGTACGCATTTTCAAGTGCGTATTATGTATATATACACACATACATGCATGCAAAGTGTGGGTAAAAAGGGGTTGCCACCCCCCCCCCCACCGTTTTTTTCACCTCGTGACGATTTAGAATATAACCCCCCCGGAAACCAACGAGTAGTTACGCCACTGGGAAGGAGAGTGTGCCATTGTCCTTGCGCCCTCACCAGGGCTGTCGAGAGACCATGTCAACCTAGTTGGAAACTGATAACCCCAGCCTCAGAAGGGTGTACATCAGAATCAGAATAGTACAATTTTTTTTTTACTATTATACTGGAATTCGCTTACTCCGAACAGCCATGTAGATTTACGTATTGTAAATTAAAGGGGTGTTGTCTTCCATGGTACTAGTATGGAATATTAGAGTTATAAGGCTTCGAGTTATTGCAAGCTGGCTGCAAATGGAAACCATGGACCTTTGGCTCTCCCTCACTTTAGGAATTCCTGGTATATGATATCCTATGATGTGTTAACTTTTAAATCTTACAATTTAAAAAATATTATGTAGGTAGCCCTGTTATCATTTTTACTATTTAGCACACTGATTTGATTAGAAACTTTTTTTTTATTGTTGCATTGGTTTATATGGAGCGGTACACAATTAATAGCACTGCCTGATTGTGAAAACTCGAAATCTTGAAAATGGGACCGTCAGTAAGACTTCAAGCATTTTTCAGAAGAAATGATAAAGCATTCAACAAATCTGCAGTTCAGTGACTAATAAAGAAGTTAACTACTGGCTCTGTTGCTACTGTGAAATCATAACACAATGCACAACAAATCGTTGTTATTTAACAAAGTGTAGCAGCAATAATAGGGAAATCAATTTGCCTCAGTGCTGGAGCGGCTCCAGAAGAAATTTTCGGAGTGGGCCATCCTCTTTGTGTGTGTTTTTATGCAGTGGTCCCCACGATGGGGGTCAATGCCGCGGATTGTGCAATCGTAACTCGGGGGGGGGGGAGCAGTACTTGTACATGCATGTGTAATTGTAATCTTCAATGAGGTTAGTGGGGAAAATATGGGCTTTGGACACTATCTTCCTCGGGGATTTTTTCGAAGTTTTGTTATAAAGTCCTAAAAATGCAGTTGTACCACTTTTGATGACATTGTGACAATTGAAAGGAATAGAGTTTGAAATACTCTGTGGGCAATTTTTGGAAGTCAGGTCCAGTTTAGACAATTATCGATGATGTAAATGTTTTGGAACGCTCTCCCGTCATTTTTTTTGTAATTGAAGCACCAAAAACAGTCCAAAATGGATTTAAGATTTTATAAAAACTATAAATAACTCAAATCTGAAATTTTCCCACATTACATTTAATCTATCTAATTTCAAATAAAATGGATCACACACAAAACTGCTAGCAGCGGTGATTTCACTGGCTTCTAGGGAAAATTTTACTTGAAATAAGTTCAGAATTTATGTTTGCTTTTGAATTTAAACTTTTGTTTTACCACATGAATTTTTTAAAAAAATGTTGTTTCTGAAAACTAAAAATTTTCACAATCCTGAAAGTTTCTGACAATTTCATATTTAAATACAACATTTAAAGTTTAACATTACATTAAAACTTGTAGTCGGGGTGTCACCACAAAGGGCTGCTTCGTGTGACACTGTGTTATGTACGCCACTGTAGTATTGAAATTTTAGAGAATTCGCTTATTTAATTAAACTAATTTAACTAACAAAAATAGTATTTGTGTTCAGGGACGTCATTTCAAGTTTTTCCACAAATTAAAGCCCCCCCCCCCCCCGCCTTTTTTTTTCCCCAGGAAAAAAAAACATGTCAAGTAAAATACCAAATAACAGCTGCAAAAATACAACTCCCACCCCCTTTCCGAAGACGAAAAAAATTATTTAAAAGCCGTTGTCCGATTAAAATGAAACAAAAATCCGACTCTTCCCACAGAAAAACAGAATGTAATTGAATCGATTATTTCGAAAAGGGAATATCTCTAAAATTTAAAATTTTTCAGGGGAGCAAAAAAACTAATTTATAAAAAACGAAGAAGCTTAAAAGGGCTAATTATTGCAATGATAGAACTGCAGAGATGTTCCATTTTCACAAGAATAACGTGTTTATACGTTAATAACAGAATGCCATTAAAAAATTGATTTTGAAAAAAAAAACGAGATGTTACCTTTTCGAAATAATCGATTCAATTTAAATCCGCCTTATAATTCGGAACATGTAAATCTCTCCCTTCTTCCCACAAAAAAAAATAAATAAATAAAATAAAATAATAATAATAATGATAATAATATTTTGAATAAGATACACATTTAATTAAAATTAAACAAAAACCTATAAAAAAAACCTTCATATAAAATACTCAATATGAATAATAAGGAAAAAAATATAATCCCCCCCCCCTTCATCACATAAAAAGATTTCAAATTAAAACCGCACTATGATTCAAAAACTAAAAGCATCCACCCCTCCAGTTTTAAAGCAGAATTTAATTAAACAAAGTTTTAATTACAGAACGAAAGAATTGATTCCTCGGAAGTTACCTCGGAAGAAAGAATAGTTTAATGACAATATTTAAAATAAAAATCTGACCCCCCCCCCTCACCGAAGGGGAAAAAAATTAAATAGGCATTTCAGTTGGGAGAGGATCAACCTCTCTGTACTTACACTAAATTAAAAAATAATTTAGTTTAAGAACGCATTGAAAAAGAAAAACCACGAAAGTACCCCCCCCCCCCCTTTTGAAGAATTTCATAAAAACATTCCTTTGAGACAAAATAAAAAGTGCTTCTTCCAACAAAGACAGAAGATTTGAAAATATATGCACGATTTTTGTAAAAATATACTCTGCACATAATGAATGATTCATTCAAATTATCGCGAAATTTAATAAAAGTAACAAATCCTTTGCTGCAACTTAAAAAGCGAAAAAACTCTTTCTTAGGTCTAAAATTGAATTATCAAAGTTATCTTAAAAAATTAGCGAAAAAGCTCGAAAATTAAATGGCCTCACAAACAGCACATTCAACTGTCAGATCGGCACAAACAAGGCCTGCAGGGTTGCCGTTTAGCAGGACGTCACTTGGTACGAGGGTCCCTTTCGCGACAACCTGATTCCACTCACTGCGCATGCTCACTTTTGGCGATATTTTTGGCATTCCACTGGTTTGGCTTGTTATCGCTTTTATGGCGAGATCTCACGCGCACATGGAAATTTTTTATCTTTTTTATTTCGGATGATAAGTAAAGTGGAGATGTTTAAATCCTGCTCAAAAATAGATAAAGTTTGAAATAAACTTCCGTGGCTCAGCTGTAGAAGCTTCACTTAAAATGCCGAGGATTCAACATGAAATCATTTTGTATACAAAAGGAAAAAAAAAAGTGTTTCAGAGAATTTTAAAATCAATTTTCTTAAGAATATGGATGTGAAAAACAAACTATAAATGCGAAAAATTTTGACCAAAACTTTTTGAGTCAGTCTTTTTCTTAAATTATGTCCTCATTTTCAATCAGCTTTTCTATTTAATATATTTTGAGCCGATTCTAATGTTCCATTCTTCACACTTTTCTCCTCGTTTTTTTTTCGATTTTTTTTTCATTTAGAAAAAAAGAGAGAGAGAAAAGAATCATATGTTACGTACAAAATCTGCTTTAGATTTTCACTTAAAACAAGGGCCCTAAGCAGAATATATTTTCGGGGGGATAGTAGCTGGGGACCCCTAAACAGCGGGGCCCCTAGGCACAGTGGCGCACCCACGGGGGGGGGGAGCTATAGGACTTAAGCCCCTTCCTGAAGCATAAAATGAGCCCCCTTGATGAAACCAAACTGCTTGAAATACGTTTTTTTGTTCTTTATTTTTGGACATTTGTCGAGAGATAGCTCCCAACCCCCTTCATAAGTTAATCAAACAAAACTGCAGGTTTTCTCTAGGACGTCAAATTGGAAAACTTTCTAAAAGAGAGTCATTTAGCCCCTCTCAAGATACAATATCGGGTACGCCGATGCCTAGGCCACGGCCTATTCGGTAATCAATAATAAATAATTTTAAAATTTTACATCTTTCATTAAAAACACATATTGATTAAATGCACATTTTTTTTTTAAATCAAGAACTTTATGAGACCGTTATGAATATTTTGTATGAATAAATGTGTTTTGATTTTATTTTCAATTTGTGTGCACTTCTTAAAGCAAGACTTTTTAAATTCAATTTTTCTATTTTATATTGAACTGCATATCTTTGTACACACAATGGGGTGAAGTGAATATGTATGTATATACGTTTTACATATTTTTTTAAAGTCGCTATAAAGCGGAAAATTTGCAAATTGGAAAGGATGCAAAAAAAAAAAAAACGAAGATTGAAATTGGATAATATCTTCCAATTGTGCAACAAGCTTGAAAATTTGAAAAAAAAAGGAAAATTTCAGTTTCTTTGTGATCAAAAAAAAATTGTTTCAATGTTTTTTTCTTTTTAAATGCTATGGAACAAAAAAATTGTAACAAATACTATTATGCATTTCTTCAAATAAAAAATTGGAAGATTTATGAAAAAAAAAAAATCTGCTACTCTGGCTGTGGCAAACTGTCATTCACATACATATGAAAAAGTGAATTCACTGGGTATTCTGATGAAAAAAAGAGAGAGTGGGCTCAAACAGTAAGCTACATCTTGAATCTTAGGTTCAATGAGCTGTCATCTACCTACAGCTCGGTTATTAACTATTCCAGATTGATGAGTCCATAGCAGGTAGAAACTAATCTCCGGATGTTGTACCCGTGCTGTCTGTTGGTGTACTTGTTTTCTCTTAAAATGTGTTTGCAAAAAAAATTCCTCAAAAGTCTCTGTTATGTGATGGCATAATTATGTTTAACAGTACTTTTAATTACTTTTGAACAGATGTTGCACAGCTCAAATAAATGAAATATTTTAATTCATAATTGCATTATCACTGTTTACAATATGAATTGCATTAATTTTCAACATCATATGTGTGTGTGGATTAATCTAACCATCAAGGAAAGCCCCCCCCCCCCCACCAGATTAATTTTCCACCAAACCTACTATAGAGAAAAAAAAACCTGAAAATATCCTCTAAACAATTCAATTTGCAATTGCTAAACAAATCAATTGCGTAGTTCATGCTATGACTCCCCCTTCTCCCCAGATTTTACCGAGAAGTACTTTTTAGACTTTGTTATTTAAATTAGTAAGAAAGATATTTAGCTCAAACTTTACATAATTATGAAATATTTCTTCTCTTGTAAAATAAGAAAAATTTATTTTATGATTTATCTAATTAACCACATTAAACTAGAAATAATCACTTTTGCCCCACTTGTTTAGATACCTAAATTATTTTCTTCTAATTCATCAATATTATAAATGATTCGTGGAATTAAATGAATATAATGTTAAAATTTTAATTGTATGAATCAAGAGCCGTATGTATTAGATATACTTGTATATACTATATACACTCGAATCCAGCTATAGCCATCCCCCGATTGCAGCAAACCTTTTTAATGGTCTGAACTGAAACCCTATACAATTAATGCAATTTCAGATGGTTATAACAGCCACATGCTATAAAACCGGCTATAGCAATTCATTTCAGGAACACTACTTTAGCCAAATTTCTTTGGAAATATTTTTGACTTTGAATACATACATAGAAGCATTTTTTGGTTTTTAAGAGTCTCTGTATTTTCAGAATAACTCAAAAGCTTTTATCAAGAACAATTTGACTAGGGATTAATATTCTAATATTGATTAAGAAGCAAAAGATACAAGTCCAGGACCTTCAATCTTTGCTCCAATGGCAGAAATTTTTTTTTTTTTTTTTTTTTTTTTTTTGCAACTGAAACTATAATTTAACATACTGGGGATTTGCTTGCAATAGTTGATTAAAAAAATTAGCAAAATGTGTTTAAAATTCAAAAGCTTGCAACCGAAAGTAACATTTCTTCAAATGCTATGAATAAATTGTAAAAAAAAAATGTAAATTTTTGTAGTTAACTTATTATTGAGCACAGTATAGTTAATTATTTCACATAATTGCCGTAATTACTAATGGAATCATAGGTTCAGTATAGAAATATTAGGCAAAACTGGGGGGTTTCCCCTTTCTTTTATGAAAGATGCAGTGAAGGTGAACCCTCGGCAAAAGCAATCTCTTAAGGCGGTCTATTGAGGGTTTGTTATAGCAGAGTCTGACTGTACATACATAATTGAGAAATTAAATGTTATACATACAGCTAAAATATAAATTGAGCTCCATACTTTATTAATTTCAAAATCAGTAAAATCATGATACATTTATAGAATACAGTACATACATAATATTTATAATACGGGTGAATTGCAAAATTTTCTAGCACAGTAATGCTAACTAGAAATAATTGAATACAGTTTAGTGACTAATTTTAAATGGAACGGAATTTATTGCCGAAAAAAAGTTAGTCTCGCAACTGTATACTGGTGCCCTCTGGCACAAATTCGCCAGATTTACATACATATTAAACAGTGAATTTAATTAATTATTGCAAACAAATTAGCTTCTCAGAATTATGTTTGTTCTGGAAATATTTGTTGATGCATTGTGTTGTTGTTGCATGCCCCCGTTGGTCAGCAGAGCTAGACCAGGTCCATGATGTTGTACACCCTAAGGAAATCCAACACCAGCAAAGGATCGTCCGCCAAATCCTGTCTGGTAAGTCCCATGCACTCAAGGATGTGGAGAGGAGAAGCCTCTTGAACAGAACAGTTGGTACATGTTTGAAATCTCTTAGCACCCCCAATGAATTTCATAGTTTTAAGATGACCACTACGAAGGCGGGCAAGAGTGGTTTGCTCCTGTCTATTGAATTCTTGAGCCAGGGAACCTCCAGGACGAGGACTCTGATACCAGTGGTGCTCTGGGGGGACATTCCAAGTAATCCCATTTTGGTGTTTGATCTTTGAGAAAATCTCACAATAAGTTAGCGGTGCTGACTGCGCAGTGGGCTCACAAGCACCTGCTTTTGCCAAAATATCTGCGATCTCGTTGCCCTCTAGATTTACATGTGAGGGAATCCATTGTAGGTGAATAATATGCGAAGTGGAGAGTTGTTTTAGTTTGCTGATAATTGATGTTCCCACCTTATCTCTTACTCTCTCCAATCTGGCCAAGTGTTGGATTGCACTTCTGCTATCGGATAGAATCCAGATCTCTTTTCCATCTTTAAGAGACACAAGGGAGGCAAGAGCTTCGTCGATGGCTATTAGCTCGCTTCGAAAAACTGAGCATCCGTCCGGATTTCTTATCTGGATCCTTAAGTTGTAGTCTTGTGACTTGATATAAATTCCGCTGCCAGCTCGATGATGATCATCTCTACTACCATCCGTATAGACCCGCACGGCCAAGCACGTCTCCTAAGGCTAAGAGGCTGTAGATCCGCCTCGTAGAGCACTATGTCTCTATGGCATGTATTTCTTAGTCCCGTAATGATTCTTGCTGCGCTGAGCTGTGTACTTTCGAATTTCTGAAGGTTTGTAACGGAGGCACTACAGTATATTGGAGCACCGTACTCCAAGATGGGTCTGATAATTGAAAATATATGTGTTCCTTAGTGTGCTTGCGTCTGCACCCCAATCACGCCCCGAGATATACCTTAAGATGTTGAGCCGTTTTCTAGCTTTCAGTACTATATGATCAATATGTTTATTTCCCAATATCTCGGGGTCTAAAACGAACCCCAGATATTTTGGATTTTTATCCACAGTCAGTGTTTTATCATTCAAAAGGATGTTAGGTTGGTAATTATATAGCTTTCTGTTGGTTGTGAAGAAGGTGACCGTAGTCTTAGCAGGGTTAAAACTCAGTTTATGCTCTTCGGCGAAATTCTGAACGTCTTTAATTACTTGATTTATGTCTCTCTCCAGTTTCATGATGCATTGTAAAACTTTTAAGAAGTAAAACCTTATGACAGAGGATCTAGTTGCTGCTCCATACAGAGGAAGTAACATCTAATGCTCCCTTGCCTTCTGCATGTGAAATGATCTTGTATTTCATCTTTGAAATCTTCAGTGACGTCAATTTCTTGAAGTTGGTATTAAATCTGATCTCGTATTAGAGGTACTTGCTGTATAAGTAGTCCGCTGTAGCAATTTGAAGCATTCAATATAATATAAAGCTGCTATCTTGAAATTCATCCACTGCTTCTCTCTGCATCTTTGAGGAATATGTACACCGAAAAGCATAAACAGAAGAGTTGGTATTAATAAAAGAACCAAACCTTCCTGCTATATGCCATTCAGTACTGAAAAGAACTGCAAAGAAAATTGATACAAAAGTTACACAATTTTCCTTCAAACTTTATCCAGGCTTAGGACTGGCAGCCGTAAATGCTGGCGTGTTTAAAAATTGTTTCTAAAAGAAAGATACATTTTTGTGTAACATTTATTTACTGAGAGACTAGTACGAACTCTAACATTAGCATTTCAAACTGATGTTACCAGTTTTACACAATATGGCTTAGAATGAAGCTTCAAGGAATAACTAAAATAACATTAAACAAGAAGAGGGACATTCTACTCAGCGAAAATTCACTTACCGTAAACGAGCTCGGGACTAAATAACCGCGATAGATGAAGGTCCAGTTTAAAGTAAATGAAGACTTGAAACTGTTGTTCGAATAACAAGTCAGACAACTGTTGTGTGAATATACACTGTCAGTAATCTTAACTTACCAGCAATGTCACTACTTTTACTTTTTGTCAAATGTAAATGACCTAGTATGTGTTTATGGCCAAAATGGGTTTTATAATAATGAACATATACTTCTGCTTGATTGGCAAAAACTTCAATTGAAGCAGCACAAAAAGAATTTATTTTTACTGATTCGAGGCCTTTTGGGTTTCTTGTACCAGTGCCTTTTGCCTTGAAATAACCAGAATGGTGATAGCAATAATGTGCCACCTTATAACCACTTGCGGAAAGTTTTGGCGGCCTATGTAAAAAAAAAAGAACAGCTTTCTTTTTCAATTCTTTCCTTCCAAGCATCAAATTCTGCAAGAAAAATATACAATACATCTTTATTAACATTCAGATTAATATATAGCCATGTACCTTATACTGTATTAGGAGATAAAATACTTTAGGGAACTCACCACAAGAAAAAGAGGTCTGAAACCAATATAAATTACATTTTCATTACTTTTGCAATAAAAAATAAACATTCTGAAGAATGGCATCAGCAGCTGATTTATTATATGCTTTATTTGTGAGGGTCCTCAGGATCACTGCGATATTTTATCGTGAAACTTCCCTCGAATTTGCACATGCCTCAAGTCTCGACTGATTTTCACAGAAGAGGGGGAGAAAATACAAAGTAACATTCAACCAGGAAGTAACAAGCGATTAAAAATTGAAAGTATTGGGAAGTGCACCTCTTTTAACCTATCACCCCCTTTTTAAATAGAAGCGTTTGTTGCTGCCAGGTGCAAAGTTTGAAAATGAACAGTATAGGGCCAAAAAAAGCCCATGATAAAATGTTTACGTAACTCTTTGATAGACAAACGGCCTGCTTAAACTGCTCCAGAGCAGGTAATCAAGCATGCAAATGGGTCACTGAATCGCACTGATTAACTACAGATTTGTATGTACCAATACAATTCATCTTTACCTTTAGGAACCGGGAGGTACACATTGTGGCGTGTTGGTAACTTCAGCTAATGATTGCTTGAGCAAACGGTAACGCTTTGAAAATCAAATTGATTTTTATTATTTCAGATCTGGATTAACGACTATATACAACGTATTTACAACCGTGGCGGAAGAATGTTCAATATTAAAACAGTTCAACTGCCTGAAACAGAGGACTTCGTGGGTTGGTAGAACAATCGGCGCAGCCACACGCCTCTGGAACAAAGTTCCTAATTTTTGTACACGCTCGGTACGCCTGCAAAACACAACTATCACCACCGAGTCTCGGACTCGACTCCCCGAAGTTGAGCAGGGCGCTCTCTTCGAAATTTTGTAAGGGGCGTGCTCCTGCAAACTTTATTCATTTTTTTAATTGGATCGTCCAGTGACACGACGGTCGACGTAAAAATTGGACATCCGTCGATTGGCTGGACACAAGTCTCCACAAAGTCTGTCCGTCCTCCAGCGATCGGCACTTAAAACGAAACCCGAGCCTTTTCGGTGCAGCGCACCGTAGAGCGACAAAGAACCTCGGAATGTCCCCAAACGGTTAGAGCTCAGACAGTCAGGCGTCTGGTGCCAATCATAGCTGCCGGCGAAGGTCATCCGTACTGACCGGAGAACAGGACTTGTCACAACACCTTCCCCCTTGAACGGGAAATTTCGATGGCTGGTAGACATGAAATTTTCACATGAATACACACACATATCAGAACAAGTCTACCTGCCATCTCCCATCAAAAATCACTCCAAAAGTGCAATGACACAATTAAACACCGAAAAAAAAACATTTTTTTTTCTTAACCAAACAAAATAAATTTTCTCAGTTTTATAAATGTATACTGAGCAATTACATATTCTTTAATGCAATACAATTAACTAGACAAAAGAAAGAAAAAATCCCCGATAACTACTTAAAAGATAAAAATGTATTCATAAACATACATAACATGATTAACCAAAAGAAAAAACTTAATAATAATAATTAACT
Organism: Uloborus plumipes; assembly: GCA_038373865.1. Taxonomy (NCBI): domain Eukaryota; kingdom Metazoa; phylum Arthropoda; class Arachnida; order Araneae; family Uloboridae; genus Uloborus; species Uloborus plumipes. The sequence continues at coordinate 286,793 of JAXGGA010000089.1, read as the reverse complement.
TTTTTTTTCTAATTGCTTATTTTATTAAGTACTTCTCTGTCGTCAAACTCTATCCAGGTAATGAATGGTGCTACACTGACTTTTCCCACTATCTCTTCTAAGTTTGGTACAGGTAGCATTGGAGATGAAAAATCCAATTTATCTTTCTCCCTTAATCTCAGATCCAAAAGTCTTTTTATCTCCACCTTCAAAATGTTTGCTGTTCTAGGGGACATTCCATAAGACTTAGAACTTACGAGAACATCATTCGTTAACTTTACACCCATCCTCGTTAACTTAGTGCACCCAATTTCAATAGGAAACACCCGGTTGTGCCTTCTCAGCATATTACCAAAACTTTCGATTTGTTTTTCAGTTACCCTTTCTCGCAACCTATTTTTCCCAATCATTTTATTTAAATCAAACTGAGTTGCTTCTTGCAACGGGTATGATGTTTTGCTTTTTAGGTCATACTTCTCCCTATCTTTCTCAATCGAAATATTAACCCTTTCAATTTGATCATGATACTTCTTTATTAAATTTACATCATAGATCTTAATCCTACCTCTCTTTTCGGGCCAAACAATGACATTATTAATGTCCGAAATATTTGTCGTAACTTCATCCGGACCCACCAAACTCATTTCCATTTTGTGAGGCATAGAGGAAGTTGACACAAGAACCTCATCTCCCACTTTAAATTTTCTTTCAACTTCTTTTACGCAATTGGGCAACGAAAACTGTTGCGTTATCCTATTATTAGGTTTTGTAACCTCTAGATACTTCGAAAGATCTTCCTGACAAAAAGATTTTATCTGCTCGATATATTTATCTGGTTTGCATAATGGTAACGTTTCCTCCCTTCTTGAAGAGAGCCCTTTCTCTACTAACTTTTCATTCCCAATATCGAAATCAGCACATTCCGTTTTCGCAGCCTTCTCCCTTAGCTCAGTTAAAGAATGACAACCCTTTTGTTCATCCTGAAGTTCGAAAGCAGAGATGTTAGCAAGACCAGTATTTTCCCCCTCCCGACTGCACAGGAGAAAGGCCTTATCTTCTTCCCCAAGCTCTACGGGGGGTTCAGTAATCTTTTCACCCTTTCTTTCTTCGTCTTTCATTTTCCCTCGAATCTTTTGCGTTTGACTCTTGGTCACTTTTAAATTTAGAGGATGATAATTTTGCCCACTATTTCTCATTAATTGAGCAGTTTTATTCCCAATCAGATAAAATTCCCCGTTACACGAATCTGGTATAACTGCCGCCTTTGTAGCAATCGTACCAAAATCTTCCTGGAGAGAAACTTTAGCCAAAGGTAGACATTTACATTCGTCATCTAATGGTTCTTTGATCCAAGTTACTTCACCCCAGAAATCTTCAGTTTTCAACCAACCTCTGGGTACTAAATCTATAGAGCTTCCGGAGTCTCTCAAGCAGCTCCTTTCAATTCCGCCAATTAAATCCGTACTCATATAGGGCCGAAAACATTCTTCTAACCCTTTCGTGTAATTTACGTGACACACCAATTCTACTTCTTTCTTTTTAAGAGTAGGACAATTATACCTAATGTGACCCTTTTTACCACACTGAAAACAAACAATATCCCCTTTCTTGTCAAAATTTGTGTAACTATCCTCCCTAATTCTTCCTTTCTCATCTACTTTTTCCTTTTCCTGAGATTTATCATTTTGTTGCAATGCTTTCCCCTTATCAGAAGGTTTCTTATCCCAGTTCTTATTGTTTTAGAATCATCTCTTTTAAAGATATTTCGAACACTTTCGTACTGATCTAATTTTTGAGCTAAAACAGAAACACTTCTTATTTCGTCCCAGGTATCTAAAAAGTGCTCCCGTATCTCAACAGGTACCTTTTTTTTAAGCTGTTCAATGAGCATAAGCTCTTTCAGGGCTTCGAAATCAGCAACATCAACTGACTCCAGACAACTGCTTAGATATCCCTTCAATTCATAGACTAAGTCGGCCCATAAAGCACCTGACTTTCTGTTGTGCCCTTCAAATTTTAGTCTAAGAGCAACAGGGCTCAGCCGAAATCGGTTTAACAATACCCTTTTTATGTAACCATAATCGTCACTCTTCTCTTCAGGTTCCTTCACAATTAATTCCGCCACTTCAGCTGGCAACAAACAGGGCCTGATTAAGATATCACGGGGCCCTAGGCCAAATACTTTTTTTGGGCCCCCCATAATGAATCTTTTCAATTTTAAGCATGGAATAAAACAAATTTAGGCATCGACTACAACAATTTTAGCCACTTGGGGGCCCCTAAATTGTGGGGGCCCTAGGCCGCGGCCTAGTTGGCCTATTCAGTAATCAGGCCCTGGCAACAAAGGAATCAGTTGTGACACCCACATATCTTCTTCTACATTTTCTTTACGAGCCTGCCTTTCAAAAATTATAAAAAACAGGGCAATGTCAATGTTTTTCGGGTCGAATTTTGGTACGAGATCTTTTAAATTTATTCTTCTCCTATTTTCTCCACCCGAAACAACACCACTATTTGAAGACGTATCCGAAACATCTGCTACCCCATTCATTAATCTTAATTTTTGCAGTTCAAATTCCCGTTCAGCAGCCGTTTCTGCGAATATTCTTTCCCGCTCAGCTTCTTCACTTAATCGCTGGGCTTCTAAGTCTCCCACTATCCGGTCGACTAAAATTTTCGCAAATTCCTCATCATATTCTTCAGCCTCGACTATTTTTTTAACTATGTTTTTGATTACATCAGTTTCGGAAACCGCTACCTCGAATTCCAAAGCTACCTGCATCAAAACATTTTTCCTCTGTCTTTTAAGGAACGCCATGATTTAGAAATTTCAATTTAATTAAAAACAACAAAATTAACTGAAAATCTTTAGTAACACAATCATGAGAACTAAATTACTATTTCAACACTACACACAGCAAAAAATTATCACTTAATAACAAAGAAAAACCCTAAAAACCCCAGTTAACATAACTACGTGCATAAGAAAATCTTTTTCTTTTTCCGACCCCCTAATCACATTGGAGCGATTTCAATAGGAGATAAAACAGAGAGGACTCACCCCTTCCGCTGCTCTGGTATCCATCGGCAACAAAAAGTCAAAACTTGGTCTTCTTTCACCATTCACTTCGTAGTCGCGCGCGGACTTCTCCTATTGTTCGTCGGAGCGCAGTCTTCTCCTATTGTTTCATGAATCCACGATTTTCTTCACGCAATACGGGCCTGCAGGATTCAAAGCTTTTCTGGATATAACCACTTTCACTACTTCAAATCGGTCCGTCACTTTTTGAATTTAAAGTGAAATGTCCCTAGCTGCCACCATAAAGCTGTGGCGTGTTGGTAACTTCAGCTAATGATTGCTTGAGCAAACGGTAACGCTTTGCAAATCAAATTGATTTTTATTATTTCAGAACTGGATTAACGACTATATACAACGTATTTACAACCGTGGCGGAAGAATGTTCAATATTAAAACAGTTCAACTGCCTGACCTGAGACAGAGGACTTCGTGGGTTGGTAGAACAATCGGCGCAGCCACACGCCTCTGGAACAAAGTTCCTAATTTTTGTACACGCTCGGTACGCCTGCAAAACACAACTATCACCACCGAGTCTCGGACTCGACTCCCCGAAGTTGTGCAGGGCGCTCTCTTCGAAATTTTGCAAGGGGCGTGCTCCTGCAAACTTTATTCATTTTTTTAATTGGATTGTCCAGTGACACCATTGTCGACGTAAAAATTGGACATCCGTCGATTGGCTGGACACAAGTCTCCACAAAGTCTGCCCCGTCCTCCAGCGATCGGCACTTAAAACGAAACCCGAGCCTTTTCGGTGCAGCGCACCGTAGATCGACAAAGAACCTCGGAATGTCCCCAAACAGTTAGAGCTCAGACAGTCAGGCGTCTGGTGCCAATCATAGCTGCCGGCGAAGGTCATCCGTACTGACCGGAGAACAGGACTTGTCACAACATGTTGTACGATAAGCCTTTTCGCCTTAGAAGACAGGATTGACATTTTCACTCGAACCCTTTGGAGCCGGGGATTTTTTCAAGGTTTCATATGTCTGGCACGAGTTTAATTCTTCCCTTTTCAATGGAAAAGAAATCTATGGTTCAACTGTCATACTACCTGGGTCGAAATAAAATTTCTATATGAACAGTCCGGATCCAAATAAATAATAAAAACCAACATAGAAAGAATAACAGTTGAATCAGCTACTTCATCGATTCAAAACTGTAGAGCAAACGTGATTCATACTGGCTGACGTATGAAGCTGTAGCATATAGAACTGAATGTGTTGGCAACTGATATTTATGCTACAGAGATACCGTTTAATGAATTACAAGTGTCCCCTGTCCCAAACAGTTTTGATTCCATAAAGCTGAAAATTGTTTTCACTTTAGTAATTTGATTCATTAAAGTGGTTGATTTAATTAACAATTGATTCAATTAACTGGCGTCTATTGTATAAGGTATTAAAGAATCCTTTGGAACACCTAATACTTCTGTAAATAAACTTTGCCTTCAATATAATAATCAATAACTAGATTGTTTTTAAACAACAATTAATATTTTACGTAGCATTAAGCTCCAGAGAGCTAACCTTACGTAAAATCATAAAACTCAATTGCACGCAAGACAATATTTTTGGTTTTTTGTAACACTGTACAACAGAAAGCATATTATGAAACATTTTCTTTTTTTCAACCTATTTTGAATGCTGCAAAAATAATAGCCAAATTTATATGCATAAAATACTTAATATCTTACTCATTTGTACACAAAATCACAAATCGTTGAAAGATTATGGATATGATCTTGACGATAATTTTTCTGTCCATTTTTTTTCTCAGCCAAAATGTATAATTGCTTGGAATTGATAATTAAAAAATTTGAAATGAATAAAAACAGCAGTTATAGCTATAATCTGCTGTAACAATAGAATGGCCCCCTGAAGAACGATTAAAGTGCATCAATGCATTTTTTTCTCAATTTACAAGTTTTGATATTTTAGTAATTTTATTGCACACTTTTAAATTTTAATACCTTGTATAGTTGCGAACCACAATTCTTTCTCTTATAACTTCGCGTGTTTCTCTTCAATATGTTTCCTAAGAGATTCCAAATCTTTGAGATCTTGATTGCAATCAGGGCACTTTATTCAGGAAACATAATTGTTTTGCACTTTATGTACAGTTCTAATTTGCTTTAACATATTGTATTTCTTCGAGAAACATTTTTCGCAATAATTGCAGTAAAATCCAGCCATTCTTGCAGAGCGTCGCTACAACTTCGGCGCGTAAATGACTTGAATTTAACTGCGCAACTATTGGTAGAAAAAAAGAAAAGCAAGGAGAAAAGTTACGCCAAATACAGGGTTATAAAATTTTGTTGATATCTGGCGCATGCGCAGTAAATGGAATCGGGTTGTCGTGAAATGCTCCCCTTGGGGGTATGTCATCTCCCTTCGATAATAGCTCCATGCGTCATATCCCGGGATTTAATCGTCAAGGGCCGAATTCAAATAAAACAACATTGCAATCGCTACTGGAAGTCGAATTACAATAGAATAGCATCTCGTAGCGATTGTAACGATTCACTTGAATCCAAAATTGGGAAGTTGCGATTGCATTGGTGAGTTGCGATCGTCCGTGTTTCCGGCCTTAAGGCCTAATTTCCTAGGAGTGAAATCGTCGATCTCTGGCGAGGCGACGGTCGCCGCCTTCTTCTGCGCATGCGCCTGAGCCGCAGATTGACGTCGCTTCACGCCACGCTCCAATCAAACTGGTTCTGATTCCAGCATGCAGTCACGCCCGGCGTCAGCGACGTTCTAGGAAACCAAGGCTTTAGGCAGGAATTCAAGTGAAACACGGACGATCGCAACTCACCAATGCAGTCGCAAATTCCCAAATTTGGATACGTTACAATCGCTACGAGATGCAATTTTAATGTAATTCTACTTCCAGTAGCGTTTGCAATTTGCGATTGCCTCGAAGCGATTGCAATGGTGTTTCACTTGAATTCGCATTCGGCCCGCATGAATTCAAGTGAAGCACGGACGATCGTAACTCCCCAATGCAATCGCAAATTCCCAAATTTGGATTCAAGTAAAACGTTACAATCGCTACAAGATGCGATTCTAATGTTATTCGACTTCCAGTTGCGATTGCAACTTTGGTCTATTGCGATCGCCTCGAAGCGATTGCAATGGTGTTTCACTTGAATTCGGCCCTAAGGCAGGAATTCCAGTGAAACACGGACGATTGCAATTTCCCAAATTTGGATACGTTGCAATCGCTACGAGATGCGATTACAAGGACATTCGCAATCTTGGTTTCTCCTCCGTGAGACTAGTCTGAAGAGGAGAAGCCAAACTGATTTATCTCTCTTTATTGCTTCCTATCGAAAAACCAAATATAAATGTAATTTTTAGTCCAAGCTTTTTTGTTTTGATTTGCATGCAGAAGAAGGAAGCACAAAATTTCATCTTGGTTTTCTAGCTACGTATACCAACGAAAAAGAAGTGCTAACACGAAAAGTGTTTGGGTATGATTCTAATCATTATTTTTTTTGTCTTTTAGCAAGCCAAAAATTTCGAATTCTTTTGTTGTCTGTTCTGAGCGTAGCTGTTACAAAAGATAGCAACATGTGCTTTTGTGCACCAAATCCAACAAACCTGCGCCAAAAATAGTTTTCCATTTCTAATTGCGGTCTCTTTGGTGAACTTCTTTTTGCAGATTTGGTATAAAATGTATCCATTTGAGCTGTTTTTACAGATTTTTCGACCTATGCCCGATCCTTTTACGCATTTTAAAATCCAATTGCATCCGCTTCTGCAAAAGGCGATCGTTTTTGTCGACCATATATTTCTGCTATTTTGACATCACGAATTTTGTATTGACTATTATTTTCAGCCATTCTTTCATTTTATTTTGGTAGGAGAGGACTAGTAAGCTCGTATTTTTACCACTCTCATGCATAAAATTTCAATCCAGTTTCTTTGGAATTTATCGAAGCCAACATTGCCGTTACTTCGTGTAGATGAGCCTTTGCTTATACCTGTTTAAAAGCTGAATTTTAACTCCTTTGGCTAAAACGCCATGGTGCCTTGTATGATGTAAAAGGGTTTTTTTTTAATTACATGTTGTGTTTATATATTGCCTAAAAACAAAGTCAATTATAATTTAACATCGAAAGCCACAACTGGAACGCCCTTGAACTGTTCTATATTACAAATATTTTGATCAATACTAAGCCTAGAAATTGATATTGATCAAGTTAGTTATAATATTTAGTTTGTTAAAATATTTAATCTTGGTTAGCATCTGGTCCAGAAATCGCTATATTCTTTTCCTGACAGCTAATTAGGTATTTGAAGTAAAACTGCGCATGAATTTCGCACTATTTGTTTGTTTTTTGGAGATCAAAATAAGCAATAATTATTCCAATTTATAAATTCAGTTCCAATATCAATTTAAAACATAATAACAATATCAAAAATTCAGTACTACAATGATGTTTCCAAATTTGTAAAATAATTTTTTAAGGAGGTCACAGTGACCTCTTTTCAGGACTCCCCTGCTTCTATGAAAAGTTTAAAGTAAAAACAGGTGCACAATGTTTGAATAGAAAATGATATCAAAATGATTTTTGAAAAAGCTCGGGGTTTTTCATCAAAAACCCAGGTTTCGAATCAAAAACCAAGGTGGGCTGGGCTTTTTCAAAACCCCCGGGTTTTTTCAAACCCTGGTTTTTCAAGAATAATTTTAAAATCATTCTCTATTCGGACATTCTGCACCTTCTTTTACAGATCATAGAATCGGGAGAGCCCCGAAGAAAGGTCATTGTGACCTCTTAAACTTCTTCCACAAATTTGGAAAAAGTATTCAATACTGAAGTTTTATATTGATATATTTTTAAAATTGACACTGAATTGAATTTATAGATTGAACTAATTATTGATTTTTTTACCATTTATTAATTCTGCCCACAGTCTAAAAAAAATCGCCAAACCCGGAAAGGAAGAGTAGGAATTTACCCCGATTTCTAGGCTTAGTACGGATCAAAATATTTATAATACAGTCAAAGCTGTCTATCTCAAATTTCACAGGACAGAATAAAAGTTCGAGATATAGAGGTTTCGAGATAGACAGAGGTTGTGATAAAAGCTACAAATATAAGCAATTGGAACAAAGTCAACTACTTAATAGATTGTTTTGCATTGATAGTTATGAATATTTTGCAGTATGGCATTTTGTGAGTACATGTTTTACTAATTTTCATGATTATATCGTTATTTATACCTATAAGTACGAACATTGTCTTTCAAATAATTGTGCAATAAATGATTTTTGTTTCCTAGTTTATACCCTTCATAAGGGTTAAACTGGAGATTAAATTCAAAAGTGAGTCGTCAAAATTCGAGGTATAGAGGTTTTCGGCAGGGACGTTATTTCAAGTTTTCCCGGGGGGGGGGGGGGGGCAAATTTTAAAAACACAATATAATTTCACCAGAAAACAAAAAAAAAAAAACCACGCCCACTTATATATAAAAACATTGATTTCTCATAGCCAGGGGGGGGGGCAATTGACCCCCCCCTGCCCCCCTAAGTGACGGGCCTGGTTTTTGGGAAACTTCTTTCGATATTAGCATGGAAAGAAACACTAAATTAATGTATACTAAAAGCAGGGAAATTGAAAAATTTCGATATAGGGAGGTTCTCGAGATAGGCAGGCTCCAGATAAACAGGTTCGACTGTATTTTGTTTGTATTTGAAATAAATGTTTTTCAGTGTAAGCATATGATTTTGAAAAAAAATCCACTTTACCAACATAGTGGGTTTTCAAGCTTTGGCAAACCCTAGCTCATTCAGATGTTTTGTTTAACCTCTTAAGTCCTAGTTGAAGGTACACATATGTGTACCTTCTAAGTTTTTATTTATATCTGGTTTCAAAGCAAATTATAACAAAAAAAACTATGCATTATAAAATCTAAGATTGTAGCATTACTTTTTCATCAATCCCAATTTTTTTTATGTTTCATTCAGACCTAACAAAGCTTAAAAAATTTGAAGTTCAAATGGTTGAAAAAATCAGGACTGAAGAGGTTAAAGTCCATGGCGCCGTAACTATGACAACCGTCAGGAGAAAAGGGAGGAGAGCGGGAAATTAATCTTACTCCAGTACATCAGCTCGCGTTGCATTAACACTAAATCAGGGGTCCCAAAACTTTTGTACCTAGTTTTCGAATTTTCGGTGGACCCCTTTCTTCGGGGTTGTTCCGAAACCAATCAGGAATTGTAATAGTATAACTCAGGCATTCTAAAACCGGGAATTAAACGGCTAAGTTCCATTTATTGATGTTCTAAAACAATCAGATGACTCCTCTCTAAATGATTCAGTAACAGTTTTACTACAGAGTAAAAAATGAAAATTTAAGTGAAAAGAAAACAGTTGCAGAGAAAAACGTAATTTTGTAACGTAACATTATTAAATGTAAACATTTTTGTGCATACTTTCATAATAGTACGAGAGCCAGGTGAAAATTTGGTTAATTATTTCCTCTCGATAGATAATTGGCCATACGCATCAGACAACAGTATCATAAAGCCCTATGACCGTCAGCTGCGGCACAGTGGGGGGGATGAGTAGTTGTAACCTCCCACGCTTGAAGAAAAAAAAAAAAAAATTCACTCATTTCCTCTCGCCTAAAAATTTACCAGATGATAGCTTATATGTAACTATTGATAAATATATACGTCAGCTGGCTGTATCTCGGTGGAAAAATTGTCAGCTGATACTTTGAAGGTCGTTACGTAGAAGTTAGCTAGAAGCATTTACTGACTCACTGTTCGACAAAAAAAAACCTTGAAAATGCTTCTGGTATTTTGAAGGCTGATTCTTATGTAAAATGACCCCCTGAATCCGAATATGACACCCGTTTTCCCCCATCACGTCCCAATTTTTTTTAAAACGCCCCCCTTTTTTTTCATTTTTCCTTAGTTTCAGGGCTATAATATTTTTTTTTTGGAGGGGAAAGGAGCCTTATATTCACCAATAAATTTTTTTGAAGGTCAAGAGAGACTCAAAGTTTAAAATCATGAGCACCGAGAAAATAATCGGGGAACTTGGGGGGAGGGGGGGGGCGTGGCCCCCCAAAATATTTGAAAAATCACCAAAAACGATCTTTTTATTCTAGTTTCTTTAAAAAGACCTTTAAAACATTTTTTTCGGTGCAGAACCAGAGTATAGGATCCGCTCCTATGGCTCCTGGGTCAGAAAAAATTTTCACGCTGTAAAATTTTTTTTAAAAAATAAAATAATGCTTTAAAAATCGCACTTTGCACTCGAGTTTTAAAGCAGGTCTTCAGCCAAAAACAAAATTGTGGCTGATTCTTATGTCAAATGACTCCCTATTTCCAAATATGACCTCAGTTTCCCCCCTCCACCCCCTCTTTCCAGAGAGTCCCCCCCCCCCAATTCAGAGTCATTTTACTAATTCGGAGGGGAAAAGTACATTACGTAACCCGTTAACATAATTCTAAAAGGCAACAGAGGTTCAAAGTTCAAAATCATGTACATGTGTACCAAAAATATAAACTATGGCGGTGTACCCCCCCCCCCCCCCCCAAAAAAAAAAAATCTTCTTTTCTTGTTTTTCTAAGAGACGGTTTAAACCTTTTTTTTTTTTTTTTTTGTGAAAAATCAGAGTATTGAATTTTCTTTTCTTTTTTTTTGGGGGGGGGAGGGGGAGGTATACCGCCCTAGTTTATATTTTTGGTACACATGTACATGATTTTGAACTTTGAACCTCTGTTGCCTTTTAGAATTATGTTAACGGGTTACGTAATGTACTTTTCCCCTTCGAATTAGTAAAATGACTCTGAATTGGGGGGGGGGGACTCTCTGGAAAGAGGGGGTGGAGGAGGGAAACTGAGGTCATATCTGGAAATAGGGGGTCATTTGACATAAGAATCAGCCACAAATTTGTTTTTTTTTTGGCTGAAGACCTGCTTTAAAACTTGAGTGCAAAGTGTGATTTTTAAAGCATTATTTTTTTTTTTTTTAAATTTTACAGCGTGAAAATTTTTTCTGACCCAGGAGCCATAGGAGCGGATCCTATACTCTGGTTCTGCACCGAAAAAAATGTTTTAAAGGTCTTTTTAAAGAAACTAGAATAAAAAGATCGTTTTTGGTGATTTTTCAAATATTTTGGGGGGCCACGCCCCCCCTCCCCCAAGTTCCCCGATTTTTTTCTCGGTGCTCATGATTTTAAACTTTGAGTCTCTCTTGACATCCAAAAAAATTTATTGGTGAATATAAGGCTCCTTTCCCCTCCAAAAAAAAAAAAAAAAAATATAGCCCTGAAACTAAGGAAAAATGAAAAAAAAAGGGGGGCGTTTTAAAAAAAATTGGGACGTGATGGGGGAAAACGGGGGTCATATTCGGATTCAGGGGGTCATTTTACATAAGAATCAGCCTTCAAAATACCAGAAGCATTTTCAAGGTTTTTTTTTGTCGAACAGTGATAGTCAGTAAATGCTTCTAGCTAACTTCTACGTAACGACCTTCAAAGTATCAGCTGACAATTTTTCCACCAAGATACAGCCAGCTGACGTATATATTTATCAATAGTTACATATAAGCTATCATCTGGTAAATTTTTAGGCGAGAGGAAATGAGTGAATTTTTTTTTTTTCTTCAAGCGTGGGAGGTTCCAACTGCTTATCCCCCCCACCGAGCCTCAGCTGACATTCACGAGGCTTCATAGTTCGATTTTCTGCTGCGTTTTACTAATTATCACTTGAGAGGAACTTGGTCATATATATCTGTTACTGGCTCTCGGACTATAAGAAGAATGGCACAAAACTTAAATTAGCTAATATTCTCACATAGAATAGATGTATAAGAAAAAAAAAAGACTGTTTTAAGTGGGATAGTGTGAGTTTGGTGCATCAACAGCAGGACCCCTATTTGCATCTTGTGGACCCCCATTTTTTTCTTTCCACTATAGGGACCCCTTCCAAACTCTGAAGGACCTCTGGGGGTTCCTATAGAACACTTTGGGAACCACTGCACTGGATGAAGTTTGCAGTTCCTGCAATACTATCGCAGTTAGTGTGCAGAAAAGAAATGCATATCGCCTTTGGACCTAGATGCTTAGCAATTTTTCTTGCCTTCGAGGAATCGACTCAACGTTGAGAAAGATTAAAATGTCTAACTTTCTTTTCACTCGCAAGCACCAGTACTTTGCTGACGTTAATAAATGTAAGAAAAATTTGTACACATAATTGATATACTGATTACTACTGAATCTTTTCAATAATGACTTGGGAGAAAAAATTAATAACTTAATTAAAACACAAAACTGCAAAATATTGCATACACATGATTCAGTGGGTTAATTAGAAAGGTAAAACTGTTCCAGTGAAGAAAATGTTTTGAGCTTCTGATCCTAAGCAGTTTTTTTAATGACAAAACAAAATCAATTATGAGATTCAAAAAATACTCTTGGAAAAACTGCAAACAGTGCAAAAGCAACTAGGCCAGCGCAAAGACAAAACTAGCAAAAGATGGGAATTGCATAAATACCAGAAATAATGAGATAACAGAAAAGTAATCATACCAAAAATTACAAACATTATACAACTAAAAATTCAGGAAAATGCTATGAAATCAAAATTTTCAATTGGATGGCTGAGACTGAAATTTATCTACCAATAATGTTGCATTTGTTGATGAAATTCTAAACATGCTTGTATTTTAATTAATATTTTTTATCATGGAGGTAAAGTTGTTTAGAACTGTAAAAGCCCCTACTATTAGAAACTTGATTTGCATATATCAGAGGTCAGAAAGGCAACTAGCCCTTTCTCTTTCTAGAGCTTCATGAACAAGAACTCCAAATGATTTAATGTTTAGGTTTTTTACTTTGAAAAATATCCATTTGCCATGTGGTGAGTGCAAAAATTAAAAATAGTGGTTAAAAAAGTTGTATTTATTTTGAAAAATGCAGTTGTATTATTGCTCAACATGATTTGTACAGTGCACTACTGCGCAAGTAAGAAGAAATATCTTGCCCTGAAAGCCGATGCTAAAAGATTGCAGGAAAATTTTACTCAAACTCAAAAATTATGCTTTGCACGTGGCACCGAAAAAACACATAAAAATATGTCAAAATTGCAAAGCATTCAACAGGAAAAGTGAAATAAGCAGATTTTTAACATTCAAGTAGGAAACATTGGCCTTGAGAAGTGAAATATAAAAAAAATATATAATCTTTATCAAAATGTGTGTGAAGGTTTTTTTTTTTTCATGTCGTGGTTGTTGCTGTAACAATTATTCGGTTCGAATCAGTGCCTAGCAAACTATAAGGGTAAACTGTCCACTGGTTATTAATTGAAAATTGAAATTTTCAGGTCTACTCTTTTTTCCTAAAACCTTAAGTCCTAAAATTTTTCTTTTAACGAATTTTAGGGCGATTTTATTTGGTGTGTGTTATTTTAAATCTTATCAGGAAAACCTTCTTTTGCATTTTCTTTCCCCCTCCGAGTTCAAAAAGAAAAAACAGTTCTGAAAAAGAATTTTTTTTTCTTTTTTCAACACAAGGAATTAAATGCACTAGCGGGTCGCAAAATTTTGAAACTCTTAAAAAGAGGTTTCTCAATCTTGGAAATTAAATGTGTGCCCAGGACCGTCATTTTGAATATATCCAGAGGGGGGGGGGTAAAGGGTGTATACACAATATAAATTTGCTAAAAAAATTGCAAAACCCACGTCTACTTACGTGTAAATACATTGAAACCCAACTCCGAACCTCGAAATGACGGGCCTGTGTGTGCCATTTAAATTGCATGTTTGTGCCTGGCTTACATTTCACCCACGTATATGAACTGAATAAAATGAGTGTAACCAATTTATATTTTCACTGTTAGAGAGTACGAAATATATAGAAGGACATTTTTTTGGTTTACGTGAATATTTTATTAATACTTTGCCTTCTTTTTAGTGTAGTGGACCCAGAACAAGCCTTATAGAAGCGCCGTTGCAATTTCTCCTGCCACAAAAAGAGAAGGGAATTCAAGTTGAGAAGGTCAAAGCACGATGAATCCTGTAAGTTTTACTGTTTGATTCAAAAAGTTCTTAAACGTAGGCATTCAACTATGCTTGCTCATCGTATTATTATCGATGCAGTTTCGAAATAGTTTGCCTTTTTTCTACTTTTTAGATTGTAAGGATGCTTTTAAATAAAATTCTCGTATCACTTCAAAATTGTGAGGTATAATTTGTATCTGTAAATATTGAAAACCTCTTAATTTTCAAAAAATAATGCATGAACTCGGACAAAAATCGGTCCACAGGTAGACCTCGGATGGAATAGATGTTGACTCAATTCAGGTGTTTACAAGGGAAGCACAGATACGAGTAAGAAGCAACAAGGCCCTCCCCTTGAGCACAGCAATGTTTCAGACTTGAAGTCCTGAAAACAAATGTAGGGTAGGAATTGTCTTTGAAATAAGAGGAAGGAATACGGTTCGGAACTCTCTTTCGAATTTTCTTCAAAGTTGAAGCTTTAAAAATGGACCATCTGTGGTGCAATGGCATAAATACAGCGTTGTTAAAAGCACCAATAGCGCACAAACACTGCAGACATGTGTTTTGGCGTTTTTCCATGAAAAAATTTTTGGATGTCTGTGCATCCATTAGCTCACTATTTTTTGCATTGGAAAAGGCTTTCCTTGTAACCTTAAAACACGTGTCTGCAGTATTCCTGTGCATTCGTGCTTTTAACAACACTGTACTTATGTTATTATATTTATCCATTTCATCTACAATGGTATTTGGAGAAGTTCTATCCTGAGATTCCCCTTGCAAAATTGAGGCCGACACCGCAGTAGACCGTCTCATGCATTCGAAGGAATGAAGTTCAGGGACTTGTCTCTGGTATTTTGCAAAACTGAAGTTTCAAAAGCACAATTTTAGTCAACATTCAATGATATCAAACAGAAAAGAGTTTTGAAAGACCCCCAGAATTTTTCCGGAGATGAAGTTCTAAAACCAGCATGCAAGGTTGACGTGGTCACATAAAAGGAAGGGAATGGGTTCAGAGCTGTTCCCCTCCTTTCTCATTGGCTACATCTCTCTCTATTTATTTTTTGTTTAAATGCAGTGCAGGGCTCGAAAATTATATTGCCCGACATGTCCGGGGCATGTAAACTTTCTGATCGGGCATGAATCTTCAACCCTTACATGCCCAGCTGGCCATGTAATTTTACGATCAAATATTTCTTTCCTAAACTTTATTATTTCGTATTTTGGAAAAAAAATTACCATATATGTTAAGATTAAAATAATTCTTAATTCAGACATAAAACTGCTGATTTAATGTTTTGTCTGATTAACATGTTGACTGCCCAAGTAGGAGATAATTATAATTTGCAGTATATTATTTTAGCTGACAGAATATAATTTGAGTTAGCTTGTATGTGATTTGCTGTTTTCCTCCAGATTAGAATTTGTCTTTTACAATGACATTAATATGGATATTTGACTTCTGAGTAAAAGCTAACTGACAGGTACATTGTTTTTAGCCCAGCTCATATGCTACATATGTTTTGTAGCTTGGCAATCAACGTCTTAACACTATCAGGCATGAAAGTTTTCCGCTTTAACGCGGAAATCCACTTTTTTGTAAGCTCTCAGCACTGTTTCTGAGATCGATTCAAATCCGTCGAGAACTCGTGACAGGAAATGGGAGGGGGGGGGGGGCTATAAACCCGACTATAAATCACTAATTTATCAGTTATTTTCGTACCAATTATTTTTTATTTTGATAAATTCTCTAAAATTAATATCATTTGTCATGTCTGTGATTATCCAGTGGTAGATCTTCAAAATTGCTTGATATTTTTATAAATGATTTTCCGCCTGCTACATAAATGAAACTCATGGGAAAACTGAGGTATTTTATGAATTTACAATATTCAAAATTCTGAACAAAGTTATTTTTCTTTACATAAATTGGCAATTATGAAGATAATTGATTTTAAAACCCTTGACTTAGTGCGAAATAAATATTTCCAGAAATGAAAGTAAGATTTTGTTTTTCGGTTATGTACTTTTATATGTACATGAAACATTTTTAAGGCATTTAATAATGTCTGCAACCTCATCTTACATGGTATATGCGTTCGGTGGCGTTAATTTAGCTCCTGCGAAAAGTTCAGCTTTTTTTTGTCAACTGGCACTTTCATGCCTGCACTATACAACAAATTAAAATGTTTTTATGTATAAACAACAAAAATAAAATTGGGCATGTACTTTTTAGACAAACATGCCCGGCAGGGCATGTACAATTTTAAAGATTTTTCGAGCCCTGATGCAGTGGGAACCCGCCCCTCCCTCCCCTCCCCACCAAAAGAAAAAATTAAGGCGAAATTGTTTGTATTTGAAAATAGCTTTAAAAGCTGTATCTTTTGAACCAGTGGTGGGTCTCCCTGTAGCAGAATTTTTTTCTACTTTCTACGACAAATTTTCTGGAACCAATTTCTTTCTGCAATACTAGAACATCCTTCAATAATAAATATATAAGCAAACGTCTTATAGTTATTATAAGCTAATTATATTCATAAAGTTAACATCAATACTACATAGCTTCATGGTTTTTAAACTCCCAGTTATAGCAAAAATTATATCACTGGATTTTTTACTGTTCAACTAAAAATGTTCAATGATTTTTCCTCCTCTTATGGATATATTTCTACTCTTTCTTGATGCTTTGATGCATCTAGCCTTTTACTGTTTCAAACATTAAGTACTAAAAATATTCTAATAGGAACAATAATAACAGGAATTAGGATTGTTTCCACAGAAGAATAATCAGTTAAGACTCTTCTTCAGAATGCTTTTACTGCTGGATGTTTTATTTACTTATTCTTTCAGACTTTCTTCCCCACCACAAAAATCTTTCTGCACAATGTCTCTCTGATTCTGTGACAATGTTGCCGGGTCGGCAACTTTCTGCCACGGGGGTGGGTCTTAATCAAAATGAGTTAAGAGAGAAAAGCTTCAATATGAATCAAATAATGAACAGTGTAAATAAAATTGGAATAGTGAGAAAGCCACATGAATGCTTGGGTTTATCAGAAGATCTATTTCAAACAAATCTAAGAAGGTTCTTCTGCTTTTATACAGAAATTTGGTGAGACCTCATTTGGAGTAAGCCGTTCAGTTTTTGTCTGCTTATCTTAAGAAAGACATTAATTTTTTGAAAAGGGTTCAAAGCAAAGTTATAAAGTTAGCAAATGGATTTTCTTATTTAGAATATGCTTCCAGGCTTAGAATGCTTAATATGTATAGTCTTGTGGAAAGGAGAATCAGAGGGGACATGATTTAGTTATTTAATTTTATCGAAATGAAAGATGTTACTGGGTTAAATTTTTGGATGGAAAGGGGGACGAGGGGTCATTGTTCTAAGCTGTTTAAATCTCAGGTTAACCTGGAAATTCAGTAAAATGACTATTTTAGCAGGGTAGTGTCAACTTGGAATAGCCTACCGGAAGAGGGGGCATGGAGCAAGGGAGTGGAGAGCTTTAAGATCTTTATTGGGCTCAATAATTTGACCGGGAACTAGGGATGCAAAGAATAGTGATTTGGCCGAATACCGAATATTCGGCCATTAATTTCAGAATAGTTAACTTGTTTTTGTTAATAAACAAAGCAGAGTGCATTTAAAGCATAATTTTGCATTATTAGTTCAATATATATTATTAAAGATTTAAAAAAAAATATTTAGAGTATTTTTTAAAGAATAGTAACATTAGTTGAACTTCAAAGATATGGCCAAAAATTTGTATAAAGAAGAATGTATTTCCTTACTAATTGTTCTTAACGATCATAGATCTTATTTTAGCTTCTAAAAAAAGTATTTCATAAAGCTCTTCAAATAAATAAGAGGAAAACATAAGTAAACTAAAATGATTCCAGGGTTGGCAAAGGAGGGCCCAGCCCAGAAAAACCCGCCCGGGTTTTTCTGGGCGGGTCCACCAACAAAAACCCACCCGGGTTTTTTTCAAAAGTGGGTTTTTGTTAATTTCTAAGTTATCAACAAATATAGTCAATAATAATATCTCATCTAAATTATACTTAAAAAATAAATAAGAAATCAGATTTATTTGAGATAATTTTTCTTAGAGTAATTATTTATTTTAAAATTATTATTATTTCTTCAATTTTCAAGTCATCGTCCAGAAAATTTTCCTAGCTATGATACTACTGTCTGTTTGCGTATTGTGCGCCTGGGAGCCACGGACGCTTCCATCTGAAAAAGGGGTGATAGGTTTGGGATGCGCACTACCCGATGCCTTTAGCTTTCGTTCGCTTTCTACTTCCTCGTTGCTTTCCCCCCCATTTCGAGAAAGTTCGAAGAGACTTCGCGCGTGCGCAGATGCAGCCTAGGTCGCACGAAAAGATTTTAGACAGTACTTTTTGTTGCAAAATACTCATGATTGTTTATTTATTTTTTGATAGCAAATTTCAAATTTTAAAATAAATTGAAAATGCACCATTGATTAACTTCTTGTAGATGGAAAAAATTGCTTAGTTAACCCTTTAACTGTCATGCCCGAGATATTCTCAGGCACAGCACTGGTTTTCGAAAATGTCACGCCCCATTACTCGGGGTAATTTTTTTTTTTTTTTGAGTGCATCGTATTGTTATACCCGAATATATATCGGGAGACGTTTATTTCGGCTTCATCTCTTTGTCAAACCCGACTGTTTCTCGGGTTTGTACTTGGAAAAGTGTTAAAAATCAAAATAACTTGACAGTTAAAGGGTTAATGTTTTATGATAATTTTGATTCAACACAGAAGTCAAATAATGATAAAATACTGCAATTTTTGCTTTTATTCTGGAGCTAGAAAAATAAACTTTTGCTCTTCATTTCTTCTAACCCTACTGCATTTAGTATATGATGATTTTCAAGTGCTATATTATATAGGTACCATACCACTGACTTTAAGCACTAAACCTTTTCTTTTATTTAAAAAAAACAAAGAAAATACGTCCCCACACGGTTTATTACTACTAAAATATTATGACAAGCATTTATTAATAAATTTATAATTCTTGCAAAGTTCTAATGTTAACCTAGTTTTTTCTTAAGATTATTTCAAAAAAAAAAAAAAAAATCAATTAAGCGTCCCCATCTGAAATTAATCAGTTTTGGTTTTGAAAATAAGAATGGGGGGGGGGGGGGGGAGAGACACTTCCCTTATCTCAGAAACACACCTATCATTGAGATATGCCTTTAAGAAACATGCAAATGACATGACTAGATATTGAAGCAGGCTACTTAATGAGAAAAGATGCTTATTTCTATTAATAAACAAGTGCAAATGGTTTTAATTTTTTAATGGTATTAATTTAAGTTTTTGAAACTTTCACCCCCTAAATATTCCTGAATTTGTAGGAAAGCCCATTTGCAACAGTTCTTCTATTTCGTAAAAGACAAGTGATAAAAGTTCATAGCTGAAACCATTGTCCAAAGCTTCTTAAATATACACATTAAATATTACAATTCGGTTGATGATATTATTGATATTGTTAATAATATTAATTATTAATCGATTGACATTCATTAAATGCAATTCAGAACTTTAACTTAATAAATATATTTTTATTTGAAGGAATGCATACATTATATATCAATTCCCGCATAAGAAATAAAATTTTAACGTACAAAAACCCAGAAAACCCCCCCAAAAACCCGGGTTTTTGCCAACCCTGAATGATTCAGCATGGAATTTTATCTTATAGTTTTTTTTTTATAGCATTCGGTATTTACATGTGCCAAAATTATCAGCAACAAACCATATTTATGAGCTATGTTAATATCTAAAGTCATTCCAATACAAAAAATATAATTATATTTTTAGATCCAGACTTGATCAGTGTAGGCACCAAGAGAAATTGACTGTTATCTTTCCTAGAACCCTTATTTGGAAAAAAAAACCGAAATGATCTGTTAAGTAGAGAGAATTAAATTTCTTAACCTATCCAAACTAACCATAACGTACTTGTCATAACCAGAGGTTCACTACGTTCCAAATGTTGTAAATGCATATTTTGCTGATCTAGTTACGTTTTATGAAGAAAAAAAAAAAGGACCTATGTCCTAAAAATGTTGAGCGTGTTTTTTTTTCTGCATCATAATCTGTTTGTACGGGAAAAACTTGTCTCTAAGGTTACGAAGAATATTTTTGAAATGCTATGTAGGAAAAATATCAATGAGATTTTTGTATTGAAATTCTCATATTCATTTTTTTTAAAGTAAAAGATTGGGAAAAGAACATATTTCTATCATACTATTCCGTTTTCAGGGCGAGGACTCAGTCACCTTTCTCACATTTAGTCACCTTTTGAAATTTTGGTCACTTTTTGTCACCTTTTGGAATTTTTGTCACCTTTTTAAACCTTTCTTGAAATGTGTTTTAGAAAAGTCTAATTTTGATAAATAAAATTTTTGAGCAGTAGAAATATTCTTTTCCTAACCTGAAAATAAATAGAATTTTGAAGGGGAAAAAAAGTAAAAATCTCATTCAACTATTAAAAAATAGTGTTTCAACTGTAGCTCATTCACAAAACAAAGCCTTTAGAAGCCCCTGTTTAAAAATTGCGAAAATAAACAAAAAACAGGTCCACCTGTTCCAAGGATACTTGGCAGTTCTTTTTTTCTTTTTGTTCTCTAAACGAAATTCGGTTGATGATTTGCATAGAGATGGGACTTTCACTCATTCTCTATTGTCAATACTTTTTAGTGAACATTTATGCTTTGTATTTACAGAGAAACAAGAAAAAGAATGCCGATGATATTGCGATGAGCTAAAAATTGAAAGATGAAAGGAATAAACTATGTTCATTGAATAATCGTTATTATCTTCACTTCATAATTTCAGGTGTTAATATAATTGATTTTAAAGAAAAATCTTTGAACATAACTAGGGGGTGATTGTGTTCTGGTATTTTACCGGATTTCCGACATTATCACGATCGATTCTGGTATTTTCATATTTGAAAAATACCGGAAGTATAATATTTTTAATTATGCTTTTATCTTCTCACCTCCGGAATTTTTTTGCTTTTTCAAATTTTCGATGATTATACCGATCATTATTAATAATATTCATGAAATAGAAATGTTAAGCTGCCACTCTAATTGTTTTTTTGCTTTAATAAATTATTTTATTTGCTTTTTTTTTTGATGCCTTCATTTAAAAAAATGCAATCGATTTGCATCTGATATGAGAATCAAATTTTTCTCATTTTTTATGCTTATTACCATGGCTGCCACACTTCCGTCTATGGGACGGAATTCCGTCTTTTGTAAAATCTCGAACCATTTGGGAATTTCTTTTAGTTATTATAAAAACTAGCAGGATACCCGGCCCTGCCCGGGTTTCTCATGGGTGTAGGGTGGTTTAGTGAAACTCATTCATAAACCTCCCAACATTAAAGTGCATATCTATAAACATAATGGCTACTTCTGTAAACAATGTTTAGATAAATAGAAAATGTTATAAGCTTGGTATATTAAAATATATATTTACAGTATCAATCGAACTGGAATAACCATTTCCAAATACTGCACGTTAAATAAGTCCCATCATTAGTTTCTATCCTTGTGACTACATTGGTGAGGTGAAAACATCTTATGTACCTAATTTAGAATTTTTTTCAACTATAAACACTTTCTATTCTCTAACTATTGCCAAAATCATTTTTTTTTTATTTCACCCGTTTGCGATTGTTGGCTCAAATAAATATAAAAATTATTAGAAAGCAACAAATTCCATACTTACTCGAGAGAAGCCTCGGGTCAAAATTTTCATCATGATTACAGTCAATATTGTTGTTGCATGGCAACAAATTTTTGCAACAATGGCTTGAAAATTTAATCATTTAATGAGGGAAATGACATGAAATTTACTGTTGTCCATAATAACTTTTTTAAACTAAGCTTTTCAGAAATAAATTATAGCTTATCCTGCTCCCTGTTACTGTAGCTATCTACGGTGAAAAAATGGTTAAAATCGGTCCAGTAGTTTGAAAGATTACCCCAGACATACACGCATACAAAAGTAGTCTTTTATGTATATAGATACAGCTTTAAAGAAAAAAACTTTTTTTGTTTTATTTATTTCTAAATTATTTATTGTTTAGCATTTTCTCACTAAAAAATCTTTTTAGATTGCCAAAAAATGTTCTGAAAAATTACATTATAGTTAATTGCAACACTGAAAATGAGTAATATATTAGTGTATAAAACATTGAACATATTGCCCACTAACATTTATGTGTTGCAAAATGACGCTTTTCAGTCCTGGCCATTTTTTAGAGTGGCACCCATGCTTATTACCCTTAGGAGACAAATGCAACATATTAAAATTAAAAAATCATAAATTTAAAATTTTCGAGCGAAATTCTGCCTCTTTTATAAAAATCAAAATGTCTAAGTTTAAATTTGAAGATTTGATAAAATTTTATTTTGCTTCAATTATGTGGATAGTAAAAATAATATGTTTATCGTAGAGCTTTTAATTGTAAATCTGAAGTGAGTATATTTGAATTCTTTTATATGCCACTTTCATACTTTTAATGCCTTAATTTTGAAATTAGCATTTCTTTGCTTCCGCTGTAAGATTCATACTTCGCAATTTTGATGCTTGCTATTCCTTGTTGATAGTCAAACAAATGAAATTTTTTAAAATTTATCTTTAAAATATTTTTTTGGAGATAATTTGTTCAGCACCAGCTCGAAAGTAAATTTATTACTCCTGTTAAAATGTTAATCAAATGCATGTACAATATTTGCACTAAACACTAATTGAAATTATTCGAATACATGAAATGTAATAGTTTAGGAAAGGCAATTAATTATTATATATGTATAGTCATAAAATTAGGTGAGCTAAAAAAATAGGGCTTTGGTTAACCCCCCCCCCCCCCCCAACACATTTTCTCTTTAAAACTTTCAGGTATTTTTTTTATGAACTCACAATCACCCCTGATCATTACATAGAGTTTACCCTGAAAGTTTTTTGGAAATATGTCCTAAAATGATTTATTTTGTTACCTCCAGCCGTATCATGTTTAGAATTTATGTCTTTAAAAATAGTATGTAGGCTATTTTGGTAAAAGTCAGAAAAAATGATAATCGTTTTCTGTTTTTTGATTTCTTTACGAATTACTTTTGGTCACCTTTTTAGTTACTTTTTGTCACCTTTTAGTCACCTTTGTTTTAAAATTTGTCACTTTTCTCACCTTTTTCAAAGACCATCAGCAGTCCTCGCCCTGCGTTTTATACATATTTTATTTTGAGAATGAAAGAACTGACCTTTGTTTCGTGTATGATTTATGCTTATATGTCATCAATTTAGCTCTTTTATGTATTAGAATTAGTTTCGCAAAATAAAATAGGTATTCCAACTCTTGTAATAAGGGTCGCATTTGTATATGTATAAAACTTTATGCATGAAATTTGACACTTAGGGCTGGAAATCTAGGCGTCAAGTCAAACATTTTGGTCTGGAAATGCGACCAACAACCGTTTTATTTCTAACACTACCCTCAAAAACAGAAACTGAACCCACCCTTGAATATACTTCTTCCGTTTTTTATGCATTTTCTAATTGATGCTTGAGAATTTTAGGAATGACCTAACTTTTTCTCCCCTCTGAATCCCTTTTTTCGAGATTCCTGTACTGCTTCTTGTTGTATTCTTTTATACTTTAAAATTGATTCCACGTTTAATTTCTCAATTCCAGGGAGCTGCCACTGTGCGAGAACTGAGCCTACGTACACGTAAAGTAGACTATGGGAACCAACCCGTTAGGTAAGATTTTTTTTGTGATTTTTTTTTTCTCAATATGAAAATGATTCCTTTATATTTCTCTGTAGCAGTGGCAAAGACAGTCGAAGACTCCAAGAGATAGCAACGTCAAAAAAACAAGGGTCATTCCAACAAAAATGGTACAAATCATGTCCGAGACTTTAGAATTTTTAAAATCAATTTTAATAACTACCGCTTATTAAGTGTATTTCTTATTGGTTCTCCATTTAATTCTGTGGCGTCAAGTATCAATTGATTAGGTATAATCCATTTAGAAAGGACACAAAAAAAATTATCTTTGTCAGAAGAAGGAGAAAATGACGTGTCCCAGCTTCAAATTGCTAGAATTTTAAATGTGATTTAAAATTAAGCTGAACTGTAACAACAAAATAAATGACACTGCACTGCACAAAAGATGCTTCTGACACCATTTCTGCAGATTATTACGCAAATGAAAAAAAAATTCCCCAAAAAACACTATTATTTATCCATGTCTCTAGATTTTCTACGTTTCGAATTGTCCACTCTGTTATATGCCTTTTGGAAATAAAATAAACAATTGCATTCAATCTGATATATATTTTTAAAAATATAGGTAGTATAACTGCCATGATTAGCTTGCTACATTGAATTATGTAGTCAACGACCAGGGTGAGCATCATTCTTTTCTTATGATAGTTAATTTGAACTGTTAGACGTCCACTTTGTTAGAGCCAATTTCATGATGAACAAATAGATTTTTTTCTTGAAATTGCAGACAGACTTACAGTTTTAGGCTGTTTATTCCACTTTATGCTTGTTCTGTGATTCTAACTTTTCTTTGTGATTATACAGATATTTTTAAAGGCTTATTCGTCCATTCTGTTAAACAAAGTGATTAAAATATTTAAAATCCTTTCATAAATGAGTCATGTACTACTTATTTACACTTCATTATACACTTATAAATGGCAGGGTTCCCACAGTCCTTAAAAGTCCTTAGAAACTCCTTATTTTTCATTTTTCAAAATAAGGGCCCTGAAAAATACTTATTTTTGACTCAAGGTCCTTAAAATTTCTTCCAAGCCCTTATTTTTTACTTTTGCTTACAATTTAATGGTTTAAAATTGCTAGCAATATTGGAAAAATATTCTTTTCATTTCTCAAGCATGACCTGAAAATATCTACTTATCACATCTGTTTGGTTTAACTAATTAAGAATAATTATTTTTTAGTCTTATCTTTGAATTTTAATGATAAATGTTTTTGCAATATTTTTCTAATTACTTCTTCTTGAAGTCCAAAGTGTGTTTATGTAACTGATAAAATGTATGTATATTTAATATATACTTTCGAGGTCCTTAATTTCTTTAAAAAAAGTCCTTAGAAAGTCCTTATTTTTCGTTTTAAGAAAGGAGTGGGAACACTGAATGGAAACTCAATAAAAAAAAATATATGATCAGTTGATGGAAATTATTTAAATTGATAATCTTAAGTAAAGAGTTTCAAACATGATTTGTACAATTTTCGTCGGAATGACCCACAACCATTTTGAGAGTCTGGCTCTTTGATATATAGGTTTCCCCATGCTCTTATGAGCAGCGTGCCAGGAGTCTTTCAACCGAGGTGGTTACGTTTTTTACTGCGCATTACACTTGTACTGGAAAAAATAGTGCTTTTCAAGTCGTTTTTGGTCAATTCCATGTCAAATCAATCATAGGAAAAAAAAGTTTTGGGCGTCACCATTTTCAATTTTAATAAAAATTGGTGTGAAGGACGCCTATGACAAGATATGTAATCCTACCCGAAGTTTTGGATTTCTTCTTCAAGAATTGTTCCAGATACAGAGCTGTTAAAAAAACTTGAAAAGTGTGGAAAAAAAACCCCAAAAGTTTTTACATGCAAATGATTGTAATTTCTTTTCTAATTATAATAAACTAAAATTTCAAAAACCATTATGAAGGCAAGAAACAGAGCCTTCCATTGATTTATTACATGACATACTTACGACAGTGTTAGGTTTCTAATTGTCCCAAAATGTTTTTTAAAAAAAATCACCATTTTTACTAGTTGATCGATGCAAGTCCGTCCAATTTCGCATGTATCTTATCTTTTAAAAACTGAAACGGGGAGCATCTTTTAAAGTAACTAAATTATTTTAATGTACAATTCTATTTACATAGAAAGCTTCTTGGCTACTTAACAAAACTATAAAATGCATAAAATAAACTAAAATCTTTCTTGAATGCTGAATAAAAATCTAATTGAAATAATAGTTACTTTGCTGTGTAGCTCCCGAGTTCAGTAGTCGAATACTTGAATAGATGACTTTCCCCATGATTGGAGTTGAAATGAATAACTGAAGACAGGGGTGATTGTGTTCCGATATTTTACCGGATTTCCGGTATTTTCATGATCGATTCTGGTATTTTCATGTTCCAAAATACCGGAAATAATATACTTTTAATTATGCTTTTGTCTCCCCACCTTCGGTATTTTTTTTTTATTTTTCGAATTTTCGGTGATTTTCCGATAATTAGTAATAATATTCATCGAACATAAATGTTAAGATGTCATTCTATTATTATTTTTTTTTTTTTTGACTAAAAACTATTTGAAACTATTCGAATGTATGAAATGTGTCTTGTTTGTTTATGAAAAGCAATTTATTATTAAATACGTATAATTATAAAATTAGTCGTGCTTAAATAATAGGGGCCTTGGTTTTTTGAAAAAAGTACCCCCCCCCCCCCCCACATACACACACATTTTCTCTTCAAAACTTTCAGGTATTTTTTCATGAACTCACAATCACCCCTGTGAAGAATTCTGGTGAGTTGGGTCCACCAGCGAATAGTCCGCCTTGTTGGTCAGTGAATCTAAAATGTGAAAGTAAAAGTTCTAGCGCTTTATATTAGTTCCTGAAGACGTGCAATTTGCATGTGGCAGCAAAAGCTGTTTTCCTTGTGGCAACGAAGACTGTCCACCAGCAAAAAAGTGATACGCAGTAAAAAACGCAACCATTAAAAAATTTTTGATCGCCAGATGAAAATCGTTTTGTTACTCTCCTGGTGCTTCTTGTCAAAAATTTGCTTGTTTTGAGGTGTGTAATAGGGTGGGGCGAAAAATAAAAAGTTTTTCAGATCAACTTCTAATAGTTGCCAAAAGTTGTCTTTGGTGATGGTTAGCTTTTGTGCAAAATTTGAGAGAAATCGGTTAATATCTTCAGGGGGCGCTGCGATCGCAAAGTTTTATCATAGCTTTTATCGGGGTTTTATGGTTAAAATATGAAAAACAATGCCGTTAGCTAATCTCATAGCATTTTTTTTACTCATAAGATATATTCATGCATTCAAAGCATATGAAATAACTCACAAAAAATTATTTTATATGATATATTTATATTTCAAGCATTTAAAAAGAAACAAAAACGTGAAAAAAAGTGATTTTTTAAAAATATAAATATATCATATAAAATAATGTTTGTGAGTCATTTCATATACTTTTAAGGCATGAAAACATCTTTTGAGTAAAAAAACGCAAAGAGACAAGCTAAAGGCATTCTTTTTGATATTTTAACCATAAAATCTATAACAAAGCTATGGTAAAACTTTGCAATCGTCGCACCCCCTGAAGATATTAACCGATTTTTCTCAAATTTTGCACAAAAGCTAACTATCACCAAAGACAACTTTTGGCAACTATTAGAAGTTGATCTGAAAAACTTTTTATTTTTCGCCCGACCCTAGTGTGTAACACACTTTGAGTGAGTTCCCTCTATTTTTCTCTTAATAAGTTCCTAACAAAGAGTAAGTACAATTTTTTTAGATTTTTTTAAGCACTTTTATTTTTATAGAATTTGATTTGGAAATGTCAGGTTCTTGAAGAATTACCCATTTACAGCCCTCAATAAGTCTTCATTGGTGTATTGAGGGGGTGGCTTCTTCTTCAGATAAGTGCAATGCTTTTAAACAGTGGCATACTCGGGGGGTGGGCTGATAGGGCTACAGCCCCCTCCGAAATTTTCCAAACAAATTTTAAAAACTTAAGCTGCAATCGTTTATTTATTTTTATTCATTTTTTTTATTTATTTTTCTTTTGCTGAAATCAAAACATGAGAATTTTTTTTTTGAAAATAAAATTAAATTAAAAAAATTCAAAATTAAAAGAAAATGAAAGAAAATAAATTCCTTCTTTTCTTTTCCTTTTTTTTACCTACCCAATTTACTGTATGTGACGTGTATCATTGTTTCATAATTCAATTTTGTTGAAATTTATTCCAAACATGTTTCAGAAACACAGATTAATGCTTTTCATTCATCTAATTCTGTTAAATAAATTTCAACAATGTGTGATTGAAATCCAATATTAGAAATATAGTAAAATTAATGTTATTAAAGCTCAAATTAGCAAAAATATTGCATGCACTTGTTTAAGGAACACCTTCTTCAATAAAGACAATTTTTCAAATTTCAACTTTATTATTTTCTATTTTGATCAAAACGCTTTATTTCTCAACAATAATTATAATGATAAAAAAATATTTTAATGATATATTTTTATCATCTGGAATTAGTATTGAAATTCGAAACATTTACTTTTCTTTGCTACATTTTTTGATGTGCCCCGCCCCTTCCTCTCAAAGAGTCTCGTCTCAGCCCCCCCCCCCCCCCCCGTAAATGATCTGTCTGTGTACGCTGCTGCTTTTAAACCTTGAAACGTACAGACAAGTTCATACAAAGTACTACAAAATGTCAGTGGCTAAGTTCAGGGCCGTAACCAGACTTTAGTTTGGGGTAGGTTTTACCAAAGCTATTTCTTGTGAATCTTATAAAGTCAATAAAATTTGATTTCATGTTCTATATTCTGTTGATTTTTGTCACAATGGATGCTAAAAAGGTATCAATATTAAAAAAAAAAAAGAACTCTTCAATCAGGGTTGCAAAAAAAACCCGTTTTTTTTTTCAAAAAACCCAACCCGGGCGGGTTTTATTGGGTTTTTTAGGGTTTTATAGGTTTTTTTTAGACTTATTGTTTCTTTTGCTTGTTTAAAAAGGAAAAGGTGGGGGGGGGGGGGGGGGGAGGATTTCTATGTTAAAAAAAGAATTAATTAAGAATGCTGATTTTTATTTTTGTCTTAATTAATTTAATATGCAATTAATTTGCATTTAAATAATGTGAATAAATCATAAAAGACAAAGTAACAAATAACATTTGAAAACTACTCTAAAGGATTAGTTTACACTTTTTTATTATGCCACCACCATCCAAGTTATATCATAGATAAATGTAAAAAAAAAAATAATGAAATGTAACGATATTTAGTAATAATTTGCGCTCAATTTTCGTAGTTATTTGGATAAAGAAGTAACATTTTGAAATGTATTTTGTAACATTATCTTCTTTTCCCGTAATATTACTCGAGGCCATTGCCAACTGTAAACAAAACAATTGTTGGCAGCGGCAGAAAAGAAATTGCCTTACTCTTCTATGCACATTCAAAGGAGTGCTTTTGAAATTTCTGTCTTATGACACTTGTAAGATGTGTTAAATGTAGAGTTTGCTACTTACAAATTTGAAGAATTTCAGTGTTTTCTTTTTTTAGTGGTATTAAAAATTCAATGGGAAAAGAAATTATGTTTGTAATAACTACAATAACAATAAATACTGCTGAAAAAAAACTCAATTTGTACTTCAGTTAATCAATAATGAGAATTTCATTTTTCAAATGCAGTTTCAGAGTAAATAAGAAAATCAAAATAAAATAGCAATAATAATTTTTTTAGTGAGAACTATAAAAAGCATTTTTGCAATAGTTTTTTAAAATTTTGGAGGGGTTTGAACCCTTTAAACCCACCCCTTAAATATGGCCCTGGCTCAGTTGAAAGGTCAAAATAAAGCTATTTGGAGTATGAAATTGGACTTGAAGTGGAAAAGACTACTCTCAAAAAAAATGTTCATAACTAGCCCTATCTAGAAAAATACAGGGTATTTACGAACATCTTAATGCAGGACGCTAAATACATACCTGCTAACTTGTACGTTTTGGCCGTACAATGTACGTTACTTTATTGTACGATCGTACGATAAAGGTGGAAAATCGTACGTTTTTATACAGATTTTTCATCAATTCCAAGGGGTTTTTTTTTTTTGATATAACTAAATTTCAACTTCTCGGCTTCTTTAAAATTCATCGTTACATGTGTTATTACGCGAGGGTGAGCCTAAACTTCATCATATTTCAGTACTGAACGCGTGCTTCGCGGAAAACTTGTTCACATGTTGGAAACTGCAATCCTTTTGCATCGTGCAAATATTTTAATATTTGCGAAAGTTTTAGGTTACATAAACATATGCTACCTTAGATTTTCACATTTAATTATTTATTTCAATAATTTATAAATAATTTATAAATTTCCTTTCCATTTTACATGCTTACATTTTAACCCTCGATTCTCGTAAAATCGCTTCTTTTGTTTGACATTTCAATCCTTTAACTTCTTGTCAGTGTTTTAATATTTTTGATGGTGGAAGTTAATTTGGCACATTGCTAACTTAAATGAAATGATTGCATTTTTTAATTTTTATAATTAATAAATTTAATTGAAAAAAACTAATCTGTTGTCAACGAAAAATTGCTTCGTGTGTTAAGATTTCAGTCCTTTTGCATCGCGAAAATATTTTAATATTTTGAGAATTGGAAGTATTTTAACATCGCTACTAAAGCCCTCTTTATTTTATTTCACACTAGCTTTATGCCCGGCGTTGCCCGGGTGCGTATTAATATAAAACTTTAGCTTCTCAAAAAATTCTAACAAAAATTTAACGCAAAACTTGTTCATAAACAACGTTCTTAGTTTCACCTTCAGGCGCAAGAATAAATAAATTTAGTCTTGATGTAGTAGTTCTCTCTTGTTGTTCTTTTAAACGAAACTGACGCTGACTCACTGTCTCCGATTGTCTTGATCTAGTTGCTCTATCTCTCAGATCTCTTAGACGATACTCACGCTGCTCATTGCTTTCTAATGCTCTAGCCGTCATATCTCTAATGTGCACTGTCGCTAGTCTTCGATTTCTCTCCTCGGGACTCTCATTTTCACGTTTTTCAGCCGTTTTTTTGCCTTAGGATGAACTTGTCCTATTGCTTTCCGTTTCTTCGGAGGCATTTTTGCAGAGTGGTAGCTAAATATACTTACAATTCAAAAATTTATGTTTTTCTTAATCGTTGTTTCCGAGCCTCGAGGTAGAAAGGTTGATAAATCAGAAATAAATTACTTTCTCGCTTTAAAGGTTTATCTCTATCAGTCGAAAAGAAAAAAAAAGCAGTTTAATTGTTTTTGACTTATTTCATGCTAAAATGAAATAGGTAAGCCTTGAAATGAAAATTCATTGTTTTAATTTTAATCTTTGTTGGAAAAATGCTAATATTTAAATACCATAAATTTTATCAATTTATAACCTAAAGGCTCTTGTCGATTAAAAAATAGGTCTAATAATAGGCTAGATTCCTATATAAAAGGGTCATTTTTTGACAAAAAACTTGAATTTGAGCTTTTTAGATTTTTTAAAATTTCAAGACACCACCTATGAGAATTCTAGGGCATCAAGGAACCTCTGTGTCAAGTTTGATGAAAATATGACGCAAACTGTGGATTTGTATAGAGAACAAGTATACATACACTCATTTTTATATATATAGATATATTTTATTAATGTTTTTTTTTTCTTCTTACCAGCATGCTGATATTCAACACATACTTCAGAGAAAATTGCAAAAAAAAAAAAATGAAATTCTTTTATTTAGTTGAAAATCTAAAGAAATATTAAAATGAAAGAAAACTACTGAAAGTGACAGTGATACAATTACGATAACTTATTTAATGTCTGATTATCATTAAGGAATAGGTTGTCTTATTAACCCTCGTGGGTCCCTCCCATTTCAGTTACACTCAAGACCCTTGGGGTCATAAACGACCCCAATGCTTCCTTTAATTAATTCATTATAATTATTGAATGTTACATGCATTATTTAAGTTCACACACTTTTTAATGCTAAAAAAAACAAAAAATAAAAAGATACAATTAAAGTAAAATTTAGTTTATGAATTAAAATTATAATTTTAGAGCAAAACTTACAATAACTGTAGATTTATTTACATCTGTTACAGACCTGAAAAAACATGATTTTTGCAAGTGAATTTCAAACACTTATGACATTTTTCAGTGCATTTTCTGTCCAGTTCTCTTGGACAAAAGTTGCAACGTCCTCTTTTTTTGGCCTTCTGGGGAAGTGACCCCAAGGGTCTTATGTGCAAAAAATGCAATTCGGGAAAAATAAAATACAATAATAGCATTATTTTGAATAGAAAACTAGAAGAATAATAGCCACAAAATGCCATTAAAAACAAATGGTTGATTAACAAAATATATTAAACAGAAATTGCATTGGGGTCACATATGACCCCAAGGAACCCACGAGGGTTAAATTGTAAGATTTTCCAAGTAGACATGTTGGCAGGTATGTAAATATGAAAGGCAGCAAAACTCCAGTTGATTCCTGTTAACAACTTAATAACTGAAGGCAAGTACTAAGACAAATACTAAGATTAAATTAAAAATTTAGAGAACCCTGACCCTGATTGGAGATCTCATATTAAAACGAACTTCTCTAGTCATAAATCATTTTAAATATAAATGTATTCAATTGTTGTCCAGAGGATATGGTAAACACGAAAAAGGAAAGATAATCCTTACTTGTAAAATTTGCTAGTTGCAAAAGCAGATTAAAGAGGGAAAATGGAAAATTCTTATGCTAAAATCAATTACAAGTTTTCAATTGTTAACGAATAGAAACTGACAACAGATAAACATTTAAATCATTGAGTTTTCTTTCCTCGTCGGCCAACAATGACATCGGTTTCCAATCGTGTAAATTAAAGCCTTAACCACATTTGTTAAAAAATGTTATTATTCGGGCTCTATTTTACATGGAAGTTCCAAACACAGCTTATTAGACACAGATTTTTTTTTCTTCCTTTTGGTTCTATTATCTTAAATTTTCCAGCATGTTTTCACTTCAAAATCGTGAAAGTCATTTTAAAGGTTTTTAATTAATACCTTTGTTAATCAATATCATCCAAAGACGCAACCTAGCTAAGAAAACTCTCGATCACTTCACCTTCAAAACAAAAAAAAATTCAAAATCGGTCCGTCGGTTTAGGCTGTACGGTGTCAGACAGGGATACCCAGACACGCCAAACTTATAACTCCCTTCTTTGTTGGGTCGGGTTAAAAGCAATAATTTACCACAAATTTTATTTGCCAGAACAGGACGGAAACAAAAAACTGTTGGACAACTTTTGAGAGAAGGGTTATGATAATTACGGAATTGGTTCCACTATTGCTCACAGAATTGTTAATGTTGTTTGTTCTTAATTGCCCCAATTCACACTAGTTTGCAAATAAATTTTTGAGCTTTTTTTTTCACTTTTGATCTTTTTCTCATTTTTGAGATGGAGTTCACCATTTTTCTGGCAAAAATACCATGTCATTAAGCAATATCACAATACTGAAAGTTATTACAAATTTTTTGTGTTCATTTTTGAACTTATTTATGCCTAAAGATTTTTCTGAATTCTTCTTTCAGGCAAAAACGGAGACGAGTTGCTTACAGGACAAAACTACATGATGCAGTTTTTTCAATGGATGGAACTGCAGTTTCCCTCATTCTTCGCAATGAAAGTAACCTCATTGACGTGCAAGAGAACAGTTCCAAAATGACCGCCTTACACATAGCTGCTACTCATGGATGTAGAGAAATAGTGTTAATGCTACTGTCTGCAGGTGGCGATGTGAATCTTCAAAACCAATCGGGTATGACAGCCCTCCATATAGCTTTGAAACTCAAGGACGAAAGGACAGCAAAAGTTATTATTGATGCAGGCGCCAAAAACAATATCCAAGATGAAGAAGGAAGGACCGCCCTGCACTATGCGGCAGAGAGGAATTATGTTGAAATTGTGAAAAGGCTGATAGCTTCAGGGGCCGAAACACGTCTCCAAGACCGATCGGGAATGCTGGCTCTTCATGCAGCTTTGATTAACGACAGCATAGAGTCTGCGGAAGTTCTCGCCGAGGCAGACCCCGATTATGACATGCAAGATAATGATAGAAAGACTGCTTTACATTATGCAGTAGAAAAAAGATGTGTAAAGATAGTAAGGAAGCTAGCTCCGGGCTCCGAACCCAATTTTCAAGACCGATCGGGAAGGACGGCTCTTCACGTCGCTTTGAAGAAGAAGTACAAGAAGATTGCGGGAATAATCGTCGAGGCATCTGAACACAACAACCTACTGGATGAAGACTGGAAGACTCCCTTGCACTATGCGGCAGAAAATAATTACGTACGGATCGTGAGAGGGCTGTTGGCTTCGGGCGCCGATACCAGCCTCCAAGACAAATCTGGGAGCACGGCCCTCCATGTGGCATTGAAGAAGTGGAACTACAGCTCGGCAGTCGCACTCGTCGAGGCCGGTGGGGGAAGCCACTTGCAGGACGAAAATGGCTGGACCGCCTTGCACTGCGCAGCCAGAACAGGATTCGTCGAATTAGCCTCGAGATTGGCTCGGGGAGAAGCCATGAACCTCCAAGACAAGGAGGGAAGGACTGCCCTCCACTTGGCAGTGATGGAGTGTCGGGAAGAGACGGCCGCCGTGCTCATCTCGGCAGGCGCCGAAATCGACGCACAAGATCAAGACAAAAGGTCCGCCATGCATTATGCGGCGGAAAATGGTTTGGTCGGAGTGATTAAGGACCTCATAGCTTCTGGTGCCAACCTCAATCTTAAGGACAAAGCGTTTCTTACGGCCCTCCACATGGCCGTGATTAAGCGCCGGAAAGATATTGCCGCTGTACTCATCTCTGCAGGCGCCAACATCGACACACAAGATCAAGACAAAAGGTCCGCCATGCATTACGCGGCGGAAAATGGTTTGGTCGGAGTGATTAAGGACCTCATAGCTTCTGGTGCCGACCTCAATCTGAAGGACAAAGCGTATCGCACGGCCCTCCACTTGGCCGTGATGGAGTGCCGGAAAAAGATTGTCGCTCTACTCATCTCGGCAGGCGCCAAAATTGACACACAAGATCAAGACAAAAGGACTGCCTTGCATTATGCGACGCATGGTTTGAGGGACCTCATAGCTTCTGGTGCCGACCTCAGTCTTAGAGACAAAGCGTATCGCACGGCCCTCCACTTGGCCGTGATGGAGCGCCGGAAAGAGATTGCCGCTCTACTCATCTCGGCAAGCTCCAAAACTGACACACAAGATCAAGACAAAAGGACTGCGTTGCATTATGCGGTGGAGAATGATTGGGTGGAAGTTGTTAGGGACCTTATAGCTTCTGGTGCCGACCTCAGTCTTACGGACAAAGCGTTTCGCATGGCCCTCCACTTGGCCGTGATGGAGTTCCGGATAGAGATTGCCGTTGTACTCATCTCGGCAGGCGCCAAAATTGACACACAAGATCAAGACAAAAGGACTGCCTTGCATTATGCGGTAAAGAATGGTCTGGTGGAAGTTGTTAGGGACCTTATAGCTTCCGGTGCCGACCTCAATCTTACGGACAAAGCGTTTCGCACGGCCCTCCACTTGGCCGTGATGCAGCGCCGGAAAGAGATTGCCTCTCTACTCATCTCGGCAGGGGCCAAAATTGACACACAAGATCAAGACAAAAGGACCGCCATGCATTACGCCGCGGAGAATGGTTTGGTGGAAGTGATCAGGGACTTGATAGCTTCTGGTGCCGACCTCAATGTTAGGGACAAAATGCTTCGCACGGCCCTCCTCGTCACCTTGAAGCAGGGGAAGGAAGAAGCAGCCATGATGCTTGTCGAGGAAGATGCCAAGTACGACATGCGAGATAGAGATTTGGATGGATGGACCGCCTTGCACTATGCAGCAAACCGTCCTTTCGCAGGAGCGGTGGAGCGGATACTATTTCGTGACGTGGACCCACACGTGAGTGGAAACGATGGGAAGTATCCACTGGAGATAGCTCTGGTACGCAGATATAAAGATGTCACAAAGCTTATTTTGTCCATGTGCGTGTTGAGAGACGTCGCTATCGATTGGAAAAAATGTTATCTCGACGATGATCAAACCCTCTTCTGTACAGGACTGCTTTCGGAATTCGAAGTCGAGTTACAGAGGATGAAGCAGATGAAGTTGTGCGGCACAAACCTTTCTTATTACGATTTTGTGAGGGGGCACATAGTCAAAGTGGCGCGATATCTCGAGAACGAAAAGGCCAGGAGCGTCTTGCTGGCGGACGATGCTGCTTGGAGATTTCCCAACTACGGGGAATACTTTACTTTCAAAGTGAAGAGGGCTGAAAAGAGACGAATTTTTAACCATCAGTGTTTCCAGTGCTTCGCTGTCCTACCTAAGTCCTTACCTAAGAAGAAGAAGCAGCAGCCTTCTCTGCCAAGAATATGTACAGATCTTATATCAGCTCACTTGAGTGAGCGTGAAATGCAAAATTTCGTTGCGGCTTTTAGATACAAGTCTCGAAGACAGCCAAGCCCGCTCTGGTACTTTTGAATCATTGAATTAAAACTTTGGCCTTCAGAGAACTTTCATTCTTATTTTCTGAATTTTCAAAAGAACTGAAGCTATCAAAAAGTTAAAACAAAACAACTACTTATTTGAACTGTAAGGTTGTATTATGTGTCTTTATTTTTTAAGTTACTAGATCCAGTTTTATATGTATTCAATTGTAATCAAGTTCATTTCTGCATCTTCGGCAGCATTTATTGCAAATTCTTTGGTATTATTGTCATGTTATGTTTCCTGTTAGTATTCTGTTTTAATAAACACTTGAGCTTGCTGTGCGATTTTACATTCCTGGGTGCTGCCACTGTGTTTTTTTTTTAGTTTTTTATTAAAGTCTCACTAACTTATGATTATTTGTCAACAATTTTAACATGTTTGCATGTACTGTCGTGGGCTAGCCAATGGCAGTTTATACAAGAAAGACGCTTTAAAATAAATCTAAAAAACTTGTTTTTGATTTCCAACTAACATGAGTTAAATGTTAAAATTTTAGAATTATATTTTAATATTTTAAAAGTTTAATCATTGTATGGTATCTCCCTCAAAACGAGATTGTATCTTACATTTGCCCTGAAAATATCTGCTCCCCAGAATAAACCTTATTTTGTCTTGCACAGCCACTATGTTCATAGTAATCTAGAATTTTTTCCTCTTCATTTCACAAAAATCTTCAACCTTAACCAGTTTCAAATTATTCCCTTGTTTAAAACTTGTTCTATTCAGGGGTGATTGTGTTCCGGTATTTTCATGATCGATTCAGGTGTTTTCATGTTCGAAAATACCGGAAATAAAATATTTTTAATTATGCTTTTATTTTCCCACCTCCGGATTTTTTTTTCGAATTTTCGATGATTGTACATATAATTATTAATAACATTCATCATATAGAAATATTAAGATGAAAATTCTAATTGTTTTTTTTACCTTAGTAAATTATTTTATTTGCATCCAATATATGAGAATCAAATTTTTCTCACTTTTGATGCTTATTACCCTTAGTTGGGAGAGAAATAAATGATATGTAACAAATGCAACTTTCATTACTTTATAAATGCTTTCGCACAACAAACGGTAATTCTGCTAGACTTTCGCTTTCTCCTTAAAATATTTTTTTGGAGATAATTGCTCACCACCAGCTCAAAAGTAACTTTATTAATCGTTTACAATTTAATTAAATGTATTGTTATGTATGTATAATAATAAAATTCGGTGTGCTTAAGTAATGGGGGCCTTGGTTTTTAAAAAACACTCCCCCCCCCCCACTTTTTCTTTAAAACTTTCAGGTATTTTTTTATGAACTCACAATCACCCCTGTCTACTGCAGTCAAGTTGATTTTCTGCATCTTCGGCAGCATTCATTGTGATTTCCTTATTATTGTCATGTTATGTTTCTCTGTAGAATTCAGTTTCAATAAATTTTTTGGACCTGTTGTGCAATTTTTTCGAGTTTTTTTAAATATCTAGCTTATGACCTGGATAGAGAAAGCTACTTCAACTCGACACCTAGTAGTCCGATATCTAAGCATTCAGGCTCCTTTCGTTGGTTGTTTATGCGATAGTTTGTTCGCTGTCTTCGATTCATGTCATATTTTAGTAGTTTGCAAGTATTTTTTTTCTTGTTTTTCATAGAAAATTTGGATTTTATTAACTGGACTCTTATCACAAACCTAAATCTAGAGTTTGATTGACTTTCTTTTCTGCATTATAAGGCTTTACTACTTAAAATCAGATGTTATTATTAACTCATTTTAGAATTATATAATGAAGAGATTTTATTTTCTGCAATTTTGTAGAACTTTATAAATTTAATTGCAATAAGATTTCCTTTTCTAGAGATTAAAGCCATCAAAATTTTAAATAAAACACAGAATCAGAGATATAAAAAATTTATTCTTAAATAAAGCAAATATAGCAAGATGTTTTTAAGAAACAAAAATACAGGTTGCTTTCAATACAATTTATAGAATTTTTCATTTGAAATTTTCTGGTGAGTTTAAGTTTAACAAAATGTTTCAAAACACGTAACCACTACTTTGCAAGTTCACTAAAAGATTACATGCAATATTTTCATTTACAAAATCTATTTTCCAACCAGCGCTCTCAAAAACTTTCAAGAGAAATGACGATTAGTTTCAACTGGCACAGAAAATTCAAGCACAGAAAAAGTTTTTGATAAAATGTAACTAGTTGGTCTTGATTTTTGAACCCTAATAGAAACAAACAATCAATTCCATGAAAATTAAAACTAAAATGTCAAATCTCAATTTAAAGTTGTTACACCAAATACCACTGTAAAGTTTAAAATGCTTAGTTTCAATATACTTCGTTGATTTTTATATAAACGTTAATTTATCTTCAGCTCTTGTTCAAAAGAAAAAAAACAATTTTCATAGCAATAAAATAAAGATTTTTATAGAGCAATTCCAACAACAAAATGGAATTGTGTTATGTTAAACAAATAATCTTAAAACCAATTTCTTCGAAACCTAAAATAATTTTTTCTCAGAAATAAATGTAAAAATTCTGCATTTATGTTATAGACAGGTAGTATATATGCACCACATCAGTAAGTCAGACAGAAAGCTTTGTAACATAAAAATAAACACAGCATTTGCTGCTTTCATCATTATTTTCAGACTTACAAACTATACTACCTGATATTTGTAATCAAAATACTGTTTTTCAGATGTATCTCATCTATGATTAAGAATACAAATGTCTCCTGAGATTTTAAGGATTCAATTTTCATTTTAGCATCTGATAAAAATTTTTCATTAAATTGTTCGTCCTCGGGTCCTAAATGGAATGACGAGCAAAGGTGTTCAGTTGTGGACTGGTGAGGTAAAACTAAATTATTCGAATCTCTGATAAATCGGTAGCGATGAGGAGATATGGAATAAATTAAACTACAAAAAATCAACATATCAGAACTATAACAAAGTATATTTTTGTTTCATACCAATGAAGAAATTTCTTCACATAAAAAATCAATTGCTGCACTTTTTTCAGATAAGAAATTTAATTTTAAAATAGTAAGACTACTTTTTAGAGATTGAATTACATCATTGCAGGTGTATGAATTACTATTTTAAAAACATTTAGAACTGTCCATAATTTCATTCCATTCATTTATGGTTTTAAGACAGTATGGCAAATCGTTACATTTTTAAAAAAGCATTCTTCCTGCAAATCTTCCTTCACAACCACTGATTTAACAATGTTAGGATGGAGATCGAAGGTAACATGAAAGAAACATGTACTTTTTTCTACATTGCTCGAGGACCAGTACGAATCAAAACTTTTACCTTATAAAATATTCTTAAACTCTTCATAGTTCGTGAAGTTGCGCATGCTTTCATATTACTGGGTGACTTTTAAACTATCCTTGATTGCAACACGTAAGTGCCTTTCCTCACAATTTTCATTTCTCTGCTCTTGAGTCCCTCTGTCGAAAGTCTCTATTCAACTTGGGGGCGAGCTTCAAAAATGCTAGGCACCGTTCCTTCTTTCAATTCCAAGCTTCTTGGGATGTTCACAGTATGTTTCGTGGCAATATTATAATACCAATACAAACGCGACGATCAGCAACAGGCTCTGTGCCCAACAGGGCTGATCCTAGTCAAATTATAGACCCCAATGAAGATCAATGGCCCTCTTAAAACTATCTACTCCCTTGCTCCTTACCATCTCTTCCGGTAAACTATTCCAAATTCCCACTACTCTGCTAAAATAGTAATTTTTCCGAATTTCCAGGTTAGCCTGAGATTTAAACAGCTTATAACAATGACCCTTTGTCCTGCTTTTCGTGTAAAAATTTAACCCTATAACATCTTTCATTTTGATAAATTTAAACAACTGAATTATGTCCCCCCCCCCCGGTTCTCCTTTGCTCAAGACTATACATGTTAATTATAATATGTAATGAATAAAATAAGACGTGGTTTCTTTTACAATACAATCATCAGGAAAATGTCGCTCATAAACCTGATGAAGATAAAAGAACTTAAATGGGAGTTTTATTTTTATAAATAAATATATATTTATACATATATATATAAATCAGTTAACGTTGATAATTTTTTAAATATTTCATTCTATCGAAACATCAAAGCGTGAATTACAGTCTGAAATAACAACAAAAAATAAATAAATAAATAAAATAAATTTTAGAAAAATATCCTTAGAATAGTTTTCAAAATATGCACTAGTTTCATGTGCACAAGATGATCAACAGAACTAGCTTCCAACTTCCAAATAAATTAAATGACGTTATACTGTTGTTACATTAAATTTATGTATAAATTATAGAGTGACCAAATTTTTAGAGAAAAAAATATTTTTGCAAAGTTTTGTCGAGTGACGTCCTAATAAGCAGAATACACTTGCAAAAAAATTTTCTACACTATATCAGAAATCTACAAGTTAAAATAAATTAATAGACATTAACAAATGTAACAACGCATTTAGAACTCCTTCGATTTACGCATGTTTTTGACGAGAAAGAGTATTTACATTACAGTACATTATTATACGATGAATGCAGAAATTTGTGCTCTAAGTCTCTCCTCTACTTCAGATTTTGTTTCAGCACAGAGTAATCAAAATCTTTGTTTGCATATAGAGAGGTTGCTGCTTTAAAAACCAGTTTTTTTTTTCTATCACTGTTTTTGCTAAGAATTAAATGAATTTTTTCATAAAATGTATTTTTTACAAAACTGAGAGCCGTGGCCCAGTTCTCATCAGTTTTCTAAATTTGAAGCATTTTTGAAATAGAAAAACTGAAATTATGGAGTCAGTTTTGCTGTTTAAATTCGCTAAGAAATAAAAAATGGGAGTTTAGAAGGAATGATAGAAAATGTTTTTTCGGCAACACCTTTTCTTATTGCATAGTTGCCTTTTCCATCGCAATCATGGCGGACGGCGAAGCGGATTGGGGTAAGTCAAAGCGTGGTTATTTTATTAATCCGAATTTTAAAGTGCAATTCACTGAAAGACCTTTTGTATAAATCTGATTTTCAAACACCACAGAGAATGAAGACTTCGAGCCCGCAGTTTTTAAAAAGCCTATTCTTCACACTGACAGATGGGAAGGAGAAGACGAAGACGATGATGTAAAAGTAAGAGTTAATACCTAACATTCATAACTATATTAATCATTCGTGTTGCTACTTTTAACTCATTTTCTTTGCTTTAAAACACATCTCTGTAAAAGTATCAATGCATTTCTAATTTTTTTTAAAGTATTCAAAGGAATGCGCATCTAATGCATTAACGTGTTATTCGACCTACTTTTTAGTTCTTTAAGAAAACAAGTACAGAATGCTAATTTTGTGTGTTTTCTCCATAAAATTTTTACTGACACTCTTTTAAAGGGTTTCAGCATTGTCAAAGCATGCCTTTAATTATTTTGTTTATGTTTGCATAACTTCTGATTAAATGTGTTTGACACACGCTTAA
Organism: Uloborus plumipes; assembly: GCA_038373865.1. Taxonomy (NCBI): domain Eukaryota; kingdom Metazoa; phylum Arthropoda; class Arachnida; order Araneae; family Uloboridae; genus Uloborus; species Uloborus plumipes. The sequence goes on along the minus strand of JAXGGA010000089.1, from coordinate 244,875 downwards.
TGTAAGGCGATATGTTTAAAGCAAGGAACTTGTTTCTACAATCCCTTAAATGTAAACAAGCATTTGTTTTCAGACGTCCTAGTGTGGATTTATCAAGTACAGGATGCTAGGATTTACTTATCTTTTAACTTGGGGCGATTCTCTGTAAACTCGTAATTGGCTGTCCGGACCGAGTGTTTTAAAAATAATTAAAGTGTAATAAAGTAATTATCGCTCATAATGCAAGTAAAGCATCAATACTTTGTGGCAAAATTGCATTTGGAGCGATAACAATTTAATTTTTTTTTCTTCTAGAAATTATTCAAGCACCAAAATACAGTCCCCAGGCTGTTCCAATCCCATAGTCTAATTGTTAAAAGTAGTATTTCAAAAAACCTATTCACATGACAAAAATTTGGCAATCAATATCAAAAAACAGAATAATGATACTCTATCCAGGGGTCAATCTAGAGAGAAATTAGGTCCGTTAAAGGACCCTTCACAAAATTCAGGCACTCAAAAAAGGACCCTTCACAAAAGTCAGTCACTCAAAAAAGGACCCTTCACAAAATTCAGTCACTCAAGAAACACCCTTCACGAAATTCAGAAACTCAAAAAGGGATTCTTCGCAAAATTCAGTCACTCAAAAATGGACCTTTCTCAAAACTGACTCTTCACAGAAATCCGAGATTACGGAACGATTGGGAATAATTTTTGCCGTAACAATTTTTCACAAAATTAGGAATTAGTTTTCACAAAATTCTGAACTGTTTTTCACAAAATTCCAAAAACAGGACCTTGGTCGAATATCCTGGATTGACCCCTGCTATCTTTTTTGTGAAATAAGGTCAAATTACATATTTCTAAAACTGAAAATTGTCGTTTAAATTCTGTCCAGAGTTTTTTCAAACAGTCCCCTGCCATAAATTCGAAGCTACAATAGAAAAAAATCTGTTAATCTTGCAAATGTTTTTTGTCATGAATTTTAACGTAATCAGGTGAATTTGCCAAAATTGCTGAGAACGGTGCTGAAACGTCACTTTGTTTAGTTTTGGAGCCACATTTGTGATGAAAGTATGCATACTTGTCGTTGCAAAAACAGTCCTCTGGGAAGTGATTTTATTAATGTTAATTAATTTAATCATGAAACATATTAATTATTATGTCCATGATTTATGCCTAAATTTATAGGTAATTTCGTTACTAATTATGTTCCAATTACTTCGCAGATATTATGCATCAAAGTGCGAATACAGTCCCTTGCCTAGTATAACTAGGCAGGGCAGGATTGGCAAAGTTTTTCCCACCCTTGGTAAATACCATGGTAAAAACCGGTATTTACCGTCCTGGGAAATACTATGTTTTTCCCACATGGGAAAAACTGCCTGTTTAAAACATAAATTCAAAACAATCTTTAAAAATGTCAAAATTGAGTTCTAAGTAAATAGCTTGAAAGATTTTTTTTTTTTTTTAAAGATATACAAAATCTAACAATGGAGTAAATTTATTTGAATATTTACATACCACACAGAGTCCCAAATATTTACCAATCGAGTTCGTATTTTTCATCTCCCCCTTACACATTGGATTTTAGCATCGTGTAACAAAATACTAATTTACAATAATTTTTACTGGCTTTTTGTAAACCCAGTCTATTTCTAATCTTGTTTTGGATGAAAGAAAAATTTTAAAAAAATACGCTCAAGAGATGCTGATGATGCAGGACATCCCTGAAGATGTTCCATTAATTGGAGAAATTCTGCATCTATTCCGGTTTTACTTAAATTCCTCAACCAAAGTGCACGATCAGATTCCTCCAGATCTTGTGATAACTTTTCACCTTTATACTTCGGATTCATCAGGTGTGCCAAAAAATAGACAGGGGTCATTGCTTTATCAAAGCTTAATTTGATTTTGCTGAAATGTGGAATGAGCTCTTTACATTTTGTAAATATTACACCTTACACCAAACCAAAATTGTAAAAAAAAATTGTGTTTAAAAGGTCAACGTAAAAAGTAATAAAATTTTTATTTAAATTTGAACACAAATTATTTATTGCTTCTCTTGATGACACTGATATTTTTAAGTTTAATAATTTTATTTTATTGTGTTCCAAAAATTGTGGAAATTAATCATTATAAAACAACTATGAGCAAATTTTATGCTTTTTGCAATAATTCCTATTTTGTTTTGTCTTTTTTCTGCAGAATAATTTTAAACCTAATGAAAATTTGTATAATAACCATATATTTCTAACTTTAATTTTACACATCAGACAGAAAAATCCAGAATATTGTTTACATATTGTCATTTCCTAGTATTTACCAGTTTTTTCCGGTATTTACCAGTTTTTCCCGGTATTTACCAGTTTTTCCCGGTATTTACCAGTTTTTCCCGGTGGGATGGGAAAAACAAGTTTTGGACGGGAAAAAGCCAACCCTGAGGCAGGGGACAAACCCCCTATCAAGATTTATCAGAAAACCAAACTTAAATTGATCCTCTTTAGAACCAAAGTAATAGATTCATTTCCAGAGCAATATTATAATAATTATACAATTTCAAAAACATATGCCCGGACAGATTCTGTATGGAAAATGATGAGTTTATAGAGAATTCACCTTTTAAGGAGCCTCTTAAGAGCTCCAACTTGTCAACAGTTTCAAAAAACTCTTTTACCCTATTATTATGTCACATAGAGGAAGTAATAGGAAGAATAGTTTCTTGATGTTTCAACCTTTGTAAAATTTAAGTATTTTTTTCTCTTTTCAATTGTATTCAATGTTTCATCTTTGAAAAGTCATTTTTTTGTATTAATTTTATATAAAGCATTTTTAATAATTCATAATTATTATTATAGTTAACTTGTAAGTTTCATATCCTGGGCTCTTGCATCAATAAATATAGACACCAGGGTGTAAAAAAATCAATGATTTTTTTGAAAAAATAGAAAAAAATCAGATTTTTTTGATTAAAATCAGATTTTTTTGATTTAAATCGATTTTTTTGATTTTTTTTAAAAAAGGACTTTAACAACTTTTGTAATTGATTAGGTTATCTTATAAATATTAGTAAGCAGGAAACTGATACTGATAAAAATTTTAAACAACAAACTTTCAAGTATTTTGTCACCAAAAAAATTTTATAACATTCAATGCAAAACGAGTTCAATACAAATGCATATGATTTAAATATCAAAAGTAATATAGATGACATAGAAACACACTGAAAAACATAAAAACAGGGGAAATTGAACAAACTGGAATTTGCTACCTATCTTTTAATTAGTATGCTCTTTTATTTATTTATTTTTGCCTTAAAAAAATGATTTCTGATAACTTCGATAAACTTGTTAGCAGTTTCCTGGTAGTGTTTCATGAGATAAAAATCAAGAGAGTTAAATAAAAAAAAATATTAACTAAATGATTTTTTTTTTGTGATTTTTCTTTTTTAAACACAGTTTTTTAGAAATAAAGTATACTCTATGTATAGAAAGGGTAATATTAATTTTAAGTTTTCTTTGCACATTTGGTACAAATAAAGCCCTTAGTACAGTAACAGGTTTAAACTTACTAGGACTTATATGCACAACCATCTTTTAATGTAGTGCCTTTTAACTTACTTATTTGTTTCAAATAAAAAAAGTGTTTTTTTTTTTTTAAAGTGACGAATTTAATGTATTCACTGACTTAAAACGTGGATAAGAAGATAGAGTAAGGAGAGAGAAAACGAATAGATAAGTGGGAAAAAGCCATAGGGACAAAAATCAATATAAAGAAGAAAGGTTATGTTAACTAAGCAAAAGACAGAATTGAGGTAAATAAAAAAATCAAGAAGATTTTTAGGTTTAAGTTGAAAGATGATTTAAATCAATGATTTTTTTAAAAAAATCGATTGATTTAAATCACGATTTAAATCACTGATTTTAATCATTTGATTTAAATCATTGACACCCTGATAGACACTCAAATTTAATCATTCCCTCTTGAAAATATTTTTTAAAGATAGAGACTACTAATTTGTTGTACAATGTAGGTACATTAAAATTGAAAATGCTTTGCTTTCAAATGTTGATGTTTGGTCGATATGGCCACACAGCCACACTTTGTCAAACAAACCTCAATGGATCTTTATAATCAGTTTGTCTCAGACAGGGCTGCGGAGTCGGAGGAAAAATGGTAGACTCCGACTCCGGGATTTTTAAACTTCCGACTCCCGCTTTTTTATATATTTTTTTACCCAAATGTGAAAGGGAAAAACCCTTAGCAAAGGTTGAAATATTAAGCCCATTTTTAAAAGTTTCATTTTTATTCATAGTCATAGTCAGAACTCACTTAAGGGGGGGTAGTAAGCTGGTGTATCCCAGTGGGAGGTCATGGAAGGTCATTGTGACCTTTCAAAAAGTTCAATTTCCTCAAGAATTCTCGCAGGTAATTTCACCACATTTACCTCAATTCTCGGAGGTCACTGTGACCTCCCAAAAAGTTCATTTTCTCCAGCCAGAGCAAACAACAAGTGCCGCTCTTGTCATTTGACTCCGTACAAAACTAATCCTTTTCTTGTTAAATCTCCAGACTTTATTTTGACACATTGCATTTTTGCTGCAAATATTTTTTATTCACTTGCATGAGCCCAAACATAGCAATTTGTTTCAAAAAGCAGACCCGCTATTTTGAAGCCCTTTTTAATGATCCTAGATGCTTAGGATTTGGACATTGGACGATGAAAATTTGTATCACTTAGTTTCAAAGATATGTTTTTACCTCCATAAAATTTCATCCAAATCCGAGGTGGTCGGAGTCGACATGTTTTTCAGCGACTCCGACTCCTTCGGTCCAAAATCAGTCCGACTCTGCAGCCCTGGTCTCAGAGCAGTACACAGGGCTGCCAACTACTACGCATTTAGCGTAGTAACTACGCATTCATCCAGCTTACTACGCACTACGCAAGGAGATGCAAATTCTACGCATTCGTTAAATAATCATACAAACTAATTATTATTATTACTATTATTATTTTTGTTCCTTGAATGTTGAATGTCCAGATGATGCTTTTTTGAGTCGATTCCAGTATCATTTCGCATTGCATCTTCCGTTTAAAACAATGCCAAACAAGCGCCGCTACACAAGTCATCCACTCCACTCCTGAGAGCATCGATGACGTCACCGGAGCTGTTTCGCTCAGGATAGGAAGAACTGTGCGGCGCGCAGTCTTCTGCATCCTGATTGGATAGTGAACTTGGATGCTGTTCTTTGAATACTTTGAATGAACTTTGCACTGAAACTCGGAATGCTTAATGAATTGAAAAAATAAGTATGATTCATAACAACGAATCATGTTATTTGAAGGAATTTCCTGATGAACTAGCAGCTTAAGCAAAACGGGCAACCTTACATTGTTATTAAAACGAACTTCATAGATAAAATATTTCACTTTTTGTTTTTCTTTATTTAATCGTTTTTTCTAAATTAAATAAAAGAATGAAAGTCTGAATTTGGATCAAAAATTTCTTTTGGAAATTTGTTTGCAAAGTTTTTCTGTGAATTTGCTGTCATTTGATAAATCTTCAGTTTGACTTGTTTTTAAAAAAACTCAGAACTGCAGAACAGTCTATTATTAATTAGAACATTATCTATTATTAATAATTTTAAAAAATGAAATATCATTTTCCTGCAATTGTTTTATGTTAAGAATTCGTTTGAAATTGGGATTTGTTTTGAAATTGTTTCATGTAAAGAACAGATTTAAGCATATCGGCCTATAATGTTGGGGAGGGGGATTTTTGAACCGCGTTACACTACACTTAAGCACTGGAAACTACACTTTTTTTCCCTTCTGACTACACATAGCTCCCTAATAAGATTGGCAGCCCTGAGTACAGTACAAACTACTGGGTGGTGATTTAAAAATGTAGTGTGACGTAGCAGTAGCTAACTCAGGTCTAGCAGTTCCAGAATTACATGTTAAATGGATGTGATAAGACGTCCAGAACCACCAGTGAATTAAGCTCGATAAAATCAACAAGGTTTCGGCTGTATAATTAATGTTTTAGTATCAATCATCGATATTTTGTCACTAATGTAACACCAGTGCTGAATGGTTATCTGTAGTTTTGAGAAATCCAATCCTATATGTTATTTCTCTGACCTGTTTTCTATCCACGGAGAATGTCCACATTTCTTTATCGAATTCCATGATTAACTCCTCGTTTTGGCACCGGGCATGAGAGCCACCGACGAAAAATAGACCCACGGTTCAAAAGTTTTTTTTTTTTTTTTTGTCGAAAAACTTTTTTTCTGTTTTTTATTACACATTACTTCAATGAAGCGCGTCCGATAATTAAGATTCATTGGCGTGGTTGGATAGCGCATTGGATTAGCAATTTCAATCCTGCTGTGGGTTTCTCGCTTTTGGTTGACTTTTTATTTATTGGGGTAATTTTGAATTTTCAAGCATATATAACCTAAACTCAGGATTTTAAACACAGTATTTAAAAAATACATTAAAACTGGAAAAGAAAATGTTTATTTTGACACAAATAATATTCCTTAAGGTGTTTTTTTCCTTCTTAATATAAAGGTAAGGCATGATTTCATTTTCTTTCACATCAGCAAAAAATTCACGCAGTGCCTGATTTCTCAAAAATTCTCTCTCTCAAAAAAAAAACTTTTGAATTATTGCTGTCAAATGAGAAAGCATCGCGTAAGTCAGCTAGTGTTTAAAATTCAATAGAAACATAAAGAGAAATTGTAGAACTTTAGTAATAATTATCAAAAAAAAAAACAAAACTTATATGTTCTTTTTATTACCAGGATAATTGGGATGATGAAGAAGAAGAAAAGGAAGAAAAACCCGAACAAAATAGTAAGTATTGTAGGAAAGTTATTACTATATGCTTGTTCAGCCTTTTGCGAAATTATTTGTGTTTATTTGATCATGCATCAAAAATTAATTAATTTCATAAATTGCAAAAGTTCTTGTTTCCTAAATTTCATTAAAAAACTAATTTTTCTATTTCGAATAAATATAGCATATTTCTACAGCAGTGTAATATTTTGCATGTGGCGATACTTTTAGCATAATGCTTTTTGATAGCCTTTAATTTTGACAAAAAATAAAATCTTGAGTTAAATGGCCAATAATAATAAAAAAAATCCTAATTAAAATTACTCCTGACTAAGCTTGCTCACCACAGCTTCCTGCTATTTTTTTTTTAAAGTCCAGTTAATATAATGTAACTTTATGAAGTATAATATAAAAATTAGTTCAAAGAAATTGGATAAAATTTTGAAATTATTTTGGGAAAATTAAGAAAATAGAGAAAAATAGATCTTTTCTCAAAAATTGTTAACTTTCTGAAACAGAAATTATAAAAGAAAGAAAGAAAGAAAAAACAGTGATCATGTAATTGGTAGCATCAAAAATTATCATAATCATTAAACGGCCTATTATCAGGAGCCAATAAATCGGTAATCGGCCAATTTGCTTATCAATGCATCCCTAAAAGATAACACTAATTATTAGTAAACTTTCGACACCACCTGTTTCAAGATAAGAAGAAAGACATTTTCAATGCAAAAGTAGTGAGCAAATAATTGAAAAGATATCTGAGAAAAGCCAAATTGATTATTTTTCTCTGTTTTTGTGTTTTAAAAGTCTATTACTTTGCCATCTTTCTTAAATTTGATTTGAATCATATCAGGGATGAAAATCTTCTGCGGATCCGCCATTTTCCGCTTCTTGTATTTTTCCTTTCCTTCCGCGATCAGAAACTGTTGCATCAAGTTTACAAAAAAAAAAATACTCATCATTAAAATAAAGCTTAAAATAAGTTGATTTAAAGTAGTAGAGTTTGAAGTTACTTCCAACTTCCAAAATAATGGAACTATTTTTTGGATGCTGCAGAATTGAAACCTTGCGAATGATATTCAGTTATCAAATGATATTCAGTTATATCAGAATGATTTCAGTTTATCCCTGATCATATGCATTTGTACTAATTTGGTATATTGGTTATGAGAGCTTTTTGGTAAAGTAACACTCAACATATGATAGTTGTGTAATTTTTAAAAATATCAGATTTGAGCTTAGTTACATATATAAGTGTAAATCAATTATTCGAAAAATATCTTTAAGTCATTAAAAAAATCTGATTTAAATTTTAAAAAAAATCAGATTTTTTTTTCAAAACAATCATGATTATTTTACACCTGTGGTCAGAAGTAGCGTGCTACAAGTAGCAAAACTACTGTAGCAGCTACATTTTTTAGTAGTTTGTAGTGTAGCGCACTACTTTAAAAAAAAAAGTAGAGTAGTGACTAGTGAGTATAATAGTTTATAATAGTAGTTTGTAGTGATTTCTGGAAACTGCTTTTAAATTGAAAAAATAAATAAATAAATTTTTTTTTAAAGAGAACGAATGAAAACAACAAGGTTTAGTTGACTCTGACAGGTGCAAATCTTGCACGGATACAGCAGCGGACGCAATAAAAAATAAGAACTGTAAAAAATATTAGCTGATCCTTAGATACATCATTTGACGAAATATTCTGTTTGATTTCATTGGTTTTATTTGGCATCGTAATTTTAATATTCCGTTCAAATAATTTTCATGTTCCTAAATATTCCCTCTGAAAAAATTTAAAAAAAAAAAAAAAAAAAAAATTGAAGGTTGAATTCTTTCAGTTTTTCAACTTTCTTGTCCTTTCAATCTTTTCTTGTGGCGAATATTCGTAAAAACTGTAAAAAAAAAAAATTCTAAATAGGACAAATTTTACCAATAAAAAAGGAACAAAAAGGAAAAGTAACAAATACAATTCCTTGTTCTAATCCATATTCAAATGAGTTAACCACTTTTCGAATTTTCTCAGTCAATCCTCAAACAGTGTATGCTTTTTATTTATTTATTTTTAAAAAGTAGCGAAGTAGCGGCTACAATTCAAAATTAGTTTGTAGTCGCTACATTAAAAAAAAAGTTGTAGTTAACTGCATTTATAATGACATAGTTGTAGTTTGCTATAAAAGAAATGTAGTTTTTCCAACCACTGTTTTACTCCCTGTTATTTTTTGACAAATTAAAAAAACTTTTAACTCATCCGACACTATTTCAAACTTATTCTAGATTTTACAAATTCCTGCTTTTTAACGAGAAAATAAGGGCCCTTAAAACCCTTATTTGGCCCACCTCGAATTTGGCCATAATCTCCTTACAAACGCCTTATTTTCTATTCTCTTTCCTACTGTTAATGCATATCTTTAAATATTTTCTTTTGCCACTAATCCCATGGATGATTGTGGTCGGGTATTTTACCGAAATTCTAATATTTTTTTGTGTGTTAATAACAGAATTTAGAATATTTCGTGATACTTTTACTTTCCCACATCCAATTTATTTTTACTTGCAATTTTCGAAGATTATGTTGATAATTAATAATAATTTTCATCATAGAGACCTGTTAAAGTGAAATTCTAAAATTATTTTGCGTTAATACATTCTTTTATTTGCCGTTTTTATATTTTCGATGCCTTCATTTTAAACGATGCAATCTCTTTGCATCCAGTTTGAAATTGGAGTTTTTCCTATTTCTGACGTGCGCTTTGATTTGTTTAGGGGCAAATAAGTAAAATGTCTTTTTATTTCGATTCAAATCGTAAAATAAAAATTTTCAAGTGAAAATTCTGTGTTCTTTATGAGAGTTATTAATATTGAAATTGCTGAGATTTAATTTAAAAATTGCTTCAATTTCATTTATTGCCATTAATAATAGTTTATCCTAGAGCTTTAAAATGTAAATTTTTAGTATCTTTACTTTAATAAATAATGTTATATCCCGTTTTTTCATGTTTACCGCCTTTCGTAATAAAAATGGCGATCTCTCTGCATCCGCCATTGGAATAAGATTTTTTGCATTTATGATGTTAACTACACTCTGTTAAGAGGCAAGCAAATAAAACTTCATTTTATTTTTTGCTTAATCATTAAGTTGAAAAGTTTTAAACTAAATTCTGTGTTCTTGTCACTCTGTGTTAATCGTTAAGAAATTTAAGTCAGAAGTTATTTTGGCCTCTACTATTTCCAGTTAACTTATTTTCATTTATTTTTTATATCGACTTTAGTTACGAAATTATTAGTGTCTTATTTATTGCGAGAATACTAATTTTCAATCATTTTTTTAACATTGAAAAAAATATATATATAAAAAAAAATGTTTTTAAAAGAAAGTATTTTTCAGTTGTAACCAGGGATGAAAATCTTTCACGGATCCGCTATTTCCAACTTCCGAAATAATGGAAATATTTTTCGGATGCAGCAGGATTGAAACCTCAAGAATGATATGCAATTACCGGCAAACTAATGCTTTCTATTTTGGCATGATGCCAAAAACATAAGTTTCCATTGTAGGGAGTAGAAATTAAGAAAATTCAGTTAAAATGTTAGAGATCTTAGTCAAAAAATCGGTAAAAATATTTTAATCTTTGATCCGTCAAAATAATTGAAGCCCATACGATATTAGTTAGAGAATTCATTTCTTGAAGAACACATATCTAATTCATCTAAAATTGCACCCCCCCCCTTTTTTCCTTGGTTTCTACATTGTTGTGGATGACTTAAAAAGAAATTGGGAGTGTACAATTTCTTTTTAAGTCATCCTTACACTTTTTTTTAAGTAAGGTTTAAAAATAGTTAAAAATACCTTCAATCTGCTGATTTTCCTCAAGATTTCACTTCACAAATTAAGGGGAAATCTCGCATGAATGTAATTCATTAGAATATCTTTAAAAAATCTACCCTTATACAAAGCCGCGCAATTTTTCCTCTTTTTTGATTTTGAGCTGTTTTCATCCCTGGTTGTAACCCACCCCCTCTCCTTTCTGTATTTGATTTTTTTTCTGAGTCTGCTGATACTGTTGGCTCCGCTTAAACCAGGGGTGGCCAACCTTTTTAGGGAGAGTGCCACTATCTGGAGAGAAAAAACTCAGCGTGCCACAATGTATTTTTTCAACAATTTTTTTTTTTTTTAAAGTTAAAAATAGATTTTATGCTGGCTGATTATGTAATTCTTACTCAAATGAAACATTTTTTCTAGTAAATCTGAGTAATTTAAATCTAAATGATAATAAAGATAAAACAAGTCCGAACTTAAGAGTTATCGTTAGTAAACATTTTTATAGATTCTGTCAGTTGGCTTATGCTTAAAATAGAAACAAATAACATCAAACATTCTATTCTAAAAATTAAACAGTCTGTACTAAATGTGGTTTATAAGTCTGCATCTTTTCTACCAAGTCTTTAATTTTAGGATTAGTTCTTGAGAATCCTAAGAAATTTAACTGTTTTAAGTGCAATCAATTAATATTCAACGGTATTTCGATTTTTCTGCATTCATAACAAAAAATATTTGTTTAGAAGCGTATTTTTAGCTAAATCTACAACAACATCAGACGGCTAAAGTGTGTAAATGTGAAGAAAAAAAAATGTTGTTACAAATTTCCAAATTTCAATACAACGTGGGTGACTTTCTGTTGAAGTAAGCTCTTATATTTGATGACCAATGCAATAGGTCAGTAATTCCGATTTAGATTTCAGAAGGGTAACAAGTAGTGTCTTGCAGAAAAATAAACAAAAAATTTGAAAACATCAGCATTTTTTTATGATCCTGAAAATCATCAAACCTAACACTGAATGAATGTTTAAAATCGGTGTAAAATTTTCTCCATATACCATTGGAAAATTATTAAATTTCGATTGATACTTTCAGTATTAACTTTTAATGTTTTATCCTTTTTTTCTCCAAAATAGAGAGAAAGAAACTGAAGTTTCAGCATAAAAGAATGTAGATGGCCTCTACTGGTTTAGGATTTTTTTTTTTTGTACAATCTTAAATTTAAATTACTTAAACGCAGGATATTAAGAGATGGCATAGATAAATTAGCTCGCTATTCTCCATTTCTAAGTAGCAAGTCCTCATTGCTTTCCTTCCAAATATTTTGAAAACACACTCCCTAAAATTCTAAAATCTTATGACTATTTTTCCTTTGGATAGCTATTGCACATTTTAATGAAGGAGTAACTTGCCATACTCTCCTCTTTCTCCTGGGAAAAGTTCACAAAACATTCAGAGCTCTAATTCGTAGTTTGTTAATACAGTTAATTCTACAGGGTCACCAACAGAGAAAAAGTATCATTCCTTGGCAAGGAACTTGTGATAGATAATTGGATGACACTTTTGAAGTTTTTTTCCCATATTATTTTCAAGTAATGTAACAAAAACAATTTAAGGGTCTTCATTTGTGCAACCATGCCAAATTTTGTCCAATCTAGTTTCTTAATTTTAGTTGCAGAGTTTTTTTTTTTTTTTTCAATTTCATCACCCAGTGGCATACTTAAGGGGTGGGCCGATAGGGCTGCAGCCCCCTCCGAAATTTTGAGAACGAATTTTTTGCATTTGAGCTTTAATATATTTTTTCTTTTTTTCCTTTTCAAAGTTGCAACGTTTGAAAAGTTTTCAGATCAACTAATTAAGACAGAAGAAAATAAGAAAAATGAATTTCCTTTTTTAATTTTGACTCATCTGTTTTACTGCATGTCACGTTTATGATAATTTTTCATAATTCAATTTTGTTTTGCGAATATGTTTCAGAAACACCGATTAATGCTTGTTCATACATCAAACTCTTTTAATCATATTTAAACAAAAAGGATTGAAATGCAGTATTAGCAACCATAGTAAAAATAATCGCAAAATTAATGATATTGAAGCACAAATTTTTCAAAATTTTGCAAACATGTGGTTCAAGAAGTCATGAAGAAACATTTTCTGACTTTATTTTTATCATTTTCTGTTTTCATCAAAAGGCTTTTATTTTTTATAGCAATTATAAAAATTAAAAATATAATAATGATTTATTTGTATAAAATTAAATTAGCATTGATATCACAAATTCGAAACATTAGCCATTCGAAACCCTTAGCTGCATTTTATGAGGTGGCTGCCCCCCCCCCTCCCCCCCTGAAACAATTTGTCTGTGTATGCCGCTGTCATCACCCATAGCTGAAACTATTGCAGATCAAGAATCCATTCTGCAGCATAGAAAGCTTCATTCGTGTCAAGCACAAATATGCTTTACAAAGCATTGTCTGTAGTGTCACAGCTTCCGTTGGATGTCCGAAGCTGACGCTAAGTACTTTGCAATATTGTAGTTCAGACAATTTTTAAGCCAGCCTCCTGACACTTAATTGTCACAATATCATGACATTTATCAGTTTAAGGGTTTTAGTTTTTATAAATATTTTTGAGATCAACATTTTTTCCTCAATTTTGGATTTTTTTCAAAAAGTCTTCGCGTGCCACTGTTACTGGTCTGCCATGCCACACTGTGGCACGCGTGCCGCGGGTTGGCCACCACTGGCTTAAACGAACACTGTCGTTTCCAAGAAATATTATTTGATTTAGCGAGGAATTTGCTTAAGTGGGGGTCTTTAACTTTGCGTCTATGGCATGGAGAATATTCGGTTCTGGGATGTTTTATTCGTATAAGAGCAGGGGTCAATCCAGGATATTTGACCAAGGTCCTGTTTTATTCCTGAAAATTAATTCAAAATTAATTTAGAATGGTCCTGAAAATTAATTCAGAATTTTGTGAAAACTAATTTCTAATTTTGTGAAAAATAGTTACGGCAAAAAATATTCCCTATCGTTTCTTAAACTCGAATTTCTGTGAAGAGTCAGTTTTGAGTGTGGGATTTTTGTGAAAGGTCCATTTTTGAGTGACTGAATTTTGTGAAGAATCCTTTTTTGAGTTTCTGAATTTTGTGAAGGGTCCTTTTTTAAGTGATTGAATTTTGTGAAGGGTCCTTTTTTGAGTGACTGAATTTTGTGAAGGGTCCTTTTTTGAGTGACTGAATTTTGTGAAGGGTCCTTTAACGGACCTAATTTCTCTCTAGATTGACCCCTGAAGAGGGATATTCGATTATCCGTTACCCAATTAAGCGGGGGCCAACAGTATTCACGACGCTGTAAATGCATATTTCACTTTCAATTTAGTATGTTATTCAATAAAATTGTATTATGGCAAAGATTCTATACAGTTGTGAAAGATTCTATACGATACAGTTGTGAAAAAATGTGTTCAAAATTTGTTGTTAAAAAATAAGTTTTTCGACTAGAAAATAATCCTTAAAATTTGAAATGAACTCCTTAACTCCTTACTTTTAATTTTCAAATTTGAGTATGAACCCTGCAAATGGATATGACATTGGAAGATTTTGTATGTTTGATTATACAGATGGCAACTTTTAAATGCTTTAATTATAATATGAGTGTGTACTGTACAGTGGGAATTTTGTTCAAGTATATAATTTCAATTATCTTTATAGTTGTTGCAGAAAAAGCAAAAAAGAAAAAACCTTTAGCTCAAATAATTGCAGAGAAAGAAGAGAAAAGGAAAAAAGAATTAGAGGAAAAAATGAAATCTGTAAGTTTTTTTATTGCTTTATGATTATTATTACAAAAAAACAATTATATAAAAGTGAAGCGACACATATTTTCTCACAGAATACTAAAAAGAAATGTAAATGGATCTTACAATGTAAAAATTTCCATGGTTTTAACCTTTATAATCTGTACTTGAGTATATTTTGTTGCTTTGGATTTTGCCCACTCACTCTAAAATATTTTGAATTGTTATGAATGTTTTTACTGGTACTGGTAGGCGATTCTTCCTCAGGTTTAGAATTTTCCTCTTTTGGTTTGTTAAATTTTCTTTCTCTTTCATTTTAGGGGCATTTCACGGTATTTGTGACATAGGGGTGTCCTTAACAAAACTTTATAGAAGTTTAAAATTTTTATATATATTGAAAAAGTATATTCTAAAGTACATGAATATTATATTGTTTTCATAGTTCACTTTATATTATGTTTGTGATTGCACTCAGAACATTGAAAATGCAATTTTCACTCTTACGGACTCGACATTGAATTTTCCTTTAAAAACTAAACTTTTATTCCAATTATTGTTACAGACTCAACAGTCATTTTCACAATCCATAATATTTTACAGAACGCACTTTTTGAATAAAGTTGTTAGCTATATTAGAGGCGAGCCTTTACTTTATCTGTCTCGAGTACCAGTTTTGGCTTAAAAATCGGTTTAAGCCAGATTTAAAGAAAATTTCAATGTAGAGTCCGTAACTGAAAATTGCATTTTCAATGTCCTGAGTGCAATTACAAACATTATATAAAGTGAACTATGAAAACAATATGATATGCATATACTTTAAAATGTACTTTTTCAATATACATATAAAAATTTTCAACTTCTAAAAAGACCCCTATGTCACAAATACCGTGAAATGCCCCTTTAGTCATTCAAATTATTTAATTCAATGCATTTTTTCTCCTCGCTCATTACAAAGCTTTTTAATAAGCTTTTGGAGAGTACATAAAGATATCTTTTGCATGTAATATGAATTAATGTTATGTGAATTAAGTGTCTATCTATACAATTAATTTTACTTCCTCTCTTGTTCTCACCAATATTATTTGTTACCAATTATATTTCTGTTCCTCTTAAGTCCCCTTTTAAAAGTCTCGAATTTCTGTGAAGACTCGTGATTTTTTCCCCGCCAACCTGAATTGTGTTAAAAAGCATTTTGGAATTTTTTTTTTTTTTGTTCAATTTGCTAAAGCTTGCATTGATTTGTAACTAGACTTCCTTATTGTAATAAATCTACATATGTGATAAATGTTCTTTTTGAGATGTTAAAAAATAGTTAAATAATCATTGGGCCTATTATAGCAATAATTTATAATTCTTGTGGAAATAATAGCCTCGATGTGACTAAAAGTTGCAAGTGTCAAATCAAAAATTTTTGGGGACGAGACTAATGACTGCTTATTTCTAGTACTGCTGTAAACTGGATGTTCTGGTTGATAACTTCTGTGCTTAGCACTCCAGTATGGAATAATATTATTTTTGAAATTGAATGTGCATTTGTTGTAAAATTAAATTATTATTATTTTTTCAAACCTCGTTTTGTCCGGCATGTCGGAAAGGACCGAGCGAGGGTTATTGAAAATCTCTAATTTTGTGGCTTGCCGGGTAGTCATTCAAAGTAGTGATGTGATATTTAGTTTTTATTAGCAATAGTTCTGTTAAAAATGTACACAAATTTTAAGGTACCAAAACTTAATTATTCAATTTCCCACAGCTAGAAATAGAAAAGAAAGACTTAACGCCCCAAGAAAGGCTAGCGCACAAACTAAAACAACAAAAACTGCAGGAGGAAGCGGACTTACAACTAGCAAAAGAAACTTTTGGTTAGTATACTTAAAACATCGTCCGTGCGACAAAGACTTTGCAGCTGCTGGAGAAGTGCTTTTCTGTTATTTAATATCAATGTTGTGTGTTGTACTTTATTTGTAATTTATTAAAGAAACTTTTTTATCAACTGGTCTTGTGTGCAATCCTTGATAGGTGTGTGTTCTCCGAACCGAGACGCTCGTCTGAGTGTTGTCGTTTAAAATTTAATCGATGAACCAGGCACATTCGTTAAATGGCACTTCTTCGGCGTTTCGAGGTCTTTGGCATGGCTTTCCTTTTTTTTTTTACGATTCTTTTGGATGCGAAATCTTGTTGCACATTCGTTTCTGCACATAATGTTTTCCTCCAATAAATATTGGGTTGTGTAATGGTGGTAAATTGCCTAATCTTTAAATGTAAAGAAAATGCCTGGAATAATTAAGTTGTGGATTTTCATTTAATTTTAAATCCAGTAGAATATTTTATGTATGAAAATATAAAATAATAAGTGGGGTAAGAAATTGTGTGACTCATTGTATGGTTCAAGTCTACAGATATGGAGGGGGGGGGTCAGTACTGTTCAAAACATAGACATATTTAAAATGCAAATAGTCTCAAAAAATTGCAGACATATGTTTTGCAAACTAAGAAACAATTATTTAGAAAAAAACATGGTTGAGATGAATTTTTCATCCATTAACACATTTCTGTGCATTGAAAAAGAGCTTTTTTTGCTGCTTCAAAGTATTACTATTTGTGCATTTTCAATGCTTTTGACTTTTCTCACTGAGGTAAAAGTTTTGTGACAAAGCTAATCTTGTACTAAAATAACAGTTATAGTAATAAATAAAAAAAATATGAATGAAAAAGAATCTGGTATTGGAATTCAATTTATATAGAATATTCTCCTGCAGATAGTAAGCATTGCCTTCTAAACTTTGGCTTGATGTGGGACATCTGTAACTATTTAAACGCGCCGTAATATGCAATTTTCCTGTGCAGAAATATTCCATTAGCATTGATGATGCACCTAGGAGAATAATGATGATAAAAAGCTGGTAAAGCAATTAAAAGTTGAATGAAAAATGATCAAAAATTGTTTGGAAATAAATAAAATGAAGGATAATCAACACACATAGTCAAAACATTAAATACAATTGAATCGGCAGTTTGAAGAAGAGAACGAAGACCAAAATTTCAAACTTGGGTTTTTTCGTGATTGTATACTGTGGATACACATGTTTGTGCGAATAAAAGAACAAAAACCAGGTTAGTTTTTGTTCTTTTAATTGCACAAACATGTGTATCCACAGTAGGAGATATACAATCACGAAAAAACCCAAGTTTGAAATTTTGGTCTTTGTTCCCTTCTTCAAACTGCCGATTCAATTGCTTGTTCCAAAGCTATAAGTGGAGCCCCTGTTATTCTGTACAATGGGGGAGTTTCCGAAATTTCAAAAGTATTTTTTTCTGAAAGAACATGCTTCAAAACATAGGAATTGACCGTTTTTTTTTATTTTTTGACACAGTTATATATTTTTTATGAATTATTTTAACTGGTGCGCAGATGCTATTCCGAAAAAAAAAAACATCTGCACATGATGTCAGTGATAATGGGATAAACCCATTTCTAATAAATACAGCAGACATATTGATACGAAAAAAGATGACTAAGTTTGTTAAAAAACAATACTTATCTTTATTTTCCCATAAACATCAACAAAGTTTTGAAGCGATGACCAACAATTAATTTGACTAGAAAAACATTGAATTATAATTTATCATCCAGGAAAATATCGCCGGCAAACATTTAAGTTAATTCTGAAACATAAAAATGAGCACTGCTCTGAAAAAGTATAAGAGTTTACCCCTTTCCAGCGGGGAAGCAAGCTCAAAAAAAAATGCTACACACGCAATGTGGACGATCGAAAAAGCAAGTGAAGATCGAAAGTCGAATCTTCAATTTTATACCCTGCTACATTTGCATATTGAAACCACGTGACACACAGCAACACCCTACACACGTGTCATCACTGATTGGATCTGCTGGCACATGACGAGACAACACTGGTGCGTCACAAACTAGCCCCGCCTACTGCACCTGAATCCCAGTTCCAAACGATGCACACCAGTCGGTTGAGAGTAGGATTTACATAAGCAATGTTTGATACAAGTTTATTTCTTTAAACAAAACAAGATAAAATTTAAGGTAAGAAGTGAGATTAAATTATGCATTTGCTTAACAGCATTTATTATAGCATCCTCCGTTCAAAAAAAAAAAAGTGGATATAAACGTGATATAGTAATTGGGGCCACCACCGAGTTATATTTTGATCTTCTTTTTTTTCAACTCAAAATATTTCCAGGTAAACATAACAAAGTGGAGAGAAAAAAAGGCCATTGAAATACCGTGCACCTAGAACGAGAGGGACACATCTTTGCTGCTAATCCAATTAAAAAGTCCCTTTCATCTGGTCCCGTTCAACTGGTTATAACCGATAGACTAAAAACAAATTTTTAATTGTTACAGAATAACAGTTGATCCTGTAAATTAAAAACATAATTTCATTTCATCATTTAGAAAACTTGATATTATAATTAATATTTAATAATTTGATGTAAAAGTTGCCTTACAAGATTATAAAATTTTTGAAGCAAAGTAAAATTTATCATCATTGAAATTGCTACATGTTACAAATTTTAACCTTGCAATCTTGTAACTAACAAACTTTTCGGTAAAAACTTGTCATGTAACTCTTAATGCAATTGAATGAAGCTACCTTCAAATGGTTCCTCGACAGCAACGCTAACTGGATATGCTTGAGAGAATCTTTCCAAATTTCTCATTGGTGCACAATAAATTAGGAAATTGTTTAATCTTTGAAAGCGCATCCAAACTGGTATATTGTTATAGACAGACTTAGATAAAATGTAAAACTGTCTGCAAACTTAAATAATTTCTTTAAAATTTTCTGCAAAAAAAGTGGGCTTCTGAATCCTAAAGTGCTACCAACAACAAAAATATCAAGTTGTATGAAGTGCAGGTTCTACCATGAGGTTGGTTGTCAATCCGTCATGATTAATGAATGTGTCAGTTTCGTAAGTAACAAGCTACTGCCCCACAATGAACAAAATCAAGACATATTTCAGATAGAAAACTTCCTAAATTTATAACTTTTTTAACAAAATGCAAAAATTTTCTGCAAACTTCGAAAGTTTTCTGCGAACGGCGTTCGCGAGTTCGTCTATATTATCTGGGTTTGGTTATAGACTACTGCAAACAATGTAACGTTTGATTTTGAATTTCAATAGCATTGGAAATAAATTGTCCTCTGATGAACGCCTATCATTTTAACTTCCTTTTACGAAGTAAAGGAAATATTGTGATCAGGAAAAAAATTTCAGTCTGAATTTTGATTTTGTTCACCCGGAATAAATGTTGAATCCTTTTTTCGATCTGTCAGCATGTGCATTTTTGTACCTACCAACATATAAACAGCCAAAAATTCCTTTTCGACCATCCGTGAGTTAATTATGATGAGTTTTCTTGTGACGTCTGTATGTACGTATGTACATCCCATAACTCAAAAACTGTTTGCCGTAGAAGCTTCTACTTTGGTGTGTAGGCTCTGACGGGGTCTCATTGTGCACCTCCCCTTGTGGTTGCATTCGAATGTTCCCAAGGAGTTCTTTTACCCCATTTTTGGTTTAAATCAGGGTTGATTAATTTCAATGCAGACTAAAGTGATATGATTTGGTGCAACCACTTGGCGACAAATTTGGCGAAAAGAAATATTTTTTGAGTTGAATTTGGTGATATTTTGCGAAAACTCCACTGAATGATGCTAAAATCGTCGGTATTAAGAAAACGAATCATTGTAAAACAGTTTTTTTGCATTGATTTGTGACAAATAAGGGGTGTTTCTGTTTGACTAGTTATCTTTCTCACTGTGAGGCACTATTTTAACCCTGAAGGCATCTATTATGGAACTTTAATGCCAAAGGAAGTAGTGTGGGGTTCACACCAGATTTTTTCTAAATATTTTCTATTGTATGTCAGTAATTATTTTTAAGCCATTTTTTGAGTTTCTGCCATAAAAGTGGCTGAAAGGAGTTTCTGCTATGCCGGTTTTACCCGTTTCTACCAGTGGCCAATCCTGCTTGGGACACATAGCGTTTTTAAGTGAAACAAAGTGGGGGAAACAAACCCAAAGTATCCCTTCAAAATATCACTTCATTCCAAAATTTTATAAATTTTCAATAGCGGCTGTAGTTGTTCGTAATTAATTGAAACAAATGAATGTACAAAGATTGAAATTGAGCTCCATTGATTATGGAAATAATTCAAACAAGTTGAGTGTTTTTCCCTTTAATGCAGCATACATAACAAGAGTTGGAACCAGTTGTGCAACTTCAGTGATAAATCTCAAAGCTCTTATGAACTCTATCCATAATTTCTCCACTGCTTTTTGGTGCAGCAGCAAGGGTTTTCTTCCTTTAAAAAAAAAAAAAAATTGAGTATGTAGTTGGAAAAGAATACTCAAAAACGTGCGTAGTTTCCCGATTTTAGTCCATTTCTTTTGAACAAACCCCTACTCGCCCCTTCTGCTGTAATTTGGAGACCATGACCTGATTGAAATAAAGACTAAATAATTACCGTGAAAGACTGATGAGGCGGGAATTGCCACATTTCCAAATTTTCTGATAGTGGTTATGAATTAATGCTCATTTCTGAAAAAAAAAAATATATACCATGGTCATGGCCCGAATTTAATTGATATCAACTTAAAAGCGTAAGGTAACAAAAATCATACTCACTAAAGCAAACTCTTTACGAAAATCGCGATCGCAAAAATGAGCCCTTTTGTGACAAAGAGTAAAAATTGGGCAATTTTTAACGTAAGAATATTAGGCCTTTTATTTTCCTTCTGTTTGAAACATTCATTTTCAAAAATCACAATTCTATTTTAGCAAAATGGGAGAATGATATCTAAATTGCTAAAATGAAGCAAATTTTTGCTTTTTTGCCCCAATAGAATAAGAACAAAAAGCAATGCACGATCTGAGAGACAGCAAACATGTGGTGATATCTAACTTATTCTTATTATAAAAGGTAGCCAACATGGAAAAAGTGCCATTACATTCAACAATATATCATATTAATGGACATTTGGTCCTCCCAATAAATTCATTACTGGCGTTTTGAAAAAACTTCAATTCTAAAATTTTTCACTTTAGATTTAAAAAAAAAAAAATGTTACCTACTGTAAATTTATTTCTTTCAAGCTGTCAAGGCTGAATTTTGAATTTACCCTTCAACAGGAGATGAAATACATAGATTAGGTTAGAAAGATAGTAAACAGATTCACTATTTATGAACCTTTAGCATTTTGCTAAAGCCTTATCTCTCATTTTAGCTTTTTTGCTAAAAAACTTTGAGACTCAACTTAAACCCTGGGACTAGACTTATACGTGGTTTTTCGTTTTCCACCAAAAAAAGTTGACTTGTACGTGAAGTAGATATAGTAGTTGTTTTACCCATTAATGCCTGAAATTTTTTTTCCAAAGATATTTTGTATACTGGTTACAAACAGTGTTTAATTGACAGGAAAAATAATTAAAAAAATATTATGTAAAAAATAATTTTTTTATTAAGGAAAGAAAAATCTTCCCTTAAAAGTTACGATAGACCCCAGAGGGTACATACTAATTTAACTAAAATTTTTGTCTGCCTACGATATAATATTTAAAAAGACATTTTATAAGAAGAAATAAAATCAGCCATTAACATAAACTGGGAAGATGGAAAGAACTTTGAAAACTTAACTTAATTTCTTGAGTTTGTGAACGATGTAATCATAGCTGCCAACTTGTAAGATTTAGCCTTACATTGTAAGATTTTCAGTCATTTTGTAAGATCTTATCGATTAATTATACCATAATTCCACTTTAGGTCTCTCTCCAGACCAAAATCAACCATTTCGGTCTGGAAATATGTAAGTCTGTGCACAAAGTATAAAAGAATATTTAGTGGGGCAACAAAAAGATAGGTGCAGAGCTGCACAGTTTTCTGTCTGATAATAATCTGGAGAACATTTTAATCGCTAAGAACTTACAAAAAAAAGAAAAAAAAAATCTGTTGTTATGAACTAGTTTTTCAACGAAAAATTATGAAAGCTTTTAAGTCAGCAGCCTGTGAAAGCTTAATTTCCAGTTAGACAGTTCCAGCAAAGTTAAAAGCTATATTAATTCTCAAAATAAAAAGTTTATTACAAGAATATTCTTAATGATTTATATGAATCATTAAGAATTAATGATTCATATGAATGGGGTGCCTTAAGGAAACATTTAAAAACTATTTTAAAAATGCGTTGCACACTTTGGTATATTCTTGAATTGTTAAAAGCGCAAGCCTGTCATTTTGAAACTAATTGCTTGCAATCCTATATTTTTCTTTTAGAAATCAACGCAGCTGTTGTTGTTTTGCTGATAAAAGTAGATTGATTACAGGTTGAGATTTTAAAATAATATAATGCTTTAAATTTTAAGGATTTGTTGTGCGTTGGTTAAAAAGTGAAAATACAGTTGCATCGTACAGTGTAAGATTTTCAAAGTTGACATGTTGGCAGCTATGTAATTTTTGATTAAGATCATATTAAAACTGCTACAGAACACACCTTACAATGGTTATGTGCTGCAATCTGTTAATAACGAATTGAAGCAATACCAAGGTACTCATTGAAGTTTATTATTTTGTTGAAATGTTCATCTCGGGGAAATTTAGATCCTTTTTTGGACCGTCCCAGAAAAAAAGACACTAGGCATTAATGGATTAAGAGCAGGTTAAGCTTGGCTGATTCTAGGAGAGGGGTCCAACTGGGTGGGTGGGTAAGGGGTCATAGGTATAAACTGTATCATTGGAATTTAAATTTTTATTGTGTTGATTTCGGGGGCCTCTTTATTATGTGGGAAGGGGAGTACAATTGCTATTGGAAAGGTACTCTGGTTCTCCTTATTTATAACCACTCGTTGCCAACTAAAAACTTTTTCAATCATTAATTAGAAGTAATTTTTTCTAATGTCAGGTTTGAAATATTTCATTCGGTTTAGGTAGCTAAAGTAAGCAGGTTTAAAAATTATATTCAGTGATTTGATGACTTTTTTTTTTTTTTGCCTGGAAACAGGTACAGCCTTCTTAGTTTTTCTCTTTTTGAATAAGAGACTTCCCCCTGTTTTGTAATTCCAGTTTCGTGGAAAGTAAGTAAAAATAAAAACTGATGCTCGTTCATGGCTCAATCTAGAGAAAAGCTTGGTCTATTAACACTCGTGGGTTCCTTGGGGTCATATGTGACCCCAATGCAATTTCTGTTTAATATATTTTGTTAATCAACCATTTGTTTTTAATGGCATTTTGTGGCTTTTATTCTTCTAGTTTTCTATTCAAAATAATGCTATTATTGTGTTTTATTTTTCCCGAATTGCATTTTTTGCACATAAGACCCTTGGGGTCACTTCCCCAGAAGGCCAAAAAAAAAAGAGGACGTTGCAACTTTTGTCCAAGAGAACTGGACAGAAAATGCATTGAAAAATGTCATAAGTGTTTGAAATTCACTTGCAAAAATCATGTTTTTTCAGGTTTGTAACAGATGTAATTAAATCTACAGTTATTGTAAGTTTTGCTCTAAAATTATAATTTTAATTCTTAAACTAAATTTTACTTTAATTGTATCTTTTTATTTTTTGTTTTTTTAGCATTAAAAAGTATGTGAACTTAAATAATGCATGTAACATTCAATAATTATAATGAATTAATTAAAGGAAGCATTGGGGTCGTTTATGACCCCAAGGGTCTTGAGTGTAACTGAAATGGGAGGGACCCACGAGGGTTAATGGACCTTTTAGAAAATTCTAAAACTCTAAGTCGAACCCTTCACAAAAATCACAAACCGACTTGGCACAAAAATCTGGGAATCAAAAACGATTGGGAATATTTTGCCGCCATGTCTAGTTTTCACAAAATCCCGTGCTAGCTTTCATAAAATTCCAAACTATTTTTCCCAATCTTCCAAAAACAGGACCCTGGCAAAAAGTTTTAGATTGACCTGTGACCCTGACATCATAAAAGGTCAGGGCCGTATTTAAGGGTCGAGTTTTTAGGGTTCAAGCCCCCTCCGAAAAATTTTCGTAAATTTTCCAAAATATGCTTTTAATGTCTTTTTCTGCTGATAATTAATGTTATTATTATTATTTTTTAAATTTTCGTACTTGTTTTTCAACTTTATTTGAAAAATGAAATTATCATTTTTGATTCAATTGTGTGTGTTGATCTTTATTGTATTTTTTCAAACATAATTTCATATATACAACAATACACCTTTTTAACTGGGGCGCAGATGCTTTTTGCACATCCTTCATTGGAAACAATTGTTATTTTATTTTTTATCTTAATGCTCTTAAGCATCTACTGTAACAAAAGCAATAGAATGTAGAACATGAAATCAAATTTTAGCCATCATATAGATTTCACGAGATATGTGCTGGTAAATACTCTCCGAAAAAGAAATCCGGTTACAACGCAAAATCTAGGCGTCACGATGACAGTTTAGTGCTAGACATGACAATTTAGTATTAGACATAGTTTATTCTAGGCGTCACAATAACTCCTAGTTGAAACTATTGAGCGTCAAAATGAGCAACTAAGTAAGTGGCCATTTTTAATGAATCAAACACATGCACAGTAAAATCAGAAATTTGGACTTCTGTAGTTCGGAAAATCTATAATTCAGACATTTTTTCACTTTTCAGAAAGAAAAATTCAATTATTTTCTCTATGATAATCAATATTATTTTTTATAATAATTGATTTATTAATATCATAAGTAAAATTTATTTTGTTGTTATTGCTTTTGGAGATCACAACAGATGGGGCTACCATTCAAAATCTTAATTTCTTTTAGATTTTAGCTTTTCTTTCTTAAAATTAGTTTTTAAACTTAAAATTCACATTAAAATATGCTATTATTATTATTATTTTGATATTTCCTACTTATTTCACATTTAGTTTTGTATTAGCCATTTATTATTCATTAATTCTATAATTCGGAATTGCGGCAGTCTGGTGGATTCTGAATGTTACTGTAGATTGGAAGCTAAAAAAATTCATTAAATAGAGATGCCGTTCATTGCCAATATGTCAATAGCATATTCAGGGCGAGGACTCAGTCACCTTTCTCACCTTTAGTCACCTTTTGAAATTTTGGTCACTTTTTGTCACCTTTTGGAATTTTAGTCACCTTTTTAAACCTTTCTTGAAATGTGTTTTAGAAAAATCCATTTTTGATTCATAAAATTTTTGAAAAGTATGAATATTCTTTTTCTTACCTGAAAATAAATGGAATTTTGAAAAAAAAAAAGCAAAAATCTGTCATTCAACCATTAAAAAAAGTGTTTCAACTGTGGCTCATTCACAAAACAAAACCTTTCAGAAGAAACTGTTTAAAAGTTTCAAGAGGAAACAAAAAAACAGGTGCACCTGTTCCAAGGATATTTGGCAGGTTTTTTTTTTTTTTTTTTTGTTCTTGAAACAAAATTCTGTTGGTGATTTGCATAGAGATGGGAGAAAAACAGGGTCAAAGTTCTTATCTTTACTGTTATGTTCTTATCTCTTTTCTGCTCTACCCCCCACCTTCCCCAAAGAAAAAACTGGCTGCTGATTTCACCCCTTTTCAAATTTAGTTTCATGTTCTAACAAATGCTTTTTCTATGCCATACCGCAAGTCTCTTTGACCTTGAAGCATGTGTGTAAGGCATAATTGGAAAAATACCCTTTAATTTGCAGAAAAAATGTAATGCAAAAAAGAAAATATCAGGAAGAAAGAAGTTATTTGGGAAACATCTTTTTTTCTTTTAATTTACAGATATTTTTTTTCTCATTTTCAGAAGTGATTTATTACTATGTGCTTTTTACATTTAATATTGCTGTGTTTTTTTTTACAAATATTGATAGTCTATGTGATATTATTACGTTTATTTCAAGTTGTTATTTTCAAACTTTGGAGATTCTTATTGTTTTTCATAATGTAAAACTTTTTTGTAAACGTTACATTTGAAATGCACAATTTTGACTCCTGCTAAGATAATTTTATTATTTAAGATTCACTGATGATCCCGAATAATATATTTCAGTTTCTGATAGTACTGAGTATCAAATATGTTCACAATGTTAGAGGTAGGTTTAAGAGCACCAGTTTTTCAATTTCTTGACCTCTAATGTGTGCTCCCCTCCACATTACAAATCTGCATTTACACAAATCTGAATACTATTTTTATTACTATTCTTTATAGCTCTCTCAGAAAAAAATGTCTAGTTTCAAAATTTCAATAAAATCGTTGCTAAGCAATCTTGCTAAGTGATAGCTCGCTGTGACATATGAGTTGACGAACCATTGCTTTGCCTTCCACGACTGGTAGAAATTCAGAAATGAACCGCCAACATTGGAAATCGCTTTTTAATGAAATAAATGAATATTTTCTGTTGGAGATTTCTTTATATTTCGCTCTGCAGAAAATTTTGCAAATATTTTTTTTTTTGTGAATTTTAAAATTCTCTAATGTTTGAGTTAAATTTTTAAAACTATTATTGCGTGTCATGCGTAAGGTTTCAATTTTTCTGTATCCTGTAAATATTTTACATTTTTTTAAACTTTTGTAAAAAAATTAGTTATTATGATTTTTTAATAACTTCATTTAAAATTACTTTTTGTAGCTCTCACAGCAAAAATAAATTACTAATGCATTGGAAAGAAATTTTTTATAAGTTTAACATGTAATTTTGCTGATGTATGTAAGGATTTGGTAAAATTAAAAAGAAAAAAAAACATTTTCACAGCACAGTGCTCACAAGACTTAAAATATGATATAAAAGTTTTTCTCTCTTCAGTATTGGACATGTGCCGCTGTATATTTTCAGAACCCCCCCCCCCCCCCCCAAGCAAAAGACATTACACTTTTATTCATATGAAATAATATCTTCAGTTTTATACTTCAATGTTATTTTATTTTCACCTTGTAAGTTATCATTTTGCTTCAATTAAAGTTTCTGATTTTTCAAATTTTATTTTCTCACTCATTCTGTATTGTCAATACTTTTTAGCGAACATTTATGCTTTGTATTTACAAAGAAACAAGAAAAAGAATGCCGATAATTTTGCAATGAGCTATTAAAAATATGAAAAAAAAAAATTGTTCATTAAATACATTGTCATTATCTTTACTTCATAATTTCAGGTGTTAATTTAATTGATTTTAAAGAAAAATCTTTGAACATAACATAGAGTTTACACTGAAAGTTTTTTAAAAATATGTCCTAAAACAGTTTATTTTGTTACTTCCAGCCCTATCATATTCATGTTCAGAATCTAAGTCTTTTAAAATAGTATGTAGAGGCTATTTTGGTAAAAGTCAGAAAAAAGTATAACCGTTTTCTTCTTTTTGAATTCTCAACAAATTACTTTTGGTCACCTTTTAGTTACTTTTTTGTCACTTTTTAGTCACCTTTGTTTTAAAATTTGTCACCTTTCTCACCTTTTTCTAAGACCATCAGCAGTCCTCGCCCTGCATATTATCTAAAATATGTGCAAAAGAAAATTATTTTTGAAAGATAAAATCATTTGCATTTCAAAATTGCTTCTACAAATCATTGTTATGACGAGGTAGAAAAAAGAGTATAAATGGGATCCAAAACTTTAGGCGTCGAACTCGGCACTAGAGTTGGAATTCTAGGCGTCAAATCAATATTTTTGGTAGCAAAATGCGACTTAAGCCCGCTTATTTCCTTTTGAAGGGTTTCCCTTTGGGGGGGGGGGGGCGATAAGAAAGGATTTTCTTTCATATTTATTTTAGTTTGATTTCCCTTTCTTCCGATTGCTACAAAGCTTTCTATGACACAAAAACTTCGGCTTATATTCAAGATACCATTTCAAGATATTTTACTCCAAAGATCAATTTTTAAAGATCTGTATGGTATTTAAGATTTACTATTAGACGTCAAAAAGCCCTTGATAATTACATCATTTTTTAAAAATAAAAACTTTTATCAATTGCCTTGTTTGAAAGAAACATTACTTTCCGGGGGCCCCTGACTGTCGTGTTGGATGACTGTTAACAAATCTAAGGGCATAACTGTAGCCCTTAGATTTGTTAGAGGCAGAATGTGAAAGAAAAACAGGAAGGAAAAATACAGTAGAAAGGGAAGGATGCAGTTTTTGCAAAATCGGGGTTTTTGAAACCGCAATTCCATCTGTTTCAGCGTTGTTACAAATGTGATTTTCTTTTTTTTTCTCTTGTTATTAGTGATTCAATTTGACAGGAGTGATAACATCCTATTAAAGTGGGGAGGGGGAGAAAATCCTGCAACAGAATTATTTATGTGTGAGATTTCTTTTACGTATGCACGATTCTTATGGGGGGGGGGGGGCGCTCGCTCTCTATAGGGGACCCTGTTTTTGTCCTGCCATAATTTAAGGGTTTCTTGTAAGTAGTGGTAGTTATTATTGTTTTAATTTAGGGTTCTTTTCATGTACTAAATTTGTGTTGTTTGGCACTTGGTATAAGCTTGAATTTTCTTTTTTATATGCAACAAACAGGTGTCACAGATACAGTTGAAGGAATCGACGGCATGGTGCCCAGTTCTAAAGAAGATTTTGACAGCTTCCGTAAATTATTAGTAGAAAAAATTCTAAAGTCAGAAGTAAGTATGGAAGTTTCTTAATTTCAATCAATTGAAAGCAACAGACTCTTTTCTAAAAAGCACCTTAACAGTTCAGTGTTTTTACCAAAATTCGGTCCAAGGAATGAATTTTCGACTCAACCAAGGTTATTTTTGAAACCAAGGTTAGGGTAGAAAATGTAATATTCTACAAACTTATTTACTGGATTTATTATTTTTTTAATTATTTTTAAAAAATAAGTAAATAAATCTAGTAAATCAGTTTGTAGGCAATTGATTTACTGGATTTATAAAAATAATCCAGTAAATCAATTTGTAGGCTATTGATTTACTGGATTTATTTATTTAATTAAATAAATAAATCCAAAAACAGTGGTCTGATATTCATGTGATTTACTGGATAACTTTTGTCATCGAAACAAATAATTTGTTTCTAAAAATGAAGAGAATGCGGGCAATACAGCGAAAGGGACTCAGAAATCAGATTGCCCTTGCGATATATGAGTAAAACAGAAACTTTTTTTTTCCTTTGGAATTTTTGAAATGGTTATTCTAACTTCCATTCCAGCTTTTTCTCCTGACACTCAGTCATGGATCTCCCCCCCCCCCCTCCTCCAATCACCTTTTTCAGTAGCATAGCTTTAGTGAATCTAAATATGTAACTTTTGTGAAATAAAATAGATAAATACCTTTGTGCATTAATATAAAGCACAACGTTCTTGTGGTTTACGGTTTTAATTTGTTTTTTATTATGTTAGCTTTTTGGCTTTGCGTTTCGCCAATCGAATTCTTTCTTTCCGTTCCAGACCCGGTAGGAAGCTTCTGCCCAATCTTCATTTTCCTATTGGTTCTTTATTGACTCATAATTCTCTTATTGGTGTTTGGATAATTTGCTTTGTCTACTTTCTAAGCCGTTCGCTTCTGATCCTACTGCTTTTGTTGGATGTCTGTGCATCCTTGAGCTCACAATTCTTTGCATTGAGAAAGTCGATCCTTGTAATGCCGAAACACGTGCCTGCAGTACTCCTACCAGGGATGAAAATCGTCCGCGGATCCACGATTTTCCGCTTTTTGTATTTTTTCGTTCTTTCCGCGATCAAAAAATTTTGTTGCATCAAGTTTAGAAAAAAATAAAAATACACTCATTTTTGAAATGAAGCTTAAAATAAGTTGATTTTAAGTAGTAGAAGTTAAAATTATTTCTAACTTCCAAAATAATGGAAATGTTTTTAGGATGCTGCAGGATTAAATCTCAAGGAGGACCTGCAAGTATCCGCAAGCTATGTACTCTATTTTGGCATGCTGCCAAATACGTAAGTGTCCATTGGAAGAAATAGAAATTAAGAAAGTTCAGCTAAAATATTCTAGCTCTTCATCAAAATTTGGGAAAATTTCGGAAATTTTTTTTAAATAAATTTAAAATTTACTAAAATAACTAAAGACAATGCTATATTAATTGGAGAATTTATTTCTTGAGATACATTTGTCTAATTTGTCAAAAATTGCAACCCCCCCCCCTTTTTTTCTCTACGTTGTTGTGAATGACTTAAAAATAAAATGTGAATGAGCAATTAAAAAGTTTTAAAAATATTTACTTTCGATTTCGCAGAGCAAATTAAGAGGAATTCTTGTATGACTAATTTCGCAATGGAAAAAAAAATCATCCGAACTTTAAGCCGCGCAATTTTTCCTCTTTTTGGACATTGAACTGTTTTCATCCCTGATTTCTGCACACCTTTGCATCTTTTATAACTTTTGAAGTGTTTTAACTTACATCCAGATTTTCATTTGAATGTTTTAATTGCTTTTTTTTTTACTGAAATTGTCCGACATTTTTGCTGTATAGTACATTTCCGGTTTAACAACTCTCAAGGGACTATTAAATTAATCAAAGTATACCGCCAAATCATAAAAGCATGCATGTCATCTAATTGAGCTCAGCTTCTTAAAATTATCATTAACTTGAGGACTTAATTTGATTTCGTTTTGTTTTGAAATCAAAGTCCTGTTGTAATATCATGATTTCCAACTTGTCTGTTTTTGTCCCTTTAAGTCTTTTTTTTTTCTTCAAAATTTTGACCCTTTTATCCTTAAAGCTTCAGTTTCCTTTTGCATTTTCTTTCTTACCCCTTTTGTTTATTGGTTTCTTTCTTAAAAAAAATCCCCTTGTAAATTTTGAATCCAAAGGGTTCAGTGAGAGTTTAAAACTATTGTTTAGGTGTAATAAAGTTCATTCTGTATAGTTTATTATTCTATCCAAAAGTAATTATAATTTCCAGCCAATTAGTGGGTTAAAATTATTGTACTTGTAATTACTTACTTGTAATTGCTTGTTACTTGTAATTAGCCAATTACGAGTAATTGGCAAAACCTTTGTGGCAATGAATTCCCCTTTTTCAGTTCAGTTGAATTTCTGTCATTGTTAGTTCTGTCTAGATGCAATCAACAATGTGTTCAAACATCTTGTTGCTACAGAATTGAAATATTCTGTGTATCTGACGAGGGCCGTAAATTGTTTGTGTCTCGGAACTTATGCATTGAATGAATGTTAATAGAACTGTGAGTTATCAGGTTTTTTTAATACATAATTATTTTTTTTCTTTCAGAGTTCTCCCCATTTTGTCACGTTCCTTGAAGAATTGTTTAGGGATTTATGTCTAAATGGTAAGCTAATGTATTTCATTTTTGGTTTTTACTCGGGATGCACCGATAATCAAATTGGCCGATTACCGATTAATTGGCTGTTGGTAATGGGCCTATTAATGATGCTTCTTTTTAATTCTGTCAATTTCACTATCACTTGTTTTTTTTTTCTTGTTTTTAGAATTTTAATTTTAGAAATACTGCTGGCCTCGCTTAATTGGGTTACAGGGTCATTCCGTGTCAAATCAACACACTTTTAATAAAAATTTTACCTCACCCCCTCAGATTTTTATAAAATTTGGTACACATATAGTAGGCACAAAGAATAACAAAAAAACAAAATGTCAAATTTTTATCTTGAATAGTTTTCTGTATACAGCCTTTTGATTTTTTCAAAAAATCGTGAAAAAACCACAAACAAGCAATTTTCAAACTGCTCTAAAATCTGTCCTAATTGAGTTAGAGAAGTGGGACAGGTGTCATTTTGCAGATTTTTTAATGCTCTTTTCAGAGATATGCAACATGATATAGGTTGTAATGTAAAAAATTGCTTTAAAATTCAAATCAAATTTTTGATTTTGATTTTTTTCAAAAAGTACATATTTTAAAATTTTCAAAAAAATTCTATGAATAGATAGTATTTTCATAAACTACCATGCAAAGTATGATGATGGGATGGTAATGGGTTCTATGTTAAAAAAAATTATTACTGACCCTCGTTTTTTAAAAATACCCAGTTTTGATCAAATGATAATAATTTTAATGTAGTGAAACAAGATTTTTATGAAAAATCACTTTTAAATTTATTAAACTATGCTTTTGAAATAAATTCCCTGTGCTAGTTCAAGAACTGTTTAATGATAAATTTATAAAACATATAGTCCTATAAATGATATCATGAACAAGTCCTATAAATGCTATCATGAAAAATATTAATGCATTAAACTTTTAATCAGCCTTACAAAAATATTAGTTAAAACTAAGGCAAATAAAACACCCTCTTAAATAATATTAAATCATTTGGATTCACCTGGATTGGGAAATTTATCACATAATCCATCAAGAAAAAACTGGCAAGTGGTAAATTTCCAAAACAAAATCGGTTATTTAATTTAATATAGTTAACTTCTTGGTAGGATGCCCTTTTTCAAGTGCAACTCTTGAGGCAAGACATATAACTGTAATAAATTAGGTTGAAGTGGTCAAGAAATGTCAAACTTGAAGGTTCACGAAGGCATCTGGTTAGTATATCTGAGAGCTCTTTAAGTTGCATAAAATTATCCCCCCCACAAGCTAGGCTGTGTCCACAGGCATTCATTCAGTGATTAGAAAACCTTGTTGACTAGTAGTGTTTTAAATTGTATTAATGTCTGGAGTTATCAATTTCATAATGTAAAATAGTTCTGATACCAACCTTACTACTTTAAACTTCCGTGTTTTTTTTTTTTTTTGTGTGTGTGTGTGTTTTAATAGCTAATTTAATCTATGATTAAAACTTGTAAGTAAAGGGCAAAGTTTAGCAATTTTTTGAAAACATGGAAGCTAAGGAAAAATGCAGTACTGTGGTAAGAGTTGAGTGTTGTAATCCATTGAAGAAAACAAATCATCATGCTAGAGATAGAAAAAAACTGAGAAATGTCACACCTTGGATGACAGGTAAATTTCCACAAATACTTGATGGCTCCATGATTTGTGATTAGTGTAAAAATGACCTAGCCAAGTTAAAAAATATATCAGTGATAAAAATTCTGAAAATGAAGATTCTTCCGGGTCGGAGGTGAATGTTCCGGACCAAGATCCAGACTTTGCAACAAGTTCAGTGATTGCTCAGACACTAAATACTTCACTTCAAGAATTAGGGATCTGGATGTCACCAGACATCCAGACAGATGTACTATGGGTCTCTATTGTGGATATACTAACAAGAGTGAACCCAGTCACTCCAACAGGAAGAAGTTACATGCTTCTAGAAAATGATATAGACCAAACCCAGTTGGTTTTTTCAAATTTTAAACAGTGAACTTCAGAACATGGTCTTCCAAATAAAAACTTGTTTATACTCAACAATTTCACTTTTTAGGTCAGTTCTGACGTTTTTTCTTATTTGTTCAAAATGAATATTTTTAGTTCTGTGTAAATTTTCAATGAATTTAAAATAATTCTCATCATGCAATATCACTCATAAATTTGTCTTATAAAATCCACTAATTTTTGTAAAGCTGTCCTAATGATAAATATTTATGTATTCACCAAACAACAAAATATGTTCAACTTTAATAGTAGATTTTTATAACGTCATTATGTCATACAGCCAATACTTTGTCAGTAATTTTGCTCCAAAGCCTGTTTATATATAGCCTAAGAAATATATGTTTTATGAATTTATTATTAAACAGTTATTGAACTAGCACAGGGAATTTATTTCAAAAGCATAGTTTAATAAATTTAAGTGATTTTTCATAAAAATCTTGTTTCACTACCTTAAAATTATCATTTGATCAAAACTGGGTATTTTTAAAAAACGAGGGTCAGTAATATTTTTCTTTAACATAGAACCCATTACCATCCCATCATCATACTTTGCATGGTAGTTTATGAAAGTACTATCTATTCATAGAATTTTTTTGAAAATTCTAAAATATGTACTTTTTGAAAAAAATCAAAATCAAAAATTTGATTAGAATTTTAAAGCAATTTTTTACATTACAACCTATATCATGTTGCATATCTCTGAAAAGAGCATTAAAAAATCTGCAAAATGACACCTGTCCCACTTCTCTAACTCAATTAGGACAGATTTTAGAGCAGTTTGAAAATTGCTTGTTTGTGGTTTTTTGACGATTTTTTGAAAACATCAAAAGGCTGTATACAGAAAACTATTCAAGATAAAAATTTGACATTTTGTATTTTTGTTATTCTTTGTGCCTACTATATGTGTACCAAATTTTATAAAAATCTGAGTGGGTGAGATAAAATGAGTGTGTTGAGTTGACATGGAATGACCCTACAGGTAAACAAATACTGTAAAACTCAGTGAACCGGTACGCTTTTCAGCTGCTGTCGACAGTAGTTACTAATTTATTTCTGAGAGAAAATTTATTTTTTTCCATTTTCCTAATGTACCCAAAATTTTATCAAATTTTTTTGAACGAATTTTCATATCATTGTTAATAAAATTACATTAGCACACTAGACATGAAAATTTAAAAAATAAGAGGGAGGCTTTTTGAGCACTCTACTTTAGTGAAGTTTTCAATTTAAATTATTTTTTTTTTCAATTATAAATAACCATTTAATTCAAGGCTTTTATTCCTTTAAAATTATTTATTGTAAATAAAATTATTTATCATAGTTTCTTGGTGAGGGTGCACTTTACAAAAAGAATATTAAACAAAAAAAAGGCTGATTAATCGGCAAACTTTTGCCAATCGTGGCCCGATAAATCGGCGCAGTCCTAGTTTTTACATAGGGGTCTTTTTATTTTCAAATGGCTTTTGAGTTCAGTCAAACCTGTCTATCTCGACTTTCACGGGACAGAAGAAAAATTCCAGATACAGAGATTGTGATAAAATTTACAAAAATAAGCAATTCGAACTAAGTTAAATACTTAAGTGATTGTTTTGCATTGATATTGTTGAATATTTTAATGTACAACATGCTGTGAGTCCACCTTTTATTAACTGCGATGACTGATATCGGTAGCAAATTAATGCATACCTTTATGTACGAACAGTCTTTGAATGATTGTGCATAAAATGATTTTTGTCTCCAAGTTATGCCAAAAGGTAACTGGAGATCAGGGTTGGGTTTTTGACATGGCATGTCGCAAACCCGTCGAAAACCTGTCAAAAACTTGTCGAAAACGTCAAAAACCTGTCGAAAACTCAAATACAGTGGTTAAACAATGGTTATAAACATATAAGGTTTCTTATCCTGAAAAATATCAAATAAAAATTTATACATTTTATCAATCAAGTTTAATAAACATTAAATTTTCAATTTAATGAAAGTTATTTCTCACTTTTAAACTAACTGGTTTTGCCCAGAAAAAGTTAAATATTAAAACTTAAATCCAGCTTTTAAAGCAGTTTTGTTAAAATGCTTTAATAACTATCAAATTAGTTATCTTATCAATCAAGTTTCATAAAAATTAAATTAATAAAATTAATGAAAATTAATTTGCATTCATTTAAATTAACTTGTTATGCCGTGAAAAAAGTTACAAATATTAAAACTTAAATCCAATTTTTAAAGTAGTTTTGTTAAAATGTTTTAATGACTATTAATTAGCTATTTAATCAATCTAAAAATCTTTACGCCAGAATTTAAAGCGATTTTTTTTCTTCTTTTGAGTAAAAGCAAAACTAAATTAATTAGTACTCGGTGGACAAATCTGCTAAATATTTTTGATCAAACTATTTTATTTCCTTATTTATTAGTTATTGTTGTTACTTTTGTAATCAACTTTATCTGAGAATTACTATAAATATTCTGTACTGGAAAATAAGCTTATTGTTTCAATAGTATTACTGTGGTTTCTTTAAAAAAAACTCATAACGAAAAACAATACAAACTTTACTGATTTTTCATTATTACCAAATGCATCATTTTTTAAAGCAACAAAGCCATATTCAAAGCCATGTGCTTGATTTTTTAAAATGCTAGTTACCATTATTTACTCCCAAACCCTTTAATTTATGTTTGGGATTGCTTATTACACTTTATTTTAATAACCTAAAACTCCAAAAGTTTACTTCAGTGTCTGAAATCAGAAATTGTAAAATTCATTTGAAAATGTATTTTGATTATCAATATCAAATTTAAACATGTTTTGGACAGAAATTTAGGTTTTTAACAATTATGTTAAAATGTTTATGTTAATTACCCCTTTTTGACATTTAAACCATGTCAAAAAGGGGTTTTTGACGTGACGGTAAAAACCACGGTTAAAACCAGATAAAACCTCCGACTGTCAAAAACTTGCCAACCCTGCTGGAGATGAAATTCAAAAATGAGAGTCGTCAAAATTTGAGAAATAGAGGTTTTCGGGGAAAATCTTTCGAGATAAATATGAGAAAAAACATAAATTTATACTGTAAAATCAGGGAAATTGAAAATTTTCGAGATAACTTTTCGAGAGGTTCAACTGTATCTGCAAGCACAGATAGTGGCTCCCTCCATGAATACTTGGCCTTGTGTCATTGATCCCAATTCCATCCCAGTATGTGGGTGAAACCTGCAATTTCGTGTCCCAAGCTCATAGCAAACGTTAAAAAAGTGTATTCCATTTCTTCTACGATTATTATTTATTTGTCCTCATCCAAAGAACACAGTTAGACGCATTTGACAGTGCTGAATAATGTTTATTTATATGGCGGCTTAATATAAGTGCTAAAACGTCATTGCCATCCATTGTCCCTAATCCGAATTTTTGTCTTTAATGGTCTGCTTTGACAAAGAAATTTGAAGCATTGTAAAAAAAAAAACTTTTTACAATGCTTCAAATATAATTAATTTGAAATCTAGTTTCTGTTTTGCTTGATTGCGAACATTGATATGTTTCTTGCTTTGCTAAAAACTTGTGTTTGGCAGGAAGAAGAAAGTAGAACTCTCAATTCAAATAAAGTAACATGCAAAGTTGATCATTCATCTGTATTTTTCCTCTAATGAAACCATTTAACTTTTGATTGAATGTAACTTTGTCTTTTTTATGTTGCAGTTAATCCTGATGATATAAAGAAAATAACAGGTGCATTAAATGCCTTAGCCTTTGAAAAACAAAAAGTTCTAAAGGTAAGCTTTTGATTTTAATTGTGATAAAATAAGGTGAATAAAATTGTCCAATAAAATTTTTCAACCTTTTTCTTGTTGTCATTCAAATGTGCCAATCGTAGATTGCGGGTTCATCTTTTAACGGCAATCGCTGATCTTTGTCCACTTTTTCATTTTTCATCTGACTCTGTTTCTAATTAATATTTTGTCGACCCCGATGGCAACAAGGAAGGGGATTATACTGCCGTTCTAAGCACAAAAGTCGTGTCTGCACTTTTTAACAAAATTGAGCTATCGCCACCAGGTGGCTCTTTGCGACGTATTTTACCCTAATACAAAATTAAATGGTCATTTGAAAGCGGGAAATATTTAAAAAAAAAATTCTGAAAAAAAAATCATCTGAATCAAATTCATGGTGGCGCAAAACCTTAATGAGTAATATCTCAGTTTGAGCTCAACTGCAGATACTACTTTTGCGCTTAGCATCACAGTGTAGGTGATAGATGGGATTTTCGGTTAAAGTTGTGCCCACTTTAACCGAACTTAACTTTACTTAACCACTTAAAAAAGATGGAGAAAGGTATTCCTTGTAACGCCGAAACACGTGTCGGCAGTATTCCTGCGCATTTATGCGCAGCAATACGTTGTATTATATACTTTTGTTTTTATGCACAAAGGTATCTATTTCAAGTTTTTGGTTGTTTAAAAAAACAATATTAAAAGAGCCCCCATACGTGTTGCGTAAATTTTTGATTCATCTTGTTACATTTTCATACATTTTATTTTCCCCAAAGCAGAATACTGCTAAATTTGGAATGTACGTTGCAGAACAGATATCTGAACTGCAGAACAATTCTGTTCAAATGTGAGGGAAATTCTGAAAATTTTCTGCAAAAATCTGTAGAATTTCTGCAGAAAATGCAGTTTTCTAACTAAAGATTAAATTTTGCAGAAATTCAGAACAATTTCTGCATACTACTTCAAATTGGAAAAAAAAAATCAAATTTTTGCAAATTATGCTTATTACGCAGAAAATCAAAAAGTCGATTTTTTTGCGACATTTGCAAGAACTTTAAATTTAGTTCAAGCTGGGGAAAATCTGCGGAATTTGCACAAAATTACATGTTTAGCAAAAGGAAATTTGCAGAAAATTGTATTTGACTACACCTGTTGTATGCCCCTTATGCGTCCTGACTCCGAGACTTGGTCTCATTATTGCCCATGTACTGTTATTCTGAGTAAAAACATTGCTTATAATGCGGTGTCAAAGCACACAGAGCTCTTTGATGTTTGAAGGAAGGGACGTAGTGAAGGGTTTTACATTTTCTGTCAAGAATGTGTGGCTGGAATTTTAACTTCAGGCTTTTTTCTGCAGTAAGACTGAGCACTGAACAAATACTCCTTTTATAGTCATGTATGAAACCTGATAGATGGGACTTTCAATTAAAGTTGTGCCCATCTATATGTCTGATAAATATCAGAGTTAGCGTCCATGTTAAGAGCTCGAGTAAAAAAAGAGGAGGACCATGTAACAAACTATTTATTTAACTAATGTAAATAGCTAAAAGAATAAACAACGGTAGTAAAAAGTAGAAACAGCAAAAACAGTCCGTAAACAATAATAAACATTACTTAAAAACTTAATACAGATAATGCCCTGCCATTATATAAAACAATCATTTTGCTAATCCTCAAAAAGGTTAAGGCATTGAGAAGCCAAGACACGCTCAAGGTCGAAGCGAGTGTGCTTGCCTTCCAAGCGTCAACGGCTAAAGGGCTGACCGGACTGAGCCCCGATATAGGAGCATCGAGTGCTTTTATCCCTAGCTCATCTGCATGTGAGATCGCCCATCGGGCAAGGTGATTGGCAAAGAGCACTCACTACGCAGGGGTGATTGTGTTCCGGTATTTTCATGATCGATTCTTGTATTTTCATGATCGAAAATACCGGAAAGAAAATATTTTTAATTATGCTTTTATTTTCCCACCTCCGGATTTTTTTTTTCTTTTTCGAATTTTCGATGATTATACCTATAATTATTAATAATATTTATCAAATAGAAATGTTAAGATGAAAATTCCAATTGTTTTTTTACCTTAGTAAATTATTTTATTTGCATCCGATATGAGAATCAAAATTTTCTCACTTTTGAACTTTTGATGTTTATTACCATTAGTTAGGAGACAAATAAATGAAATGCAACAAAATGTAACAAATGCAACTTTCATTACTTTATAAATGCTTTCTCACACAAACAGTAACTCTGTTAGACTTTTGCTTTCTCCTTGAAATATTTTTTTGGAGATAATTTCTCATCACCAGCTCAAAAGTAACTTTATTACTCATTTACAATTTAATTAAATGCATGTACAATATTTTGACTCAAAACTATTTGAATATATGAAACGTGTTAGTCTATGGAAGGAAATTAATTATTATGTATGTATAATTATAAAATTAGGTGTGCTTAAGTAATAGGGGCCTTGGTTTTAAAAAAACACCCCCCCCCCCCCCCCCCACTTTTTCTATAAAACTTTCAGGTATTTTTTTATGAACTCACAATCACCCCTGACTACGCATGTGCAAATGACGTGGAAAGCCAAAGGGTTGATCACGGAACGTGTTCAAGGCGTGACGTCATGAGCCTGATTAGCATATGAGGAAAAAACAGTTTAGTTGTTCCTTTAAGGAACGACACATAAATAATAATAATGGTAATATAATCATTTCTAAATACTAGACTGCCTAGTCTATCAATGAGTACTATCTCAGTTTGAGCTTGACTGCAGATACTACTTTTGTGTAGGTTTGACATGTCTGTGGAACTCTAGCGCCTAAACGGATGGACTGATTTTGAAAAAAATTTTTACTTGAAAAGTGAAGTAGCCAGGTTGCGTCTTCGGAGACATTAATTTCCAAAGATATTAATTAAAAACCTTTAAAACATTTTGTCATGATTTTTTAAGTTAAAACATAGGGGAACATTTAAAACAATAATACTAAAAGAAAGCAAAAAAAATTGTTCTATAGAACTTGAGTTGGAATGTTTTTCAGCAAATGCGGCTAAGGCTTACATTTACATGATTGGCACCAATGTCGTTATTGGCAGATGAGGAAAGAAAACTCACATAATTTAAAGCATTTATCTGCTGCTATTTGTCATTAATTAAAATACAGGCCGTCATTTAGGGGGGTCGATTGCCCTCCCCCCTGACTTTGAAAAATGAATGTATTTACATATAAGTGGGCGGCGCTGTTTTCATTGTTTTCTGCTGAAATCGCATTGTGTTTGCACCCTTTGAAAAACTTGAAATGACGGGCCTTTTAAAATACTTGTAACTGACTGACAAAAGTATTAGGATTTTCATTTTCCCCTCTTTATTTTACTTTTGCCACTAGTAAGGATCGTCTGTCCTTATCCGTGTCCTCTCGAAAACAGTGAAATGTCTTTGAACTTTAAATTTCAAGGAGGTCAGCAATCAGGGTCAAGGGTTTTCAAAATTTTTAATCAGTACTTCTTCCTTATTAAAATGGTAAGCATGTACTATCATGTTTTAATTTCATGTAAAAATTAAAAATTTTAGAAACCCCCGACTAAACCTTAAACTATAAAATCAATTACAAGTATTTTATTTGTTAAAAAAAATAGACTGGCAACTGATAAACATTTAAATAAATTATAAGTTTGCTTTCCTTGTCTGCTAACAATGAAAACGGTTCCGATCGCCTGAATAAAGGCTAAGATGCATTTACTAAAAAACACTATAACTCGCGTTATATAGAACATGGAAGATCCAATTACATCGTATCAGAAGCAGAAAATTTTTCTCTTTCATTTGGTGCTATTTTTTTAAAAGTTTTGAAGTATGTTTTCACTGCTGAAATCCCAAAAAACCTCTCAAAGGGTTTTTAATTAATATCTTCGTTAATTAATGCCATCCGAAGAGGCAACCTAGCTAAGAACACTCTCGATCAACTCCCCTTTCGAACAAAAAAAAAAAACTTTCAAAATCGGTCCATCCGTTTTAGGCTGCAGAGTGGCACAGACAGATAAACACACACGTCAAACACAGAACCCCCCTTCTTTTCGGCACAGAACTTCCTTTGTGTGTCGGGGGTTAAAAATAGTATTGAATGTCCCTGTACATACATCGCTGTCTATTTTGCAGATGATAAATGATGGCCATTGTGTTCTACAGGGGTGATTGTGAGTTCATGAAAAAATACCTGAAAGTTTTGAAGAGAAGTGCGTGTGTGTGTGTGGGGGGGGGGTGCTTTTTTCAAAAAATCAAGGCTCCTATTATTTAAGCACACCTAATTTATATTTGATAATAAATTGTCTTTCATAAACAAACAAGACACATTTCATACATTCGAATAGTTTCAAATAGTTTCTAGTCAAAAACAATAGAATGGCATCTTAACATTTTTGCTCGATGAATATTATTAGTAATTATCGGAAAATCACCGAAAATT
The DNA here is from genome assembly GCA_038373865.1 of Uloborus plumipes. Classification (NCBI taxonomy): domain Eukaryota; kingdom Metazoa; phylum Arthropoda; class Arachnida; order Araneae; family Uloboridae; genus Uloborus; species Uloborus plumipes. Next base: position 202,977 of record JAXGGA010000089.1, on the reverse strand, counting down.
CGAAAAAAGAAAATACCAAAGGTGAGAAGACAAAAGCGTAATTAAAAATATTTTATTTCCGGTATTTTCGACCATGAAAATACCAGAAACGATCATGAAAATACCGGAAATCCGGTAAAATACCGGAACACAATCACCCCTGGTTCTATTCACTTCGATGAAGTAAAAAACGAAACACAGTTAGCAGGGTAATTAGTTTAAGCAATACGACTCGGCAAGATTTTGGCCATGAATACTTCAGATAATAATTCCGTGAAATGCAAAACTTGCTGAATTGCATTGAAATTGTACTTGATCTTAATTTTTTTTTAAAAGAAGATACAGAAGTGTTTTTAAAATTTCTTGTTTTAACTTAGTTATTTACTTAGGATCTAGTAGTGTAAGAATAAAATTAAAGAATGGAAATTTATAAATCAAAATGTCAAAAGATGCAACATTTTTTAATACTTTAATATGTGAATAAATTTATTAATAACAAAATTCTTGTTTCGCAATAACATTCCAGGTAACGAGAGCCGACGTGTCCGAGTCCAAATTAATTTCCCACACTCCAAACTTTTCCCCTTATGGTTGTCAGGGCCCGCGCTAAGGATTTTAAGTTGTTAGCCAAGAAATTAGCCAAATTTCGAAAGTTTTGGTCAAAGAATTGCAGATTTCTTAATGCAATGCATATTTATTTTTTCCCCCTGTAGAAATTTCTGACAATTTTCCGTTCGCCAATACTTTAGACAAATCGGAATTTTTTTCGCTGAATTTTCGATTTGGCGAATGCTTAGCGCAGTCCCTTGTTGTCATAGTTCCGGTGCTGTGGACTCTTTCCCCACTTACCTTTTTCAACAAAGGTTAAATGCAAACGATTAAAAAGGCTCTGTGCGTAAACTACTATTGATTTGAAAAATCAACATTAATAAAGTGCAACTCCTTCGTAGAAATGTGTGCTTCATTTATGTATGTCTAGACTTGTTAGAAAATGTTTAGAAATGACCAAGATATGGGAACATAAATAAACACAGGAGTCAATCCCGGATTGTTGACCAAGGGCCTGTTTTTAGGATTTTGTGAAAACAAATTTGTAATTTTGTGAAAAATAGTTACAGCAAGAAATATTCCCAATCACTCTTTTAACTCTGATTTCTGTGAAGAGTCAGTTTTTGAGTGTGGGTTTTTTTGTGAAAGGTCCTTTTTTTATTGACTGAATTTATGAATTGTCCCTTTTTGAGTTTCTGAATTTTGTGAAGGGTCCCTTTTTGAGTGACTGAATTTTGTGACACGTCCTTTTGAGTGACTGAATTTTGTGAAGGGTCCTTTAATGGATCTTATTTCTCTCTAGATTGACCCCTGATAAAGGCGTGAGCCTAATATAAATGAAATGCCTCAACAGCGGTGCATAAAAAAAAAAAAAAAAAGTGGAGCTTTCTTTCTTTTTTTTTTTTTTTTTAACAGTTTCCATGGAGACGACTCAAAATTTCCGACTTTCATTATTTTAAACTAACATAATATTTTACTACTGTATTCAAACGTCATTTTTCAGTATTTTTTGAAATAGCAGTTTTTGTTCTGAGTGCAGAACAAAAAGAATGGGCATCACACTTTAAATTTAACGTCTCCCAATTCATTTCATGCATCCAATTAAAATAGTTGGCTATCTAGAACCAAAAGCCCATGTTTGAACTTGCAGGTGTAGTAGTATAATATATCAACAATTTTGTATATGCTCACACTGCGACGTAATTTCAGTATTTTTCATTCTATTTGGGTCACGTATCTGTGTATTGTACAAGCTATGTTTTTGATTTCAATTTCTTGTCCCTTCAGGCAAAAGCGGGGAAGAAGAAAACTTCCAAGAAGGCTGCTCTCAATTTGGGAAGAGGTGGAATGGAGGACCTCACAATCATCGACTACGGAGACGAGTTCGACTGTCTCTGATTCTGTCCTCGGCTCGTCAGTTTGTAGAGATGCTGTAAATGTTGATTTTCAATAAATTTATCAAAATCTTCTATATGTGAGATAACGCCTTCAGTACATTTCAGTTTACTCAGTGCACTTTTGCAGTTGGATTTTCACATTTCTTGCATGATTCGAGAGCTTTTGTCATTTAGGAGAACACACTTGCCTGCCCAGTAGCAGAAATTGCGAGACACGAGACGTATGTCGCAGATTTTTCAGTACTCTGCAGATAATTTTTAAAAGAAAAAGGGAGGGAAAAATCAAATACAGCTCAATGAATATTGAGAGAAAATAAATGTCTTTGGTGAGCCAAGAGTGATGCTTTTCATCTTCAAAAAACGGAAATTACCCGATGCTTTGTACCTCCACCATAAATCTTTAAAATCCTTTCCTAACGGATGGGGAGGCGGATTACCTGAGTGGCGCTGAAAATCAAATAATAATGGAAAGATATTTTGTGATTGGTTTACTTGCGATTCTTTCACGCCTGCAGAGCCACAGCAACACAATTCAGTGTTGTATGTAAGTAATCAGTCAAATTTTCTAAATCAATTATTTAAATATTTATGGTTGGGTCCGAAAAAAAAATTCCCTCTTTAAAAAGTGCTTGATGTTAAGTTTTCCCCCTTGAATCAGTATAGTTTAACTGGTGTTTTTTTTTTTTTTTTGAGAGAGAGATTTTGCAAACTTATCAGCAGCGAATGTGTTAGAAAGTCTTTAAGTACTCCTCGCTTTTTATTTAAAAAAAGGGGCATGCACCCTGTAAAAGGTTTATGTGTTACATGAAAACTTAAAATAAAACTAATAAAAATGCTGCAGATTATTTCCAACTGCCCAAATCAGTGTCGCAGACTGGTTAGAAAGTTTCTGCTTCTGGGCTTGCCTGTCCCGACTTGCCAGTGGTCACATAAAAGGCCTTAAATATTCTGAGGGCAGTAAGACTTATCCTCTCTGCCCTAATAATAAGTGCCTCCATGACCAGGCTGCACCTCAACATATCTTGGACTGTTTGGGTTTGAACTGGGAGGATATCCATACTACTCCCCTTTTGGTGTTGGATTTCATTCACGTCAACGGATTCTGGTCTGACCCTGTCCGACCAAATGGGAGATTAGAAACAACAACAACAAAAGGAAAAAAAGATTAACAGATAATTGGATTGCAATTTTTTGCCTCTGTCGGTAAGTATTATTAAACATTTTGCAAGTGATAAGTGCACATATTTAACCCGTTACCGCCCAGCAATCTATTTATAGATCACCTTTTCCGACTCCTCACTGAAAACTATACCATTTTATCATTTCTTATTCTTTTTGTCTGGTTTCTTATTGAACCAATTTCCCAACAGGAAACCAACCAATAACAATCAGAAAAGATAAAATGGTTAAGGTTCGTCCAATGCATCGGTGCTGATGCTAACTCGAAAGAAACATCGGCCTCGGACAACATATAAATGTCAATTTTTTGGGGTGGAGGGGGGAATCTCTCAAGTTTTCTTAAAGGGGCATTCTATTTTCTTTATTTTTTACTTTATAATTAAAAGAATGTACAGCATGTGGCCCAAAATCGGGCAACAACGGGACCAACACAGTTTTAGGTTTTGGAATTTTCCGAATTTCGGGCAAAAACGAAAAAGTTTTCACGACACGGCAGACAATTTTTGAATGACCACTTTGATAAGAGTTTTAAGAATTACAGTAAAACATCCGGAATAACGGGACAATCACGGAACCGCACGTTTTGTCCTTCATTGAGAAGGGGTCCGCCTTTAGAGAGAATTGCTTTTTGAAGATTTGGCTATTCCAGATTTAACCTATTAATCTAATGCACTTTTATAATATTAAATATATGCCATTGCCATCATCATGCACGACCATACTTATAATTTGCGCATTATTTACTATTATCGCATTTTAACTCATCTCATTTTACCTTTGTATTTTTAAATGCTAGTGTGCCTTTTACTCCTCCCCCTTCTTTTACTACTTTTTATTAGAAGCATATTTCTACTGCTTACACATTTTTCTGTATGATATTCCCACTAAAAAATAAAATTATAAATGTTGATGGCCCCTATCTATTTTATCAAATTTACATATCCAGTCATTTTTATTTAAACTATAACTTGCATAAGTTTCTCAATATACTGAATCCTTTTTTGTTCATAAAAAATGATTAAAACCAGTGTTCGCGTTGAACTATCAGTTACCTGGGTCCAGGGACCCATTAATGAAAAAAAAGTGGGTCCTTTGATGAAAAAGTTGAGTCCCGAAATTTTTCAGAAAAAATAACATAATTATTAAAATACACGATGCCATAAATGTTATGCATATTTGTATATCTGGAAAAAAAAAATTCCTCATTTCATAAACATTTTCAAAAGGAAAACAGGAGAACTTGATGATTATATAAAAAGTCCTGATGAAACACTCTTTCCTTTAGTTTTTGTGATCAACATTTTTAACAATACATTTTTGATAGAAAAGGATTATGCGCATAAAAAAGGTGTCAACTTAGAACTACATTAACAAAAGTTACTAGGCAAAAGATTATCAGCCAGTACAGGGCCAATAAGTTAAAACAGCCAATTTGCTATTGCTATTACTTGGAATTGGGTAACTACACACATATTTTTGAATAAAAGACAACTTATTTATTCTCAAAAAAAAAAAAATGGTTTATTCCATGACAAACAAAATCCTGTGTAAAATTTCTATTTTTTTATATTTCTAAGTCAAGAATCTCTCCAAACTCTTTTCATTTTGGACCCTCTCGTGACAGCATCATTAAATTTCTTAGCTTTTTTTCCGTTAGCCTGTATTTTTCACTTTTGCTTTGTAGCAAGTTGAGCAGAACATTTTTCCATCTTTTAATTCCAACCATGGAAATTATTTTTCCCATTTTAGTTGATAATTTCTTTGTTTTGCTGCCTTTTGATCTTAAACTTTAGATGCATAGGAATAAAATTCCGGAAAGTAACGTTAAGTAAGGCGAAAAAAGAATACCGAGTCCAAGAAAAGTAACACGTGCAAAACCCACATGTGCGGGCGATCCGACAACAGGTGCAATACTATGTCTTGTAACGGGGGTGGGGGTGGAATGTTGATGCCTAGAGGCATAGGCAGATTTACGGGGGTGCCAAGGGGTGCGTTGCACCCCCAACATATTTGGTTCGGTTTTGAAAAAAATTTAAACTAAGTATATTTTATAAAAAACAGCTGTTTCGAAAATAATTTATGTTTTTTCATGGCTACAATACAAGTTAATTTACTTGAAACAAACCCAATGTATCACCACACATCGCCAATGCAAGAGCAATATGACTGCACACATATTAAGATTAGAGAAGAGTCTTTTTATCCATTCGAAAAACTAACAAAATAAATGAATAATTACATGCAAATAAAGACATTTTTTAAAATTATTTATTATTTAGTTCGAAAAGAATAATGGTACAATCTGTGATCGAGTATTTCTTGGTATATCATAAAAATTATTCTACTTTGAAACAACCATGGATATTAAAGTTGTACTGCCCCTCCCCCCCACTATCTTGGTACTGTTGCACCCCCAGAATTAGCGACTTAAATCCGCCTATGCCTAGAGGTCACATCTGGGTCCGAACCGGTCCCTAGAAAGAGCTCGTCGGGCTGGGGTCCGAAGCGGGTGTAGCACTGCACCGGGACTGGTCGCATCCGCGGGCTGGTCCAGCCCGGACCAGCGTCGGGGCCTTCCTGTGGAATGCCTCAGCTGCACAGGGCACCGGATCGAGTGTCCGGAGCCGCCGTTTCGGTGGGTGACTAACAGCCAGCTCAGAACTGGCATGGACTAAGGTCCCTTGAAAGAGAATTGCCCATCCAAAACAATAGGGGGTCATTGAGCAGCTGATAAGGATGGGTTTCTTTTGTTCATCTCCCTCCTTTCATGATCGTACAAGCTCAATTACAGAAAGAAATGGGCTCCGGCTCTCTGGAACTTTTTGGATTTATGGGTCGGCCTGAAATTACGTTTTTTTTCCCTGGGTCCCCGGGACCCGAAAATGGACTTAAGTTGGGTCCCTTCTTCAGGAATTTGAGTAAAAAACCCGCTAAAGCGGGTAAACGCACATTTCGGTAGCCATTTTTATTTTTTTTCATCGGCCATTGGCGGCCGATGCTAACTTGGCAAAAACATCGGTCCATTGGCCAAAATTTGCCATCGGTCCAGCCATAAAAATGGAATTGTTTTCAGTGAGGAGTGTGAAAAGAGATGATCTATAAACAGATTACTGGGTGGTTAATAAAACATCTTGCAAGTGCATGTATTTCAAGCGTCTGCTTGTGCCAGGACACTGTTACTTCTCCATAATTAAACAAACAAATAATTAAAAAAATAAAATTTATTCTTTAAAATATACATCTAGGTAAATTTATACAATTTCTTTAAATTACTGTACACGTCCAGATTCAAAGCTCATCTTCGGGAGTCACCGCACGTCTTCCGGAAAGAGATCTCGGACGTAGGACCCCTCTTTCATCTTGAGCTCGGTGATGATGTCCTTGAAACCCAAGTCCTTGGCCAGGATGAATTTTGTCCTGGTGTCCGGGCACAGGCCGAGCAGATGCTTCATGTTCTTCGTCAAACTTTCGTTCTTGTTCGGCAACAGCTGGAATCTGGGGGAGATGGAACTTAATTTAACAGTCACCAAGCTTACCTCACAGGGAAAGTGCAGAAAATGGCAAGCAAAGTTGTCAACATAGTACAAGATCCGACTTGGGGTTTACTTACCCTCATCCAGTTTCCTTATATGTTATACAGGGTGTCCACTCCTATCGTGGCCCAATAGCTAATTTCTAAACTGTTAGAGATAAGCATATAGTTAATTTAAGAAAAAATCTCTAAATTACGAAAGGAATTTGGGCTACGAAATGTTTTTCAAAAAAATCAAATTTTGAAAGAGTTATGAAATTTTAATTTTTACACAGCTCCCCAGCCGTATCAATCATATTTAGTAAAACATTCTTGACACTGTAACGTTTAAAACTAAAAAAAAAAACACTCTTCTACGACAAAAATCGACCGAGTTATGACGTTTTGAAAAATCAAGATTTTGAAGGATTTCGCATACAGTCCCTTAAGCGATCTCTCGATGACGTCATGAAATCCATCAAAATCTTGATTTTTCAAAACGTCATAAGTAGAAGAGTAATCTTTTTTTAGTTTTAAACGTTACAGTGTCAAGAATGTTTTACTAAATATGATTGATACGACTGGGGAGCTGTATAAAAATTAAAATTTCGTAACTCTTTCAAAACTTGATTGTTTTGAAAAACATTTCGTAGCCCAAATTCCTTTTGTAATTTAGAGATTTCTTCCAAAATGAACTATATGCTTATCTCTAACGGTTTAGAAATTAGCTATTGGGCCATGATAGGAGTGGACACCCTGTATATAAAAATGTAGATAAAAATATTACAAACACGATAGTATGAGGTTGAGTAATCAAAAGTGCTTCTACCGTAGGGTTGTCGTGATTTTAAAATTTCAATAATGGAGTTATTTTGCAAGTTTTCTGCAGTTGTCTTCAAGCTAAAAAATAAATTTGGCAGAAAGCTGCAACATTTCTGAAGTTTTTTTTAAAAGCACATAATTTTCTAATCACATAATCATTCTCTTGCAAAAACGGAGAGTTTTGAGCCGAATAAATGTTATTTGTGAGACTTATATCTGCTTTCAATTTTCAAAATACTGTAAATTCCTACAAAATTTAAAGACACCTGCAGAAAAACTGCAGTTTTACTTAAGTACTGGAACTTCAAATCCCGACAACCCTGTGATTGGATCCCTTTTGTTTAGTCAGTCATATGCCATTCTGTTAGGAATATTTTTATGAACATTTTTATGTTTAACTTATTAGGAAACTCGATGAGGGTACGTGAGCTTAAGTTGGATATTAGACTAAAGGTGCCAAATAAAAAAAAAAAAAAAAAAAAAAAAAAAAAACTCCACCATTAAACAAAATAAAAAATTTACTCCATTAGAAAAAAAAAATTACTTAACCATTAAACAAAAAAACAAAAAACCTTCACCATTGAACAAAATAAAAAGAAAAAAAAATACTTCACCATTAAACAAGTAATAAACAAAACAAAACAAAAAAAAAAAAAACTCCACCATTAAACAAAAAAAAGAAGAAAAAATTACTCTACCATTCAAAAAAAAAAAAAAAAAAATGGCACATTCACTTCCAGACCAATTAATTGAGCAAAGATCATTGTCGGAACAACATATTTACTTTTTGGCGATGTTTCTAATGGTAGAAGACTTGATGTCCATGTGTGCTTGGAAAGCGCGCAAATACTCCCTGTCCCCTCTGATGATGAAGTTATTGAGTAGAGCTTGCTCCCAAGAATTATCTTTTCCGTACTCCTCTGCGACTATTAAGGACTGGAATGGAAAAAACCCAGGACAAAACATTTATTTCCATAAAAAGCATAATGCAAGTACTTTAACGCTTCATCAGGTACACTTTTATAAATGGGCATATGTGGTTTTTGTCAACTAGTAAGAAACAAAGCAGGCATAAATTAGGCTAAATTTTGAGACATCAGTAGTTGCTCTGAGGGGGGGGGGGGGTGCTGCAGGAGACACCCATGTGGAGGGTGACAACCAAAATGGGTTTTCAAGTTCATGAAAAATTATGTTGGGGCATTTGCGACAAGTGGCACCCCTTTGGAGGGTCAAAACCTCAATGCATTAAAGAGTTTCTGAAAAGTAGAAAATACTTTCTCTCTGATATCCAAAAACATCTTATACTTAATTCATTCAATAAAAATTTAGAAATACACAAACGCATAGAAAAATTATTTTCTTGCCTTTTTTTTGACCTACTTTCACTTTAAAAATAAATGAAAGATGAAAAAAAGCATTAAAAGTGGCTTAATGCATCTAAAAAATATTGCCAAGTCCAAAAAAAAAAGTCAAACGGAAACAAAAAAGTAAAATAAATATCGAAAAATTGGAAAGTAGGGTTACGAGATGTAAACCTGTCCTGCAATATTGACTTTCTATTGAACAGTCCGATTTGGATAAACTTTTTTTCGTTTGAATGATCTCATCAAGAATACTTCATTCCCGTACTTAAATTTTCGATTTGAACGATTTTTCATTCAACATTGAACCGTTCAAACTATCTATCGCCCCTAATAACTTTTGAGTGAACAGTCCGATTTGAACAAATTTTTCTTCGTTTGAAAGATCTTGGCAAAGGATACTTCATTGTTGTAGTCAAATTTAAATACTTAGAAGATCAAAGTACCGTAAAATGGGGTGTATAGGAACAGCAGGGTCAATCGGAACAAAACTTCCCGACCGTACAAAGAAATTCTTCATAAATATACTATTGGGTATTTTTCGCCATTAATTTTTTTTTTAGAAAGGTACAATCATAGGAAGTAGGAAAAAAATACTTTTGTCAATCTGGCGACGTTACTTGCTTATAAGGGGGGCTGCACGTAGAATGCTAGAAAAAATCACATTTTCACAGACTGCAAAACTTTATATGCAAGTACAAACCTTCTCATAATTTAAACTTAGGAGTGGTATGTTTCAATTATGCATGTATTTGAGCAACTGAATACCACATTAGAATTTACATTTTTTAAAAATTGTGTCATAAAAATGAAGAATACTGAAAAATGACATAGGAAAAAAAATGCGGGGTGTATCGGAACACTTGGTGCTGTTGTTCCAGTTCAACCTTATTTAAAGGAAACTGTTTGAAAAATCAAGATTCTAATCCCAATTTCTCTAGTCAAGAGAAGAACAAGGATTTATTACTGTTTATCACTTCTCGTGAGCAACTATATCTTAGAATGACAGAAAGTTGCAGATTTAAAAGATTTTTGCTCCAGGAGACTTCTTTTTACCTAAAATACATGGGGGAAAGTCATACAGACTTTATGCAGCAAAGTCCAGCACACATACATGATGAATAAGTGGGAAATTCTTACAGGACAATCCCCGAAACCCAGAGATTTTAAGAAACTAAAGAAAAGGCAGCGTCCATCCCAGAAGATGTTATGAAAAAACTTAAGTAAAGCCACAACTGCTAGTTTTAAGGCCAAGTACATATTTGTGGACGATATGAGTGACTTCAATTTATGTTAAAGCTTTGTAATTTAATTCAAAAGCATTTCTTAAAATTTATTTTAATTTTTCATAAGTTCAAAATTATTTTTAATTCTGACAAATTATAAACCTTTACTGGTATAGAAAATAAACTTTTATTTGACAGTAACTATCAGTTCTGATTCTCCCCCATCAATATTACTCATGTTTGTGAAACCTATAACGGTTAAATTGAAAAAAAAAAAAAATTTTATCATGTGTTCCGATTGACCCCTATCAGCGGGGTGATTCGGAACAGCCCTAAATTCCTAGATATATGAATAATAACTGTTCGAAATGTTTTGTCTTTACTTGGAATATCAAAAGCAAAGCAAGACCGAAGTTTTTACCCAAAAAATCAAATTGAAAATAAATCTTTTAAGTACTTTTTTTACAATTAAAGCTGAAAAGTGTTCCGATTCACCCCATTTTACGGTAATTATTCCAATCTATAAATTCAACGCAATATCAATTTTAACCCATTAATGCCTGACCTTTTTTTTTCTAAAAATATTTTGTATACTGGTTACAAACAGTGTTTAATGGACAGGAAAAATAATTTAAAAAATATTATGTAAACAATAATTGTTTTATTAAGGAAAGAAATATCGTCCCTTAAAAGTTCCGATAGACCCCAGAGGGTACATACTTTTTTTACTAAATTTTTTTTCTGCCCACGACATAATATTTAAAAAGACATTTTATAAGAAGAAATAAAATCAGCAATGAATATAAACTGGGAAGCTGGGAATAACTTTGAAAGCTTAGCTTTTTTCCTTGAGATTGTGAACAATGTCATTTTTGATAAAGATCGCATTAAAACTGCTGCATAACCACTTTACAGTGGTTATGTGCTGCAATCTGTCAATAACGAATTGGAACATTACCAAGGTACTCATTGAAGGCTATTATTTGGTTGAAATGTTCATTTTGGGGAAATTCAGACCCTTTTTTGGACCGTCCCTAAAAAGGGACGCTAGGCATTACTGGGTTAAAAAGATCAATATTACAATGCTGTTTCTAAATTTGCGGAATAAGAATTTTTTAGGAGATCACACTGTCCTTTCTCCAGGACTCCCCTGATTCTATGAAAAGTAAAAGTAGATGCAATGTTTGAATAAAGAATGGTTATAAAATGATTCTTGAAAAAGCCCAGGTTTTTGATCAAAGACTCAGGTGGGCTGTGCTTTTTCAAAAAAAAACCCCGTTTTTTTTTCATACCCTACCTGCTTGTGATGAAGGAATGGCCCATACCAACGCCTCCTAAATACTAAATTCCTAGTAACTTTGCTTTGCTATGGTGGTCGTTGGTTCCACTTTAAGCAACACCTTGCGGCACTCCGATAATGCCGTTGTTATTTTTTGATTGGTTAATTTTTAAATTTAAATTCGGAAATGAACCCATCGTTCATTTCTCGAAGCACTCCAGCGGATGGCAGTGCTTTGTGAGCCAAGGGCATTTCGCAGCTATGGGCGATGGATCCAAACAATATTCGGATTAAATTTTTTGACTGGTTGATATTTAAATTTAGAAATGAACTAATCGTTCATTTCTCTTTCTCGAAGAACTCCGGTAGATAGCAGTGTATCGTGAACCAAGGACGAAACTTTGCTCTGTGCTAAAAGCCAGAAAGTTGCAGGCATTTGGTATTTAGGAGACGTTGCCCATACACAAGAAAATACGGCACAGTATAAAGCAGTGAGTAACCGCCCCTAAGCAAGGGCTAAGGCAGAAACATGCAATACACCGCCAACTCGGCCATTTCGATCCATGGACAGCTGTTTCGAGCTTGTTGTGCTCTCATCAGCATGGAATACGAAAGTAGTCGAGTTGGAGGCAAAAATCCTCATATAAAGCAAAGAAACCATATTCTAATTTCACATTAGCTACCAGTTTTTTTTGGCTCTCTTTGCTTTATAAGAGGATTTTTGCCTCCAACTCGACTACTTTCGTATCCATTCTGATGAGAGCAGAATAAGCTCGAAACGGCTGTCCATGGATTGAGGGCCCGTGGTGGCCCGATCGGTAAGGCATCGGACTCGTGTCCGGAGGGACCCGGGTTCGATCCCAGCCTATCAAAGATTGATTAATGGTGGCTGGGAGGCGATAAAAATGTCGTGGTCACAAAGTCCTCCAAGTGAAACGATACCTCTGGGGGTGCTGGGCCTAGGGTTTGCTCGATCCTAGGTTCTGGTTTAAAAATAAGAATAGAGTGCTCTTCAGGGCCCCATCCCAGTTAAACCAAGAAGCTGTGATAGGTACGGGGGACCCTGGAGTGTGAAATGAAATGTCCATGGATCAAAATGCCCGAGCTGGGGCAACTCATCAAAGGAAAAAAAGGGAAAATGCTGCTTAAGAGCGCACTGACTTGCGCAAAGTCGTCGTGGTCGGTGATGAATCGGCAGACGGAGGCGTCGTCCAATCCGACGATCCAGATGCCGCTCGAGAGGAAGTAGATCTGCAGGGCCACCAGCTTGGCCAATCGCGCGCAGTGCCGGGCCTGGTTGAAGCAGTCCGCCTGGAAGGGAGACAGAGGGCAAATAATAAAAGCATACGTTCCAACATTTATAACATAACAGCCAATAGGATGCTTGGGTTTATAAATAGATCTATTTCAAACAAATCTAAGAAGGTTTTTCTGCCTTTATATAGAAGTTTGGTAAGACCTCATTTGGAGTATGCTGTTCAGTTTTGGTCTCCTTATCTTAAGAAAGATGTTAATTTATTGGAAAGGGTAGAAAGGGGGGCTACAAGGTTAGTGAATGGATTTTCTAATTTAGACTATGATTCCAGACTTAGAATGTTTAACATGTATAGTCTTGAGCAAAAGAGAGTCAGGGGGGACATGATTCAGTTGTTTAAATTTATCAAAATGAAAGATATAATGGGGTTAAATATTTGCACGGAAAGAAGGACAAGGGGTCATTGTTATGTGCTGTTTAAATCTCAGGCTAACCTAGAAATTCGAAAAAATTACTATTTAATTACTACAATTGATGCTTGATTGCACAATATTTAATAAAGAACCAATGAAAAAATATACTTAATGAGTGGTAGTTAATAAAATTGATTTAAAAAAGTCTTGGGACAGATCTGTACCATTTTCGTTGGAATGAGCCTTATCTGATATTTATTTTGAAAATTTTCGGACTCAAAAAAAGTGGCTTACAATGGCTCTTTCTACCCGAAATATTTGTCAGGATCTTCTGAATTTTGGTCTCATTGGTAACACTAGAGAAAATACCTTTTAAGAAGATTTTCATCCAAAAGTTTTCAAACTACTAATTGATATCTTCAAAAGGGAAAAAGATACAGGCATTTTTAAGTAGATAAAAATCAATTTTAAAAATTGGATATGAAAATCATCTGCACAAGAGTGAACGAAATTGATAAATCATTGATAAGAAAAAGGTGTTGTCATTTTTACTTCCTTTTACGTAGTAAAGGAAGTATTGTGATCGCGAAAAAAGAAATCACTCAAATTTGAGTCTAAATTTTGATTTTGCTCACCCCCGAATGAATGTTCAGTAGTTTTTTCGACCTGTCAGCACGTGCATATGTACCTACCAACATATAAGTCGCCGAAAAATCCTTTTCAACCACCCCCGAGTTAATTACGACGAGTTTTCTCGTGACGTCTGTATGTACGTGTGTGCGTAAACATGTGCGTATGTGTCCCGCATAACTCAAAAACTATATGCCGTAGAAGCTTCTAGCTTGGTATGTAGGCTCTGAGGATGGTCTAGTTGTGCACCTCCCCTTGTGGTTGCATTCGAATGTTCCCAAGAGGGTGTTTTACCCCTTTTTTGGGGTAAATCAGTGTTAATTTCAATGCAGACTCAAGTGATATGAATTGGCACGACCACTTGGCGATATGTCGCCAAGCTTTTGGTCACCAAGTGTTTGACGCCAACTTGGCGACATATCGCCAAGTTGGCGACAAATTTGGCAAAAAAATTATTTTTTGAATTTGGGTTCAACTTGGCGCTATTGGCGATATTTTGCGAAAAATTCACTGAATGACATTAAAATCAGCAATATTTAGAAAATTAACCATTATAAAATATTTTTTGCATTGTTTCGTGGCAGATTAGGGGAGTAAATATTTGAATTGATACCTTGCTCACTCCAAGCACTTTTTTTAACACTTAAGGCAACTACTAAGAAATTTACACGTAAAAGGAAGTAGTGTGGGGTCCATACCAGATTTTTTTCTTCGATATAAATAACATTTTTGCTTTTCTTCTTTTCCTCCAGTAGAGGGGATTTAAAATTTTTTGGAATAAAATTTTTCGAACTGCAAAATAAATCTAATCGAGAGTTTTAGACACTTGACAAAACTTTAATTCTTAATGTAGCCCGGGCAGACAGCTAGTTACTGTTTAGTTAGTTTCCGTTACAGCTAGTTACCTAGTTTATCGTAAAATAAAATACTGTTTGACAAGTCATTTATTTACCTTGCAGTAACTTATTGCAGCTTCAGATAAATTTTGTTCAGCATCTTCCAGTTCCTTCCGCAAATCAATATCTGAAAAGAAGGCCATTAATTAGCTAAAACAATTAAGAGAAACAAACAGTTCGTCAGAATTCCTTGTGACATAGATAAGGAATTTTTAACTGTTTTTCAAGCAGATATTCAATATTTGTAGAAAACTTTTTTCACTTTTCATTTTTTGTAAACGAATTTAGTGAAACCTAACTGTAAGTTGTAAAAATACAATGGCACATGAAATACGTTTTTATTACGTTAATAAGTTTGAAAAATATTATACAAATTACGGATGCGCTATCAAGCAAATTGACCAATTACCGATTAATCGACAGGGTCAATTAATGATCTGATAATCATGAGTACCACAAATTTTTCCCTTAGTTTTTTTTACAAAATAACCTTTCAAACTTTCATTCAATTTCAGTGAGGAATTTTTTTTTAATATTGTTAATAAAGTTGCATTATGTTAACAAGTTCAGGGGTGACTGTAAGTTCATGAAAAAATACCTGAAAGTTATAAAGAGAAAATGTGTGTGTGCTGGGGGTTAAACCAAGGCCCCTATTACTTAAGCACACCTAATTGTATCATTATACATATATAATAATTTATTGCCTTTCATAAACAAAAAAGATTTATTATATTCAAATAGTTTTTAGTCAAAATATTGTGCATGCATTTATTAAATTGCAAATGAGTAATAAAATTACTTTGGAGCTAGTGTTGAACAAATTATTTCCAAAAAAATATTTTATGGAGAAAGCAACAGTCTAACAGAATTACTGTTTGTTGTGCGAAAATATTTATAAAGCAATGAAATTGGCATTTGTTACTGAAAATATGGAAAATAATTTTCTAGATGCAGTACCTATAAATCTCCTAATCAATACAATATGACCTGATTCTAAGATTTCATATTTATTAACAAACATGAATAACTGATGTGAAATACTATTTAAGGATGTTATATATGTGTTGAGAAACAAAAATAAAATTCAGCCAGAGATTCAGCATTAAACTTTTTGACATTTGACACTCTTAAAGAGCATGGAATTTTGTTTAAAACTGTTATTTCAATGATTTAACTAAAATAAAAAGAAATGTTATTTGTTTGCCTTTCAACAAGGAACAGTAAGCATTGAAAATGAGAAATATCTGATTCTCACAGTGGATGTAAAGAGATCGCAATTTTCAAAATTAAGGTGCTAAAAGTATGAAAATGGCATATAAAATTCAAATAAAATTACTTCAGATTTACAATTAAAAGGTCTATGATGAACATATTAACTTTACAATCCATATGATTGAATTAAAAATAAATTGAATCAAATTTTGACATTTTGATTTTCACAAAGGATGCAGAATATTGCTCGAAAAATTTTAAATTTATAATTTTTTAAATATAAATAAATTTTATTTATTTGTCTCCTAACAAAGGGTAATAAGCATCAAAAATTAGAAATCGATTCTTACATTGGATGCAAATCCATTGCATTTTTTGAAATGAATGCACATCAAAATAAAAAAGATGCAAATTAAATAATTTATTAAAGTAAAAAAAAAAATTAGAACGGCATCTTAACATTTCTATTCAATGAATACTATTAATAATTATGTCTATAATCACCGAAAAGTCGAAAAGCAAAAAAATACAGGAGATGGGAAGATAAAAGCATAATTAAAAATATTTTATTTCCGGTATTTTCGAACATGAAAACACCAGAATTGATCATGAAAATACCGGAAATCCGGTAAATACCGGATAACAATCAATACGGTAACTAGAGATGAAATTTAAGATATCTAATAAGTTCCGATAATCAGCAGATACTTTTAACTTAGGAGCTACTTTTTCTGCTATTAATAACCACTTAACCCAAGTCTTTTTTTTTTTTAATTCTTCATGAAAATCAAAAGGTAATCTTAAAGCACCAAGCTAACAAATGAAGCATTTTGCAACATTAAAAGTAGGGATGCACCGATTAATCGGCCATAATCGGCCACTTTGCCGATTATTAATAATCGGCGAAATTTGGCCGATTAATCGGCTGAAAATACATTTTTTAAATATTATTCTTTAAAGTGTACCTTCATTAAGAAACTATGATTAATGATTTTATTGACAGTAACAATAATCCTCACAGTTGATATAAAGTTTTTAATAAATTAATTCTCCTACTTTGAATAAATGTACATAATACACATAGGCGATGTAGCTACATTTTTAATGTTGCGATAGTTTTCTCTTTAGCACAGTGCTTTTAGATAACCTCTAATTTTCACAAAAAATAAAAGTCTTGAATTAAATTGCAACTGATATTAAAATTTTAAATTAAAAATACTCATATGGAGTGCTCACCACAGAGCCCCCCCCCCCTTTTTTTTAATTTTTATGTTCAATTAATATAATTAACAATGTGTTAATGTAATATTGACAACGAAATGAATATTGGTTTTAAGAAATTTGATAAAATATTGAAATTATATTGTGAAAATTAGGAAAATGGAAAAAAAACTTCTCTCAAAAATAAATTACTTACTATTTCTAAACTCGGAATTATATAAGTGAGAAAAAAACAGTGATTGTGAAATTGGCAGTGTTAAAAACAATCATCCTTATCATTAATCGGCTCAGCCGATTAATCGGCCGATTATCAACAACCGATTAATCGGTAATCGGCCAATTTGCTTATCGGTGCATCCCTAATTAAAAGCACACATTTATTCAAATTTAAAAAAAATGAATTAATGAAATTAAAATTACTTCAACATCAATTTTTGTAAATAGACTGACTTACAACATGCACATGAAAATTTTAAAAATCAAATGATCAGTGAAATAATGAAACACAGTGAATATTATTTAGTGTAGTAAGAAATATAATATATAATGAATCAGAAAGAAACAGTTTATATCCTGACATTCCTGATTTTCTCATGTTTTTGCATTACAGTTTAAAAGAACCAGGGTTTAATGGTTCACAACAGTTTTATGAGTAAGTCAGCTGTGAAGATTGATTTCAAATTTCATTCAGTTTTATGCAAATTTTGTATTCTTTAACTTTATTTTAGGCAGCACATTCTCATGCTACATGTTATACTTATGCTTCAGAAAATACAATTCATTTATTTTTAATAAATGTATTTATCTTGATATTACTTGTTCAAAGAATACTTTCAGATTTAAAAAATACAGTAATCTCCCGATTCTCGGCAGAATAGCAAAATGACAGTAATTTCAGATAGTCGAACAATAGGTAAAAAACGATATTAATGTATGAAAAAGTCAATAACATAACATATACATTAAAATTATAACTAAAAATAAGAACATTAAACGTAAAAAGTAAAAGCTAAAAATGGCCAATAATGCACTTTCATTTTTTTTTTTTTTTTTTGCATTTGGTAAATCATCACCGAGGATAATCCGATCACAGGGAGTTTACTGAATTTTCCTCGGCAATTAATCTGCAAAATCACTGCCAATCGATCTGCGCGTCCGCAGTACGGATCATAATAAACGGGGAAACTCACCGGTATTCCTCTTGCACAGGCGAGACAGGATCTTCTGCACAGACATCTCCAGGGACTCTGCTTTTTCTCTGTGCATGCCGAACCTCTTGGCCAGCGTGTAGGAGAAGGAGTCCGAATTGGAAGGGGCCGAGCGCTTCAGGTAATCCTGTAGGGCCAGGCGCAGGCTGGACGCCTGTTTGGAGAGATAGGATTCCAAAATCTTTCAAAACATTCATTACAAATTACGTCACCCACTTTTATACAGTACAGAACCTTTTATCCGGGAACCAAAATACCGGGAATCCAGAAAACCGGCAACATTTTGTCGATTT
Source organism: Uloborus plumipes (assembly GCA_038373865.1). NCBI lineage: Eukaryota > Metazoa > Arthropoda > Arachnida > Araneae > Uloboridae > Uloborus > Uloborus plumipes. The sequence continues at coordinate 184,546 of JAXGGA010000089.1, read as the reverse complement.
TTCCGCCGCTTTTTAAAATACGCATTTTCGGCAATTTCTAAAAAATGAAGAGCTTTTTTTTTTCTTTTGAAATACCTAAATGAATATACCTAAAAATACCTAAATGAAAGTGGCATATAGCTCAGAAATTTTTAATATTGTAGCATCTATAAGCACTTCTGGATCGTTTTCTCTTCAGATTTTAAGATGCATTACTATTTGTTATAGTAACTTGGGTTTTATAAACAATTGGCAAATATCGCTTCGTAGCGATTCAGAAAACCGGGAAATTCAGTTATCCGGGATAGCTGTGGTCCCATTCATCCCGGATAATTGGTTCTCTACTGTACTCTGTTTAACAAGAGCTGGCATATCAAAGCCAACTTAAATCCCCAAGTAAAACAAGGCAGCATGACACATGTTTTTCAAGTTAGTGTGAGCAGTAGGGTGGAGCGAAAAAAATGAATTTTTGATTTTCGTAAACGGGTACCTTTCATTTACTGTGAATGAGGATAAGTATCAATTCTGTGTAATATTTCACTTTTACGACGTAATCTTCAGTCTGCGCATTTGGCCTAAAGTTTTGAAATTTTTGATTTTTTTTAGATTTTTCAAATTTTTTTAAAAAATATTGCAAATGATAAAACTAGTGATGGGTGGTTATTAAATGGAAGAAAAAGGTTTGAAATATGCAAGAAATTTTTTAAAACCATTTTAGATTATGATTTCAGTCTGCGCATTAGGCCCAAAATTCATCAAATCTTCAGAAATTTCCGATATTTTCAATATTGAGCAGAAACTTTATAATTCAATATTTCCTCTCAATATTTACTTAAAGTGCCTTCGAAATATTTACTTAATCAATTTGTTGTTTTTTTGAACTACTCAACTCTTTGCTTGCTCATTGAAATTACCCAGGACTCACCACGAGGCAGTGGCCGCACTTCGGCTCCCCTTACTTCCAACCAATGAGAGCATACATTTACATTTCTTAGACAAGTCAGGAACAATAAATTGTTTCTTTGAGTAGGATATTGTTTGCATTGGTTTTGATGGATGCACTAAAGAGACAGGAAAATACAAATACGGAAACTGGAAGAAAAACTTGGTAGACCTCTGTAATGGGACATTTGCCAATTACATTTGAATGAACTTAATTTGCTGCATTTTTTGCAAAAGCTAGATGGACCTACCAGTGGACCAAAGTAATTTTTGGGCCTGTTAGACGAAGCTAAACATGTTATACTTTCAAAGCAGTTCAATATGAACCTCTATAGAATTTGTCATTGATCAGATTGATTTTGACAATAAAAATGGTTTAAGTACTCAGCAACAGTAACTTCATGAGATGATCAAGGTAGTTTTGACTGGGAAAATATCCAAAAAAATGGGAAACAGAAGTCCAAGAAAGCTTTCCCTAGTCATATGTTGACTACAGCAAACAATCTTTAGACTATAATTTAAAAAAAAAAGAGTTCATAACTTTCGCGGGTAAAAGTTTCCTTGCTCTTTAAGGATGAAGTACAGACGTTACTAAATTTAGCTATGAATTCGTGTGAGATTTTAAAGATCATCTCTCCAGGAAAAAAACAGAACATTGTATTCACATCTATTCAAAACAATGTATACTTTGCACCCAAGAAATATACTGTTATCAAATGTGTGTATGTTTGTTCCTTATACAAATCCAGTTTTCATTGGATTTTCAACAAACTTGGCACAGAGGTTCCCTGATGCATTAGAATTCACATAGGCAGGGGTTTTGAAATTTAAAAAAAAAAAAACAAAAAAGCCCAAAATTTAAATTTTTTGTCTTAATGGCCATTTTCTTATAATTTTGAATAGATAGAGTAATAGGCATAAGACTTTAAGCACACAAATTAATAAAATGTAACATTTAAATAGGAGTATTTTCCTACAAAGATTACGATCAGCAATGAATTATCCATTTAAGGCTCAACTATTTCTTTTTAGCATGAAATAAGTTTTTATATTCCCATGTGGATAGAATTCATTCAAATATTTTTTAGAGCTATGTTGTATTAATAAGCACACGGGCAACGCCGGGAAATAACCTGGTTAGTTCATAAGAGAGACCATATAAAGAAACTTGTTTTAAATCGTATTATACACGCTCAATCTGGAAAACAAACAAGCAAACAAGTAAAAACGCTTCAGGTCCCAAAAAATAGACAAAAATATATTTTCATACATTACATACATAAATCAAAAGTCAGTATACATCGATATGATTTCTTGCCATGATGTGGAAATTACAAAGCTACCTTTTACAGGTAATTTAACAACACAATATTTACAAAGATTATGGAAGCTGAGAATTTAAATATGACTTCTGAATGCGCTCTTTTTAAACTGCCATTCAAGACTCAATCAGTTGAAAGAGCTGTCGAATAGGTCACAAGCTCTTCAAAATTGGTATGTAATCACAGGAAAAGAAAAAGTTTAGTAAAAACGAGGATATCTGACAGAAATATTTGATCAATTTACGACACAAAGGAACAATTTAACTGTGAAAGACGTATCTAAGAAATGTAAATCCGTGCTTGCATTGGTTGGAAGGAAGGGTTCACGTGTAGGACTAGAAGTGCGGTCACCTCCTCGTGGTGAGTCCTGGGTAGTTCCACATGAGCTAGCGAAGAGTTGCAGGGTTCAAAGTAATAACAAAATGAATAAAAACAAGTTTGAAGACACTTCAAGTGAATATTGAGAGGAAATACTGAGTTAAAAAATGTCGAAAATATCAGGTAATTTTGGGAAATTTGATGAACTTTGAGCGCAATGCACGAACTGAAATAATAATCTAAAATGGTTTTAAAAATTTCTTTGTATATTTCAAACCTTTTTCTTCCATTTAATAACCACCCGTCACTAGTTTTATCATTTGCAATATGTTTTAAAAAAATTTGAAAAATCCAAAAAAAATCTAAAATTTCAAAACTTTAGGCCAAATGCGCAGACTAAAGATGACGTCGCAAAAGTGAAATATTTTACAGAATTGTTACTTATCCTCATTCACAGTAAATGAAAGGTACCCGTTTACGAAAATCAAAAATTCATTTTTTTCGCTCCACCCTAGTGAGCAGGACTTATCTCTTTAATATAGATCTTACACAAAGAGCTCTCTGATTTCTTTTTTTAAATATTATGGATTTATTCCTAATAAGGTGTTCTAAATTGTTCCACTTACTTTGAAGGGTAGTTTTCAAGGAAAAAAAGAAAGAAAAAGCATTTACCTTAAATTCTCAAGGATTATCAAGTGTATAATGCTAAAAGAATATTTTGAAATGGATAATAGACATAATCTAAAAAAAAAAAAAACTTACTTATTCATCTGTGCCCTCTTGCTCGATGTCCTGAATGTCATCAAAAATTTCCAGACCTGCACCGCTGGACTTTTAATGTACCAAGATTTTTAAGAAGCGAAATTCTGCTAAAGAGGCTTCTGATTTGTGAAGAAGTCAAAAATTCAGAATGGTGAAATATTTTTTTCCTATTATGATCTATTTGTTTTCTCATTTCTTTGGATGTGTTCTCTGCTGATGATTTTATACCAGTTTCTTCTAATTTCATGAAACTATTATAAACATACATCTTTTGTTTATAAGAGAAACAAGTCTTTTTTCTGTTAGGAAGAGCCCAATCTCTTTGAAACACATTTAGATTCTTGGTACTCTTTATAAGGTTTTTTGGTTCAGTTGCTAAAATGGTAGATTTGCTACAGTATGATGTTAACTAAGATTATGTCTGTTATCCATTTCAAAATATTCTTTTAGTATTATAAATTTGATATGACAGGATATATTGCTTTATGTCAGACTTAAAATAGACTACTTTCCTGTTTTACAGCAACTAGAATGCCAAGAAGTACATATATTGCTTACCATGTTGGAGCCGAACGGAATTAAGAGAGACAAAACAAAAAACGTCGCTTGGACAAATAAAAAAATATAGTTTTTGACGCATACTGAGTATTTTCGGGAATTCATTTTCAATTTGGTTTCAACTGTATAACCATCTTTAGCTGCCATTTTAGCTAGTTGGAATATTGGGATGTAATTACCTTAAATTCTCATAACGTGAATGGCAAACAGAAGTAAATAAGACACACAAGAAACAGTTTGAGTTGAAATAAAGGAACCCGGGTAAGTTGACGCCCAGTTAACTCCACACACTTTAGTGGCGCCTTGGATGTGTTTTCACTGTGTAACGAGAGCTGGCGTGTCAAAGCCAACTTGATTTCCCAGTCTCCCAACCTTACCCCTTATGGTTGTCATGGTTACGGTGCTGTGGACTTTTTCCCTACTTAGCTTTTGCAACAAGGGTTAAATGCGAAGTGATTAAAATTGCTTTGCGTGTGAACTTTTATTCAATTGACAAATCAACGCAAAAAAGAGCAACTTTTTCTTAGAAATGTGTGCTTTATTGATGCATGCCTAGACTTGTTGGAAAACTTTGAGAAATAACAGAGATATGAGGATATAAATAAAAGCGTAAGTCTACTTCAATAAATATAAAATACTAGCCGGGTACCCGGCCCTGCCCGGGTTTCTGTGAGTGTAGGGTGGTTTAGTGAAACTCATTCATAAATTACTTAACACTAAAGTGCATATCTATAAACATAATGGCTGCTTCGGTAAACAATGGCTATGTTATGGAGGATAAACTATAAAAAAAAATAATGCAAGCTAAAAAAAAAATAGCAAGCTACAAATAATGTTTGAGTAAATAGGAAATGTTATAAGCTTGGTATATTAAAATAAATATATATTTACAGTATCAATCGCACTGAAATTAACCATTTCCAAATATTGCTCGTTAAATAAGTCCCATTATTAGTTTCTATCCTCGTGACAACATTGGTGAGGTGAAAACATTTTATGTACCTAATTTAGAAATTTTTTTGACTATAAACACTTTCTATTCTCTAACTATTGCCAAAATCAATTTTTTTTTATTTCACCCGTTAGCGATTGTTGGCTCAGATAAATATAAAAATCCTTAGAAGGCAATAAATTCCATACTTACTCCAGAGAAGCCTTGGTTCAAAATTTTCAATATTATTACAATCAATATTTTTGCTGCATGGCACCAAATTTTTGCAACAATGGGTTGAAAATTTAATCAATTAATGGGGAAATGACATAAAACTAACTGTTTTCCATAATAACTTTTTTAAACTAAGCTTTTTAGAAATAAATTATAGCTTATCCTGCTCCCTGTTACTGTAGCTATCAAAGGTGAAAAAATGGTTAAAATCGGTCCAGCAGTTTGGAAGATTACCCCGGACATACGTTTTCAAAAGTAGTCTTTTATGTATATAGATAAGGAAATGCTTCGACGGCGGTGCGTAATAAATGAGTGGAGCTGTTTTCTTTCATACTATCTCTATTGAGACAGCGTAAAATTTCTAAATTTGATACACCTATTTTAAAGTAACAGAGTATAATAATCTAAGGCTGCCATTTCTGTTCAGCTATAAATAATGATTGCTGCCCTGTGTAACGACAGGAGGTGGCTCAAAGTGAAATTAATTACCCCCTCTCCGCACTTTTCCCCTGATGGTTGTCATAGTTACTGTGGACTTTTCCCCCACTTAGCTTTTACAACAATGGTTCAATGCAAACGGTTAAAATTGCTTTGTTTGTGCGTAAACTATTATTGTATTACAAAATCAAAGTTAATAAAGCACGTCTTTTTCTTAGAAATTTATGCTGTATTAATGTTTGGCTAGGATTTGTTAAAAATCTAGCCAAAGCCTCAAGAAATATCTGAGACACGAGGCGAGGATATAAATAAAAGCGTAAGCCTCATTCCATAAACATGAAATAAAGGAAATGCCTCGACAGTGGTGCATAAAAAAGAGTAGAGCAGTGTTCTTTCGTATGGTATCCATGGAGACGATGCAAAATTGCTAAACTTGATCCGTCTATTTTAATACATTAATGCTTGACATTTTTTTTTCCAAAGATATTTTGTATACTGTTTACAAACAGTGTTTAATGGACAGGAAAAATAAAAAAAAATATTATGCAAAAAATATTTTTTTTATTAAGGAAAGAAACATAGTCCCTTAAAAGTGACGATAGACCCCAGAGGGTACATACTTTTTTTACTAAATTTTTTTTCTTCCTACGATATAATATTTAAAAAGACATTTTATGAGAAGAAATAAAAGCAGCAATGAACATAAACTGGGAAGTTGGGAATAACTTTGAAAACTCAGTTTTTTTTCTTGAGGTTGTGAACGATTGAATTTTTGATAAAGATCATATTAAAACTGCTACAGAAAGCACTTTACAATGGCTATGTGCTGCAATCTTTTAATAACGAATAGAAACAATATCAAGGTACTCATTGAACACTGTTATTTGGTTGAAATGTGCATTTTGGGGAAATTCACACCATTTTTTGGACTGTCGCTAAAAAAGGATGCTAGGCATTAATGGGTTAAAGTAACAGAGTATAATAATCTAAGGCTGCCATTTTTGTTCTGCTAAGGATAATGATTTGCTGTCCTCTTAGTACCCATTAAAAAATGGCCACCACTTCTATGGCAGTCACATGGGCAACTGCCTCCACTGAAAAGAAAAATACAACGAAAGATTTTGAAAAAACTTTACTCACATTGTTTATATTTGCTTCAAACAGCAGCTGGAACTTGTCGTGGGCTTTCAAAATGTCGAACACGTACATCATCTCCCCATACCTTCCCAGTCCGATCAGGAGCCGAATCTAGGAAGTGATATAAATGTACCAGTGGTAAGAATAAGCAGTTGTTTGCACAGAATTTGACGCCTAGAAATTATACTAGGTGTCATAGATTTAAATTCTTTTATTTCTAACACTGCATGAAACAGACAACAAAGTTCGTGAAATGGCAGTTAGATTTGGACTCTTACATAGTCATGGGCAGATTTGGGCTGCGAATTCTGTGGGTGCAACAGTATCGGCGATCTGTAGGGAGAGGGTATTCTATGGTCAATGAGGGGTTGGGGGGCATTTTTATTCCTAAAATGTTTTTTTTTAGCTTATTTCCAAGCACGTTTATGGCACTGCAAACTGGAACAATGTGCAAGAACTTGAAACAGTTTATATGGATTTTGATAAAGTATATTACATTAGCCAGGTTTTTTTTGACTGTATTTTAATTGTGCTTTATTCAAAGAAATATAAATTGTAATGACATACCAATACATACCCAATTAGAGTATACAATTATTCTGTAAGATAGCACTAAATAATAATTAATTTTCAAAATCAGTTTTTTTGATGCATGAAATTAGTTTTGATTTTTTTTTTCAAATGCATAAACATTCTTACTTTTAACATGTAGCACAATTTCTCTCGCAATGGCGATGTGTGGTGACAAACGGGTCACACAAAGAGCTGCATAAAATTAATTTTGGGTTTGCTTTCAACAGGGGTGATTGTGAGTTCATGAAAAAATACCTGAAAGTTTTGAAGAGAAGTGTGTGTGTGGGGGGGGGGGTGCTTTTAAAAAAAAAACCAAGGCTCCTATTATTTAAGCACACCTAATTTTATAATTTTCATATTTAATAATAAATTGTCTTTCATAAACAAACAAGACACATTTCATACATTCAAATAGTTTCAAATAGTTTCTAGTCAAAAAAAAAAAAAAAAAAGAATGGCATCATAACATTTTTGCTCGATGAATATTATTAGTAATTATCGGAAAATCACCGAAAATTCGAAAAAAAAAAAAAAAAATACCGAAGGTGGGAAGACAAAAGCATGATTAAAAATATTTTATTTCCGGTATTTTTGACCATGAAAATACCAGAATTGATCATGAAAATACCGGAAATCTGGTAAAATACCGGAACACAATCACCCCTGTTTCAAGTACATTAATTTGCATTGTAACTATGAGAAAGCATAACTCATTTTCTGAACTATATTTCTAGTAAAATATTTTGAATTTTAAATCTTTCAAAATTCAATGTTGGGGGTGAGCTGCACCCCCAACAATTTGTAATTGTATGTGTAAACTATTTATTTGTTTTTACTCTGTATACTTTCATAATGCATGTTATAATAAGGATTGCAGAAAATTACATTTATTTACTGTTAATAAAACAATTTATCATTGTTTCTTGTTGAAGGTATACTTTAAAAAACAATATTAAAAAATTATTTTTTTCGCCGATTAATCAGCAAGATTTTGCCGATTATGGCCGATTCATCGGTGCATCCCTAATAGACACCCTGTTCCATTTCAAAGTTCCATTCCCACAAAATAACATGAAACGGTCAATGTTTTAAATTTTCTTTTTTTTTACTTTCATGGAATAAATCAATCTACTGAGTAAAAAATCAGTTTTTTTTTCAATGGATCATTAACTCTGAAAATTGAGGGGGCCAGTTAGCCCCGTGTACAAGCCGCCAATGATTTGCATTATTTTTATAATACAGTGAACTCTCACTTATATACCGCCTCATTTATGCGCCTTTTTCACTTATACGATGATTTTTAGTGGTCCAAGAACATTTCATAGTAAAATAATGATAATTTCATTCATTTATATGTCGCTCTAGAGATAAATATTTCACTTATGCACCAAATGTTTCGTAAAATGCAAACAATTAAATTTATTTACCTAAAAAATGAGCATGTTTCTTCACTTTGCTCTTTAACTCTTCTCTTTTATTGCTCATGGAAGGCATTTTTTCCACATGAACTAGAGTTCGGAGAGGGATAATTATTTATTATGGATCGCTTGAAAGGAACCAGTTTGTGACTAGGTATGCTACCATTTTTGTTTTCTCCTTATCATTGTAGTTAGGTAACAGTAGTTGCCAAACCGTAGTAAAATGACTCTTTTCTATAGAAACATTCTTATTCATGCTCTCATTAGAACTTATATAGAATTTTAGACTTTTAAATAGGCTTGTTCACTTATGCGTCTCTGTCCCTTTTGTGCCTTTTTCTGTCGGTCCCTTGGGCCGGCACATAAGTGAGAGTTCACTGTAATAAAACAAATATTTCTGGGAGTTGTGTCCCTTTACATTCTGAGCTGCTCCTCCTACAAGTTATCTTACACAAGGGGGAAGGGATCATAGGCGGATTTAGATTGTGGATTCTGGGAGTGCTACAATATTGGGGATCTGGGGAGGGGGGGAGTATTCCCCAGTCAATGAGGGGTCCGGGGGCTTGCCTCCGGAAAATTTTAAAAATTTATTTCAAAAATGCTGGTACTCTTTTCAGAGCAGATTTTACAGCACTGGACTGTATAATCAAAAAATGTGCAATAACTTGAAACAGTTTATATGGTTTTTGATTATATGGTTTGGCTCAGGTATAATTTCCTTGTATGTTGGATAACTATTTTTAATGACCTCAATTATATCACGCTTTTTTTTTTGTATCCCAAAAAGTGCAATGTAACGAGGAGTTACTGTATAAAAAATAAGCATTCACACAGTTTCCAATAAACTGCCTCAAACAACTATGAAACAAAATAAATGTTTGATACATACCATAATATTAAATTTCTTGCCTTCTTCTAACATGTTGACTAGCAGTTGGGAGTTATGCAATATTTTCGAAATACCATCCATGTTACAAGCAGCTGTGTAACATTCATGGGCACAAATACACAGTTCAACGACAGAAGAAAAAACTAAAGAAATAAACAACTAAAATAAGAATACTTTAAAAAAATTAGAAGAAGAAAAGAAACCAATAATAATAGGACATTCACCATTAAATAAATGTAAATTTTCACAGGTCTGATAGAATCAGAAGAAAAATTATGAACATTGATAAAAATAAAAAGTGGAATTTAAACCATTTCAAAAAATTTCAACTATTAAAATTTGGGCTCTATATAAATTCTACTAAATTTTGATCCTCCAGCAGGGACATCATCTCCCATTTCTCCAAGGGGAGGGGGGGGGGGGGCAAAAAGTGCATACACAATGTTTAATTTACTAAAAAGTGGCAAAAACCACGCCCACTTATATGCCAATGCATTGGGGGGCAATTGACGCCCCCCCCCCCCCCCCCCCCAAATGACGGGCCTGTCCTCCAGTACTCCATAACTGTTGTACAAGTGCTAATGCTGACAGCAGAGAAGAACTTCTTTGAAAATATGTGATATCCAAGTGAGTTCTATGGAAGATCAGGACTTCTGATACTTCTTCCTGCATTTAGCTAATTTTAATTTCAGCTGTCAAGCGGCTCGTTTTCAAAAGAGAACGTAACGCTAGTTTACTTTAATTAAAATACTTTATGAACACTATGTACATTTATCAAGAATGGCTAAATGTGTCCTATCAGGAGTGCTCGTAACAAATAGTTGATCAAGCTCAAGCAGTCAAGTCTTCAAGGTTAACAAAAACATGGCTTCCAGCCTATTTAAATCAACGCCTCCTAAATACTAAATGCCTGCAACTTTCTGGCTTTTAGTACGGAGCAAAGTTTCGTTCTTGTATTTTTTGATACACTGCCATCTACCAGAGTTCTTTGAGAAAGAGACATTAACGATTGGTTCATTTCTAAATTTACATTTAAAAATCAACCAATCCAAAAATTTAATCCGAATATTGTTTGGATCCATCGCCAATAGATGCAAAAAGCACTCGGTTCACGAAGCACTGCCATCTACCGGAGTTCTTCGAGAAATTAACGATGGGTTCGTTTCTGAATTTAAATTAAAAAATTAACCAATCAAAAAATAACAACGACATTATCGGATTGCCGCAAGGTGGCGTTTAAAGTGGAACCCATCTTGACGGTTGCGAAGCAAATGTACTAGGCATTTGGTATTTAGGAGGCGTTGATTTAAATACAACGTCTACTTCCGGCAAAAGCTTCAAACATTTAAAGGCTTAACTAAAACGAGAAAAAATATGCAAATTAAGAATTTAACATTGAATATTCAACACTTTTTAAAACAAGTAATTCTAGATTGCAAAATATTTAAACTGTTACAAAGCCTACAATTACCAATAGATCTATTTCAAACGAATCTAAGAAAGTTTTTCTGCCTTTGTACAGACCTCATTTGGAGTATGTTCCTTAATTTAAGAAAGACATCGATTTATTGGAAAGGGTACAAAGGAGGGCTACAAGGTAAGTGAATGGGCTTTCTAATCTAGACTATGATTCCAGGGTTAGTCTTGAGCAAAGGAGAGTCAGAGGGGACATGCTTTAATCGTTTAAATTTGTCAAAGATGTCACAGGGTCAGATTTTTGCATGGAAAGCAGGACAAGGGGTCATTGTTTTAAGCTGCACAAATCTTAGGCTAACTAGAAAATTAGAAAGAAATGCTACATTATACTTTGTGTAACGAAAGGAGGCGGCTCAAAGAAAAAAGTAATTTCCCACTCTCCGCACGTTTCCCCTGATGGTTGTCATAGTTACGACGCCATAGACTTTTTCCCCACTTAGTCTTGGTTTTACTTTTCCTACAGCAGGGGATTCAAACATTTTTTGGCGATTGATTGGTTTCTCGTAATGGCCAAAATGTCGACGTTAATGGGATTTTTGACGCACGCGTCACTTTACAAAACTGTTATTCTCACTGTAGCCACGTGCAAAGCAGAGCGACGTAGCTATACCCTGTGTTACAAACGTAGCTATACCCTGTGTTACAAGAGGAAGCTTTTTAGAAACATCAATTTCTCACTCTCCGCACTTTCCCCCTGATGGTTGTCATAGTTATGCATGGGTGCAAGTTAGATCATGCTTCCAAGACGGAATATATTTGTGATCCCCCCATCCCTGCCCCACATGGGTGCACAAGAAAATAAACCTGTTACTTTTATTGTGTTAAAACTGGTCGGTTTGCACTAATTTTATCTTTCACAGAAAGATCATAGTGTTAAGTGTAGTATTTAAGCAGAAATGGACGGGGGGAGGGCGATATTTTTTAAATTTTTGTTTTAAAAATCTAATTTCAGACGGTCTTCGTTGATTCTAGGATAAGGTACAGCCATTTTTTAGGCCATTAGGGCGAGGAAAATTGGTACTCTTTACAAGCAATTACTGAAAATTGAACTTCCGAAATCGACATTTAAGAGGATCTCACATAATGTTGGGAAAGGAGAGCAATATGAGTTGCCCCTCAGAAGCTTTTTGACGTCGATGTGGTCCTATAAACAAAATTTTAGGGCATATATTTGATAGCGTCAGGGGTAGTGAACGTTGTACAGGGACTATTCCACACCAATTTTTGAGTTTCAAAAACACAATTTCTAACTCTTTGGTGATGTATGAAATGTAAGATTAGGTTCGGGGGCACTCTCCCGGAATTCTTTTGAAATAAAAAAAAAAGTTTGTAGGATATATCTGGTAACAATAGGGAAAGAGATGGAGTTCAGGAACTCTTCCTCAGCGACTTGTTTGGGAATGCAGTTTCAAAATCAAAATTTTAGTTCTTCAATGATGTTAAAAGGAGGAAGCAAATATTCTCGAAAATGAAATCCTAAAAGCAAATTTGTAGGCCACCTTTCATGACGTTAATGGAAGGGATGGGATCTGACATCACAGCGACCAACAAATTTTGGACGAATTCAGAAAAAGAGTGAAAGAACTGATGAAAACATGATTTAAAAATCTGATTTCATGTTTTGTTTATTTTTTATTTCTTTAGAAGTAAAAACTGAAAGAATTAGAGTTATTTCTTTCCGTCGACGTCTCTACTATTTCGTCGACCCGGAAATCCGTCCTAAGACGGAATGTCTTGCACCCACGTAGTTATGGCGCTGTGGACTTTTTCCCCACTTAGTTTTTGCAACAATGGTTAAATGCAAACGATTAAAATGGCATTGTGTGTAAACTTTTATTCAATCAACATTAATACAATATTTTTTGCAGTATTTATATAACGAATATTCATGATGGCAGGTCTTACTAAAACAAACTATTTAGCACTAGATTTGTTAGAAAACGTTTAGAAATAACTGAGATACGAGGGCATAAATAAAAGCGTAAGCCTCATTTGATAGACCTAAAATAAATGAAGCAGTGCATGAAAAAATGAGTGGACGGTTTCCATGGAGATGACATAAAATTTCTAAACTTGATACGCCTATTTTAAAGTAACCAAGTATAGTAGATGAACAACACCTACATTTGTCGGGAGTCTTGGGACTCAAATCCACGGTCTCTTCGGAGAAGATGTCCATGAGGGAGTTTCCCAAGACGGAAGAGTCCTGGCACAGCTTCACGATGAGCTGGAACCCCTCCTGAGTCTGGAGGGGATCGTAGATGAGTTCCTCCGAGAAGGCGCTCTTCTCCTCCGGAACCAGAACACCTGGGAAAGGGGGGAACATTTTAAAGCAATAGGGTCATTCCATAGAAAGTGGGACATGCAAGTCATTTAAGTCATTTTTCAAAACAAATTTTTTTTGGATAATTTTTACTTGATTTCGTCAAAAATATGTTAAATTCTATTGGTAACAGTGTTGTTTTCAGATACAGGGATAAAAACAGCTCTAAGTCAAAAACGAGGTAAATTACGTGACTTAAAATTTTGATAGATTTATAGAAAAAATTTTGAAACATTATACAAAATCTCCTTTTAATTTGCGCCCTGAAAACGAAAGTAGAATCGGTAGATTGAAGGCATTTTAATTAAAAAAAAAACTCTCTTAAATGCTCATTCTCTATTTCTTTTTTAAGTCATCCATAACAATGTAGAAATTAAAAAAAAGTGAAGGGGGGTTTCAATTATAGATGAATTATATATATGTGATTCTCAAGAATGGTTTTCTCTAACTAATATTGTTTGGTCTTTAGGAATTTGCTGAATTTTAAAGATGAAAATAATTTTTACGAATTTTTGACTAAGATCTCTAATATTTTAACTGAATTTTCTTAATTTCTACCTCCAACAACGGCAACTTAAGTTTTTGGCAGCATGCCAAAAGAGAGTACATAGTTAGCTGATAATTGCATGTCACCCTTGAGGCTTCAATCCTGTTGCATCCTAAAAACATTTTCATCATTTTGAAAGTTGAAAGCAATTTCAACCTCTACCACTTTAAATCAACTTATTTTAAGCTTGATTTTAATAATGAGTGCGGTTTTTTTTTCTAAACTTAATGCAACATTCATTTTTTGATTATGGGAAGTTAGAAAACATACAAAAAGCGGAAAATCGTGGACGATTGTCATCCCTGCAGATAGCTTTGGTTAATTACTAGGAAAAATAGTAATATTGGAAGATTTTTTTATGATGTGTAACCTGAGTTACCAACAATTTGTAACCTGAGTTACTGAGTGAATAATTAATGAAAAAAACTCCATGTAGTTGTTTACATTCAAATGTAAGTTTTAAAGTAGCTTAGAATCTATATATTTATGTACAATACTTTGTATCAATCAAAAATTTTAACAAGATCAGAATTTCAAGTTCTTAGTGAACTAAGAATGTCAGATGTCTGTTTTAGGTAACCTGAGTTACCAAAAGAAATTAATTTATTGTTTAGTAATTATTACATCTATTAATATATTTTGCACTTCCTAAATAAGTTAAAAGTAGTTTAAAGTAAAAAAAAAAAAATTCAATAACCTTTCCAAAACATTTTTTTTTTTCATTTGAATAAGTGTTAAACTAGGCACAAGTGTATTAAATGTAACCTGAGTTACCATGGAATGACCCAATAGAGCTCAAATCAGGGTTTGAAAAAAAAAAACGTTTTTTTTTTTTTTTTTAAGTCCAGCCGACCTGGGTTTTTGATGAAGAAATTGGGCTTTTTCGGGTGTTTTTCAAGAATCATTTTAATATCATTCTCAATTCGAACATTGTTCACCTACTTTGACATTTCATAGAATCGGGAGTCATGAAGAGAGGTCACTGTGACCTCCTAAAAAATTTCTTCTTTGACAAATTTGGAAAAAGAATTATGTGTGATTATTGAATCTCCATATATTATTTCTCTAAGCCGAATCCTATACCCGGTCGAAACTCGCTCATTTCTTTATCGAATTGCAAGAAAATTTATGATTTTGAAGCTTATCCCGCGGGCTATTGACGAAAATTAGACCCACCCTCTAAAAAGTGTCGGTTTGTTTCTTATTCGAACTTCAATTTTTGGGCACAGAATTGACTCTATCTAGCGAAATAATTGTCGTATCGTCTCCATTTTGATTTCATTCGAAAGATTAAAAAAAATGCGTTCTTTAGAACGTTTCTCCGTTAGCGCCGCGTAACGAGAATCTCGAAAATCCACGTTTAAGCGACTTATAAGCGATTGAAGTTTGAAAAAGTCAAATTTTTTGCTCAAACGTTAAAATCGTTACATTGTTGTTCAAATCAATTTTAAATGCGACATTTCAAGCTAAGGCTTAGCTCGGTAAACCTTAATTGTAACTTTTAATGTTTCAAAATACTATGGTAGTTTTGCGATAACGTTAGTATTTAGTTTAGTAGTAGCCTTGGGTATTTGATTTTAATATAGGGTATCACTTTTGTAGTAGTTGTAAAAGTGAACGTGTCTTTGATCTCTTTGAAAAGTTGTCAGAACGAAGGCAGTAGATGGCGATGTTGTGCAAATGAAGCCAATAAAAATTGTTGTATTAAATTTTAAGTTTAGAGGTTTTTTTTGCGGAATTCCGCACGTGTCACCTAGTATTAAATTATTCACATTAATACTGAATTGAATTTATAGATTGAAATAATTATTGCTTTTTTGATCTTTTAAGTTGTTACAAATCTTGGAAATAGTTGTTGTTTTTCCTGCCTTGCATCATTTTCATTAGTTTTGGTTTTATCTGACGTCATGTTGCAAAAGTATCTGAAGATATCACTTTTATCACTTGTATACCGGCCCTGTAACGTTTTGTAGTTTTTACACTTACCCTGCATTTAATAAGCGTGAAGACATTTTTCGCTCGGAGTGTTTTCTTTTTTTTCTTTTTCTTTTTATCGCTAGAACTTTCTCAATAGAATTGTTTAAAATTATGAATGAACAGAATGCTCCGGGTTTTTCTAGAATATTGTCGTAATTTCTTTCCGTGTATAAATAGCTGGCCTTGAACACAAGTCAGTCAGTTGTTTTCAGATTTGATTCTGGTGACTCGTTTTATTCCCTATTCGCTTGGGCGAATGTTTGTTTTGCTTTTGTAATTGCTTAATTACTGTTCACGTTAGATACGTGGTGCTGAATTACTGTTGAGAGTACAGTGTAGTGTTTGCTGCCTAATTGCTGATGTTTAGCAATTGTTTTCTGCTCTTATTGTAAATAGTGTACATACTTGTAAATAAATTTATAGTTACTTCCTCAAGATTGGAATGCTCATTTGAAGAAAGTTGAAGGTGCTACGGACTCGTTACAAAGTATTTAAAAAAATAATAATTAAGCTACATTGACATGCAGTTTTATTTTTAATACCCAATAAACTGCCAGGAAAAGACGATAGCAATTTATGTACCAGGTACTGACAAAGACTAAATATTATAACAAACTAAATATTATAACTAAATTTATCAATAATAATTTCTAGGCTTAGTATTGATTCAAATATTTAATATTTAGTTTGTTTATAAAATGAATGTTTTCAATATGCAGAAAATTTTGAAAAAACCCCCTTTACCGACAAAGTGGATTTTTTCAAAAGGGCCCACTCAAAAAAACCCGGGTGGGTTTTTTCGGGCTGGGCTCACTTTGGCAAACCCTGCACTGCCCTTGGTAATTTTAACCCATTTATGCCCAGTAGCCTAAAAACGGGACGCTTGTTAGTTACTGCATACAAAAACCTGTAATGGGTATATCTTTTTAATAAAGCTGTATTTCACAAGTTAGATAGTCCTTTTTCTCGAGAAAACCAGTTAGAGCCACTAGTTGGACATCAGAGTTTGTTTATTGACAGCTATTTTGGGACAACTCAGTCAGGAAACGATCCAGCATGGGTAGCCACAGAAAGTAAGTTTTTTTTTTTTTTTGCAAACGTTATTTTTCATCAAATTAAACTATTTTAAAATGATTTGCTCAAAATTGATCACAGATGCCTTCCGTAATGTTACTTTGCACAAGTAAAGTCAAGTAAGCTCGTATTTTGCTCACATATTTGCAAAATATGTGAGCATCCCATAAACAGGACGTCAAATAACTTAATAAATATGGCAACGGCGAACTATTTCAAGCGTAAAATGTATCTAAACCATTCCAAGTAAGAGTTTAACGCAGATAAAAATTGAAAAAAAAATTGTTAAAAAAAACTTGGGCATAAATGGGTTAATGTGTTATTAAAAAATACTGGAGAGCCTGTGGCCTGATGACCTAGTGGTCAAGTGATCTGGCATTTGAGAAATCAGATGAACAGTTAACTCCATTTACCGGAGCTGGGCCCGCTCAGTATCTGCAGGGAGTTCCAGATCTCCCTGCCCAGGAACTTGGCCACCTCTCTGTCGGGGAGTTCGTTGACCGCGATGAAGCTCCGGGCCAGGAGGAAGTTGTCGCTCAGCTTCTTGTGCAGCACCTGTTTCAGGGTGCGGAGGGGCTCTTTCTCCTCCGACACCCCGGGGTAGCTCTTGGACAGAACCTGTGGGCAGGGTTTAAAAAAATCAATGATTTTTTTTTAAATAAAAAAAATCGGATTTTTTTGATTTAAATCGGATTTTTTTGATTTTTTTAAAAAAAAATAGAAACTTCAGTTATTAATTAATTTTTATTTATGAACAAGTTACCTGAAAGTTTTTAAAAATACAAAAACACCTTTGAAGTAAAGCTTCACCAATAAGAAACCCAGAAAAAGTGTTAGGAGCCAATATGAAAATAATCCTGTCTACTAGCTAGGATAAAAATCAAATGGGGCAGGAAGCTGAACCCAATCCTCACTTCATTCAGCCTCCTCTCTTTATTTTGCTTTTGTTTTGTAAAGCTGGAATATGTTCCATTTCAGCCACTAATAAAGTTGCCACTTAGAAGCAACGTTTTCACTCAGAATAACAGCATACGGCCAATAATGAGATCAAGTCTCGGAGGCAGGACGCTCAAGGGGCATAAAACAGGTGAGTAGTCAAACAGGATTTTCTGCAAATATCTTTTTGCTAAACATGTAAATTTGTGCAAATTCCGCAGATTTTGTCCAGCTTGAACTAAATTTAAAGTTCCTGCAAATGTCGCAAAATATCGACTTTCTGCCTAATAAGCATAATTTGCAGAAATTTTATTATTTTTTTCTAATTTGAAGTAATCTGCAGAAATTCTACTGATTTCTGCAGAAAATTTTCAGAATTTTCCCTCACATTTAAACAGAATTGTTCTGCAGTTCAGCTATCTGTTCTGCAATGTACGTTCCAAATTTAGCGGTATTCTGCTTTGGGGAAAGTAAAATTTATGAAAATGTAACAAGATGAATCAAAAATTTACACAACAGTATGGGGGCTCTTTTAATATTGTTTTTTTAAACAATCAAAAACTTGAATTAGATACCTTTGTGCATAAAAACAAAAGTATATAATACAATGTATTGCTGCGCATAAATGTGCAGGAATACTGCCGACATGTGTTTCGGCGTTACAAGGAATGCCTTTCTCAATGCAAAAATGTGAGCTCACAGATGCACAGACATCGGACAAAAGTTGTATTATATGCTTTTGATAAAAAGACTTCTAAAAGGCTTTGTAAAAATTTCAGTTCGACAGTTTTAATGCAGCATAAAAAATTTTAATTTAATTTAAAGAAAACAGATGCAAAAAAAAAACCTGTAACAGTTTTATTCATTTTTTTTATAATAATGGCAAAAAATTTAAATTCGCTAATATTCTTACAGAGCATAGGTGTACAAGGGAAAAAAGAAGACTGTTTCAAGTAGCAGGGAATGAATTTAGTGCATCAACAGCAGGACCCCCATTTGCATCTCATGTACCCCCAACTCTTTCCTAGGTTTATATGGATCCCTTGCAAACTCTGAAGGACCTCTTTGGAGACCACTGCTCTAAACTATTCCAAAGGCCCACTTACCTATTTAATAGTCATTCTTCCTAATTTCCAGGTTAGCCCGAGATTTGAACAGTTCAAAACAATGACCCCCTTGTCCTGCTTTCCATACAAACATTTAACACAGTAACATCTTCCATTTTGATGAATTTAAACAACTGAGTCATGCAATATACCGCCAACTTGGCTATTTCGATCCATGGACAGCTGTTTCGAGCTTATTCTGCTCTCATCAGCATGGAGTACGAAAGTAGTCGAGTTGGAGGCAAAAATCCTCTTATAAAGCAAAGAGAGCCAAAAAAACTGGTAGCTAATGTGATATTGCATGTTTTTGCCTTAGCCCTTGCTTAGGGGCGGTTCTTTACTGCTTTATACCTTGAGCTTTGCCTAAAAAATTTACGAGTTGTCCCGTACCAAGTGGGGTCGCTCGCTGGTATTCTAATTTCACATTAGCTACCAGTTTTTTTGGCTCTCTTTGCTTTATAAGAGGATTTTTGCCTCCAACTCGACTACTTTCGTATTCCATGCTGATGAGAGCAGAATAAACTCGAAACAGCTGTCCATGGATCGAAATGGTCGAGTTGGCAGTGTATTGCATGTTTTTGCCTTAGCCCTTGCTTAGGGGCGGTTCTTTACTGCTTTATAAACTGAGTCATTGCAACATGACTCAGTTGCACCTGTTTCTAAATGAATACATAAAATAAAATGAGTAATAATGAATGCCGCAAGCTTACCATAGCGATACTATAATTAACCAAAATTTGATGACAGATAGCAACAACGGCAGCGCTTTTCATACTCAGTTGTTCCATTAGTTTAATGACATCCTTCTGGGTTTGTGTAACACCTGCAATGTTAAACAAAAATATTTCAATACATAAATGTAAGCAAACATCAGGATAATAGAGGTTTGTGACTAGTTTTAGTTTCTTTTATGCAGCCTAAATTTGATAAATCTGCATATTTGAAAAGTTCACTAGCTCCGGCTAAAAACAAGTTTACAGCTAAAAACTTGTCTGTTTAACTTTGATTTTAATTCTACATCTTCAAGTATGAAAAAAGTATTGGATTTGCAAAATTTTTCAAGTTCTAATGTATTTACACTTTTTCCGGGGAGCTCTATCCGTTTTGATAATTTTTCTTTGCGAAAATTTGCCCGTTTTCCTATATACACATGAGAGATTTTTGAGTATCTCCAACTCAAAACTTAAAGCATGGAATCCAACAAAATTTGGTAGAAATAAGTAATCCTGACAGAATTGTTGCTAATTTTTTTATTTATCACAATCAAATGCTTTTTTTTTATCAGAAAAATTTATATCTTAAATAATAGCGTAAGTTTTTAAACAAAACATGGTGTACAGCTGTACTTCAAGGATACAAGATAATTGAAGGGCTTGCTGCAAAAAGGAGGTAGCTCCATTTTCAATGTCTTCAAAATGTCTGTCAATTAGAACTTAGAATGAAGGTCACCTTTTTTGTTCTAATATTTTAAAAAATCCTCTTGTATACTTCTCAGTACAGTTATACAAGAGGATTTATAAAACTTAAAGAAACTTTTAGAAAGCGATTTTCTGCTATAAACTTTAATGCTGACATTTTGAAGACATTGAAAATGGAGCTGCCTCCTTTTTGCAGCAAGCCCTTCAATTTGTTTTTGCTACCAACTTCCCAAGGAGGATAGAATAACCGAACGTTTTTCTCCTTTATCCTGAGTGCTATGTCTCAAAAAGAAATGCAAAGATTGAGACAACCAGATCATAGTCAGATTGCCATGCCTAATGAAGTAATGCAACAATTTAAACAAACATTAGTATCACTCAAATTGAGGGCGGAGGTGCAACCAACTAATTGTTTTGCTCATTGAATCTGACTATGATATCTCAGGGGCCGCGCTAAGCGTTCGCCACCTCGCCAAATGCGATAAAATAGAAAATTCGGCGAAAAAAATTCTGATTTGGCTAAAGTATTGGCGAATGGAAAATTGTCAGAAATTTTCACTTGGGTTAAAAATACACTTATTACACTAAAAAAACAAACAATTAAAATTCTTTGACTAAAACTCTTGAAGTTTGGCTAAGACTTTTGAAATTTGGCTAATTTACTGGCTAACAACTTAAAATCCTAAGGGCGGTCCATGATATCTAAAGTAATGCAAGGATTTGCACAGAAATCGATCAGTACCTTAATGGAAACAGGTGCTGATTATGTCCCCTGGTAAATGCTTCAAGGGAGTGGCAATCTTAGATCAGTAAAACACAAGAGAGATTTGTATTAGGGAAACAGGGAAACAGAAATTTATATGAAAAATAAAAGAAGAAATTTTTTGATGGCCACAACATGATGGATTTTTTTTTTAGTTTGAGAAGGGGACCATCTAATGGAACAATTCTACGCATCTCCTTCTAATCCAAGGAACCATTCATAATTTTTGTCTTACTACCCTCTCCTCACACAATTATTGATTTTAAGATTCGATACCTATGTATTAACTCCACCATAGCTACAAATTTGACGGTTAAAACAGATTTGGCAATTTTTTTTGGCCATTGTTTTGGCTGTAGTTATTCACATGCACGTGCGGTTATCCAAAACTGCCAAAACTAACAGCCAAATAAACTGTTTTAATCGCCAAATCTGCAGCTGTGGTGGAGTTAATATGCAAGTATGTACGATTCTTTAATGAACATTCTAATTTTTGAAAAGAATAACTTAAATTTCAATTCAAAAAGTGCAATGACATCTCAGGGGTCAGTTGCTTAACGGTATCCCGTCTATTGACCCGAACACATCTCCACAGCCTTAGTTTGACTCTGTCCTCTATGGTTCCTGGTGCATCACATTTTCCTTGTCGCTGATTTTTGACAGTCCCATTTTGCCATGAACAGTACACTTTTACCACGACAGCAGGCGAACAGCTCAAAAACTCAGCCATTTCGGAAATGCTTCCACCCTTGACCCGAAAGGCAATGATCATGCCCCATAGTATATCGTATAAATCGCTTCGTTTTTGCATTACGCCAACGATAGAAATGGTTTCCAAAGCCCTCACACACCCTTTATATACAGGGTGTCCACTCCTATCGTGGCCCAATAGCTAATTTCTAAATCGTTAGAGATAAGCATATAGTTCATTTAGGAAAAAATCTCTAAATTACGAAAGGAATTTGGGCTACGAAATGTTTTTCAAAAAAAATCAAATTTTGAAAGAGTTACGAAATTTAAATTTTTATACACCTCCCCAGTCCTATCAATCATATTTAGTAAAACATTTTTGACACTGTAATGTTTAAAACTAAAAAAAAAATCACTCCTCTATGACAAAAATTGACCGAGGTATGACGTTTTGAAAAATCAAGATTTTGCATTATTTCATGACGTCATCGAGAGATCGCTGAAGGGATGCGAAATCCTACAAAATCTTGATTATTCAAAACGTCATAACTCGGTCAATTTTTGTTGTGGAACAGTAATTTTTTTTTAGTTTTAAATGTTACAGTGTCAAGAATGTTTTATTAAATATGATTAATACGACTGGGGAGCTGTATAAAAATTAAAATTTCGTAACTCTTTCAAAATTTGATTTTTTTGAAAAACATTTCGTAGTCCCAATTCCTTTTGTAATTTAGAGATTTTTTCCTAAATAAACTATATGCTTATCTCTAACGGTTTACAAATTAGCTATTGGGCCACGATAGGAGTGGACACCCTGTACACTCAACTGCACTGTGCTACCACAAGCTTTCTGTGATTCAATATTTAACGTCGAAGTCGAAAGTACGTGGTGGTCACATTAATGTGACTGGACTGTGTCATAATTATAAGTATGCAAAAAGGGAAGTGAAATCAGTCTGTATTTGCTCTGTAATCCAACAAGGAAATAGAGCACAGATAAATGATTACCAGAATCGCTGCAAATCCAGAGAACCAAAGAACTAATAAGCCTTGAAGAAGCCACCTCAGTAGAGGAGTCGGGCAAGGATATATCAACGGAAGATACGTCAATTTCATCGTTCGCCAGTTGCAAACATTTCTGGGAAAGAAAGGAATGTAATAAATATTTTTAGCATTAGTGCAAAATGGTAGAACATATATTTGTGTTTCTTTTTTTCTGAAAACTTTGAGGAAAAAGCACTACTCTAGTAGTAGTTTAAATTTTACTGAATATTTCCCTCTAATTCAGTGATGGGACTCGGCCAGTACGTACCAGTTCATGTTCGGTACCATCGGTTTTTAAAATTTCAAAAGTTCTGCAAAGCGGTACATAAAAATACAAATTACTTGAAATATCAAAATTTAGCAATTTAACAAAAATATATTATTTCAAAATAAAAATTGTCATTTCCTCTGGTATTTAGAAAGTCAGAAGCATCTTCAAGCTGGAAAAAGCTTCAGCAGCCTAAAGAATACAATATTTGTTCAGAAAAAAAAAAGGTTTGCTGTCAAAAATATTTTTAACACAATGATAATTAATTCTCTCTCTTTTTGTTGATTACCACTAAAAGGTGACCCAGAGTCTGTGACGACAAAGTGCTTATATTAAGAAATAACAATCATACGGCTGATGATCGATGAACAAAAGCAAAGAAAATTTAGAAGCTAGTGATCACTATATTGTTGTTTGGAAATATTAAAAACACATACTGTAAAATCGCGAAAGTAAATCCCTCCTTTTCAAAACCAAACAGATACATTTCAGAAGGGTGGGGGGTTATAATTGAGATTTAAGATTAAGTATATTCGGGATTTAAGATAAATTTCAATTTGGACGAATAAGGGGTATATGTGATGGGGGGGGGGGTTACTTTTGGGATTTTACTGTATATTTATTTTTCCATGAACACAATGAGCTTGAAAAATGTGTATTTGTTTGTTTTCAATATTTTAGCATCATGTGTTTCATGTTTCATTACCATTTTTGTTATTATCCCCACTCACAAAAACACAAAAAAATTTTAAGTATATAACAATGCTTGAAAGATTTGAATCCGATCACTGCGAAATCATAGGTACATTTCAGCTTCTTTTCATATACTTTTCCCTTTTAACCCATCAATGCCTGACATTTTTTTTTTCCAAAGATATTTTGTATACTGGTTACAAACAGTGTTTAATGGACAGGAAAAATAATTTAAAAAATATCATGTGAAAAATAATTTAAAAAATATCATGTGAAAAATAATTTTTTTATTAAAAGAAAAATCGTTTTTAAAAAGGGACGCTACCCACCAGAGGGCGCATACTTGTTTTATTAAAAAAAATTTCTGCCTACGATATAATATCTGAAAAGACATTTTATAAGAAGAAATAAAGTCAGCAATTAACATAAACTGGGAAGCTGAGAATAATTTTAAAAACTTAGCTTTTTTCTCTTGAGATTATGAACCATGTAATCCTTGATAAAGATAATAATAAAACGGCTATATAACATACTTTACAATGGTTATGTGCTGCAATCTGTTAATAATGAATTGAAACAATACCATGGTAATAATTGAACACTATTATTTGGTTGAAATGTTCATTTTTGGAAGATTCAGACACACTTTTTGTAGCTCTCCTAAAAAGGGACGCTAGGCATTAATGGGTTAAGGCTTTCCCAGACATTCATTTACATCAGCAAGACTTCACTAGATAGCGTTTCATACAAGCTGTATCATTACTTAAAACATCAATGGTAAAGATTTGCCCGCTAGAGAGCGCTGAACAAGGACCACCCAAATGTATGTTTACATTTATTAGCATATTGTTTCTGCTGTAAAAAGTGATGTTTAACCTATCTTTTAGGGTTAAAAAATATTGATATAGTTAACTGAAGTGGAGTACAGAGTGAATTGATGCCAAAGGCCTTATTAGTACTAAATAAATTTCCTCTTCAGATAAATTTCTCATGATTCAGTCATGCGACATTCATTCATCTGTTTACTTTCTTGCCAGTGTCGTTTCATAGTTAGTTAATAATTAGAATCAATTAAAATGAAAAATAATTCGCTAACTAATTAAAATAAGCCGTTAAAATGCAGAATAAACCAACAAACAAAACAAGCTATTAAATAACGTTAAAATATACTAAAATAGAATTGAATGCCAAATTGTAAAATGGTCGCCAACAAATTAACTTTCAATTTTGTCTTTTATTATCTGATTTGTAGAAATGTTAGTTACCATAAAATTCGATAGATGTCGCTGGACAAGGACCACCGTTTTTATCCCAAGGATTTTGATCAAATGAAGCAGCCTGTATAAAACGCTATCTAGTGAAGCCTTGGCATCAGCAACAATTCCCATCACTATTATTGTGGTGCAATTGTAATACAGAAACAGGGCACATAAGAAGTAGCGGAATGTGGGGCAAGGTGAAATAGTAAAATATTTTCATAGTTTGCAGCATCACCAATCTAGCAATACCTTAACTAAGTTCCTTGACATATAGTTCATTCCTGTCAAACAATAAATCGTTCCAAAGATCTACAAAAAATATATACAAGTCATTTTCAAAATTTGATACCATTATTGTAATATTCGTGATTTTTCAAAAATATTTCTTGGTACTATAAAATAATGAAATTTTTGTAATTATCACTTTAACTATTAATTGAGAGATCTACTGATGTGTATTGTAATCCTTGTTCAGACTCTAATGTATGTTCCCGGAACAAAGCAGAAAAATGTACTAGAAGGAGACGCTTCTTCTGTAACAAAGAAAATGAGTAAGACCAGAGGTGCAGATGATCACTAACCATGATGAAAAAATAAATATTAGTCAATTTAGTTGGTCCTTCATCATTTAGCAACTCACCACTCTACAATCCTTTTTCAGTTTATATTTGGTAATTTTTTGATTTTAAACGTACAATGTAATTAGTCACGTGTACGCGGGGCAAAGTGAAAGAGCTCAATCTGTTTCCTAATGCATTCATTTACTTAATCAAGTATGTATTTCTTCATTTATTAATTTATTCACGTTCTTTTACTTATTAATTCATCCATTCACGTAGTTTGTTATGCATTCTCCATTTTATTCACTAATTTCTTTTTCTCTATACTAATTAAAATTAATTAATTTATTTATTTGTTCATTTATTTATTTTTTGTTAATTATTCATGAATTTATTTATTTAAGCATCTATTTGATTAAAAATGTTTCATTACAAAAATATTGTATTTTTCACTTTACCCCATGGTTTCTTGAGGTTAAAAATTTCCACTTTTTTTTTTTTGGAGGTGCAAAATAACTGCTAAAAATAAAAATAAAATTTAAACTCAAGTTGTATCCCAAAATACATTATTCCTTCTTCATGCACACCAGTGACGTCAATTCAAGTTTTTCCAGGGGGGGGGGGGGGGGGGGCAAAGGGTAAAAACACAAAACAATTTCACCAGAAAACAACAAAAACCAAGCCCACTTATATGTAAATACAGTAGCCCCTCGTTATATCGCTCATTCGGATATATCGCTCTTTTCTTTTGTCTCCCCCCCCCCCAAAAAAAAAAAACTTTTAGTTCGAAACCATTTTTGAGAAAATACGTAAGGTGCTCAGAAAAGGTATCTTTCTCATTTATTTTGTCATCAATGAACAAAACGAAGGTTCTTCTATTCTTCTGAATTCGCTGAAAAGAAGCAGCAAATTCCTGTCACCCTAACTTGCATACTGCAGAGACAGTTTGGAAACTACTGAACACTTTCTTTTGTATTGATACAATGAGTGAAAAGCATCTGTTAGTAATGCGTAGTAGTAATCTGCAAAAGTTATATTTTTTTGTTACTTTTGACTGAAAAAAAAAAGCTAATGTTCGAATAAATGAATTTTTATGGATGTGCATGTATAATTTACTTGCATGCTGGATAGAAAACTATTTTTAATGACCTCGGTTATATCGCGCTTTCGGATATATCGCGCTTTTTTCTTGTTCCCCAAAAAGTGCGATATAACGAGGGGTTACTGTACATTGATTTCTCAAAGTCGGGGGGGGGCAATTGACCCCCCTACCCCCCTAAATGACGGGCCTGATTCACACTGATTTTTGGAACAAATTTCCAATTTATTCATTTTGAAACAGGTAAGTCATTTTAACTTTTTCACTTTACCCCACATTTCCCTACCATAAATTCAAGCTCAGAAATGAGCAAGCAATGAATTAATATATAAGTAATAATATAAATGAATAAATAAGTAAATAATACTGAATACACATTTATTGACATGGATACATAAAGATTCAAAATTTTTACCTTAATAATATTTATATCAGAAGAATCATAGTCAAATATCCTTGCTAATTCCAAAGCTTTACGAATATTTTTACTGCATAAAAAGTAGCCGATAATGTTGCACAGTGCCTGGTTTTCCTGTAAAAAATGATAGAAAGCTGTTTTTCTTCATGTCATCTTGAACGAGATACAAGAAAATTTTTTGCAACAGATGTTTGCAACTTTAAATCAAAACTCACAATGAGATGTCACAAACAGTAGAACTAGATAATAGTATGACACTAGGGCAAATACACACTACTTAAATAACTACTAGCCACAGTTGTCATAGTAAAAAAGAGAGGCTTTCAATTACTCTGTAACTATTTTTTCAAAACTATTGTTTTGAAAATCTTTTTCTTTTTAATTAAAAAGAAAGGTAGTTTTTAACTTCCTTTAAACAAGACATCTAAGAAAATACCCTGACTGGCCTCAAAATATCCAACTGTAAGTAACTGTAGTTGGGGCAAACCTGACCTGGCAGCGTTGTGAAGACAATGCATATCCTAATCGCAGTATTACGAAGATGTCAGCTTAGGTTTTCCCCCCCTTGGTTTTTATTGAAACCCCTTTTTAAAGCCCTGCAGAATAGATCATAGATTAAAATATAACCTTTTTCTTTTTAAAAAGTAAATCTTATTAAGAGCAAGAATCTGAGAGAGTGTCACGCCTGTGATTCATGACCTCTCAGATTTTTTCCAAAAAATTACCAAATGTTTATTATCTTATTGAAAGACCAAATCCAGAATGTTTTGCTCTAAAGTTGAGTTGTTTAGTTTTTATGGATCCCTAAAGTTGAAGGTGCGGCATCAAAAATTAAGCGGATTTTCAAGACATGGAAGTTGCTGCGAGCCAAAACTCTAACCAGGAACTGTTGAACTCCAATTTTCTTTTTGTACATGGAATATAGAAGGTTGAAACTTTACAAAATGAATGTTAAATTTGAGGTAAACTGTTGCCGTAAGGTCAGTGAAGGCCCTCAAAACAAGGCATTTTTGACGTTTTTCAGCATTTAAGGTCCAAAGACATTCATTCAGCCTACATTTCAGTTGTCACGGCAAAAGTAGTGTCGTTTGAAAAGCCAGTGTAAGCACTTTAAAATAATGTATAAACAACCGAGGAAAGTTCAACCTGCTTTTAGTTGCGTAAGGCCGAAATATGAAAAATGTCATATTTTACCAATATTCAAATGGTCATAACTTCCTCTGCCCACAACATATTGAAATATTTTTTTTGCCAATGTCATACTCTATTCTTTATCTTAACAGAACAGTTGAGTCTTTTGAGGCGAAATGTTAAATTTATTTTACAAAAAATGTATTTTTGCCTGTGCATTTTTTGTAAAAAACTACTTGTAGAGCGCTACTTCCGACCACTGGTATGAATCACATTTGTTATAAACATTTAAGTTATGATTCAATAAACCACCGATTCAATCCACCAGCGTTCACTGTACCAAGTTTTAAGACATTTAATTCAAAAGTTTACCTTTTGTGGACAGATCAAAGAGAAGCTTTAATTCTATAGACTTCATATAAAAAAAAAATGTCTCAACAAAAAAAGTAGCATGTTTAAACTGCAATCCTAGCAACCAGTTAAAAATGAGCGAGTTGCAGAAAAGAACGTGGTCATTGAAAAACTTGCAAGGTATTACTTGCAACATGAAGTACTTACCTTTTCACCTTCCAAGCGATGCATGCCGTTTTCACTATCCTGCATGACATCCAGAACATTGAATTCGTGCAAAGGTTGCATGTCAAATATTTCTGGCAAAAGCTGCAATAAGAAGGAAAACAAATAATTTGAATTTTGACATCTCCAATTCAAATGAGTGATGTGCCGGATATCCGTAATGGTATCCGCGGGGGTCCACAGGATAAAAGAGATTCGGATCTGTTTCTTTTCTGGGGGATATCAAACAGATCTTTTGCATCATTAAATTTTGTAAATTTTTTAAAATTTTTGAAATTCTTAAAATAGATAACGATAAAATACTATTAATTTTCAAAAATAATTTTTTTTATGCTTTATAAGCATTAGGTACTAATGTAAAGTGCATTAAGTACAAATGTTCAGTATTAATTAAATTGTTTATAATAAAATTGAAATTTAAATTACCAATGCACTTTAATTGAAATAATTATTTTAATAAAATGTGTAGTTAGTTTTAATATTACACGAAACCAGGGTTCAAAAATATCATGACATTTTTGAAAATATCCAAAATTTTGATAGGTATCAGATATTTTGATACATATCCAATATTTTCCGTTGCTGCAAGCTGAAGTCGCTCAATAGTAAATGCATTCTTAAACCACTGTTGTTGTTTTCATATTATTATTATACTATCTACTAACAATTTAATGTTTCTTTCATTGTTTCTATCTAAATATACATTTTATCCTATATATATATATATATATATATATATTCAAAAATACAAAAGGAAAAATTGAAAAGGCGAACCAAGGACTGGTACGTCATCGGGGGGAAGACCAGATCCCTGGTTCGCAAGGCCCTTTCTATCTGACATGAGGGAAGGTCCCAATAACATGTCACCTTCCCCAAGAGCCTTGAATAAAAAGAACGACAGAAAAACACAAGCAAAAGAAAAATAGAACACATTCAAAAATCAAACACCAAAAAGGTGGACATTTTTTTTTAAGTACTCACATGAAAAGGTACCAGATGTGAACTAAGTGAGCAACAGCGCTACAAGCAAATATGTGGCCCAAACAGAGAGTTACGGTCAAAGTTAAACTTTCTAAAAATAATTTAAGGAAAAGGAGGAAGGAATTTCAGTGAAATCCAACGATATATATTATCACTAATATTATATATATATATATATATATATAATATTAGTGATGTGTCAGATATCTGTAAATTTGTCCCGATCTGGCACATCACTTATTCAAATTTACCCCCCCCCCCCCAAAAAAAACACCAAATGCTCTGCATTATAACGATTCCGCTGGAATGTAATTCTTTCGGTGGTTGTATTAGTTTTTTCAGAGTTTTGGCATTCTAATGGACTTTCTGCAATGGTTATGGCAATAATATTTTTGAATGAATGAGGGGACAATGTTTTCGTGATTGTGGCGGGTTATTAAAAAATATATATATTACATGGGCACCCATGAATTAACAAATAAGTATTTTCATAAATGAGCTTACTTCTCTATTAACTTCAGCTTTGATGCAGAACCACCACATTTTCTTTCTATAGGCTTCCATGTTGTGAGCTTTGGTGTCGTAAAATCCGGTCTTCTCGAATATGTGGTTTAAATACTCCACGACGGACTTCATCAAGAAGTATTTTTCACCAAACATGTTCGAAATTTCACATTGATTCTAGAGAAAAGAAATTTAAAAAAAAAACATAAGGAAATCAACTAGTTAAAACATTCATTTAACAACACAGATAAAATAAATTTAAATGTAATACTGTATATGAAAGTATTTAGTTTTATAATTGAACTTTGTTTCATTTTCATGCCCAAATATTCTATTGTGCACATATCTGCATACACAAACACAATCTTATCTAGAAAAATTAGACTTAAGGATACTGAATACTCTGGGTAAAAAAAATACTGAAATTTTGGATGGACATTTTTATTTTATTTTCTTTCATTTAAGTAAGTGTACTAACCAATTATGCTGGCATAAAATTGAGAGAGAGAGAGAGAGAAAGATAAAATTATTATGCACAAAAGCATATTTTTTACAACAGTTAGCTGTCAAAGAACATGTTTCAAAACAATTTGATAAAACAACGTTAACCTTTAGCAGCCCGGCAGTACACATGTTGCACCATAAGTTTTTTTTCTTCAGAGGACAGGGTTGAGATTTTCACTCGAACCCTTTGGAGCCGGAGATTTTTTTAAGGTTTCATACATCTGGTGCGACAGTTTATACTTTCTCTTTTCAATGGAAAAGAAACCTGTGGTTCAACTGTCGCACTACCTGGGTCAAAAGAAAAATTTCTATATAAACAGCCCAGATCCAAAAGGTTAAATGCAAATTTGCAATTGGCTTTCCACGTGTAAGTTTACACTGCATTAAAGAAGGCGCTCTTTGAAGTCCTGAAACACATGTCTGCAATGTATTTCGTGTATTTAACCTAACCAACTTATTTAACTTTTCTAATGAAACAGACTTCACGTACTTCCAAGAACTCAACGGTGGCGTGCACAGTGACGCTGCTCGCGCTCAGCCTCTGGATGAGCTGACTCCAGAACTCCACTCGGTGCAGCAGATTCCCCCAGTTCTCACTCTTCCGCGCCTCTTCGGACTCTTGATTCATCTAGGAGCGAAACATTCCTATAGTCATATTGAAAATTGTATGTCTTGGTTGTAACAATACTGATGTGCTAAGCCTAAAAGTGGTACAGTAAACCCCGCTTAAGCGAATACTGTCGGTTCCAAGAAATATTGTTCGATTAAGCGGGGTATTTGATAAAGCAGGCAGGGCTGCCAACTTTATTAGGGAGCTATGTGTAGTCAGAAGGAAAAAAAAGTGTAGTTTCCAGTGCTTAAGTGTAGTCTAGCACGGTTCAAAAATCCCCCCCCCCTCCCCAACCATGATACGCCGATATGCTTAAATCTGTTAATTACACAAAACAATTTCAAAACAAATCCCAATTTCAAACAAATTCTTTACATAAAACAATTGCAGGAAAATGATATTTCATTTTTTAAAATTATTAATAGATAATGTTAATTATACTGTTCTGCAGTTCTGAGTTTTTTTTAAAACAAGTCAAACTGAAGATTAGTCAAATGACAGCAAATTCACAGAAAAACTTGGCAAACAAATTTCCAAAAGAAATTTTTTATCCAAATTCAGACTTTCATTCTTTTATTTAATTTAGTAATGCAACAGGATTAAATAAAGAAAAACAAAAAGTGAAATATTTTATCTATGAAGATTGTTTTAATAACAATGTAAGGTCGCCCGTTTTGTCTAAGCTGCTAGTTCATCAGGAAATTCCTTCAAATAACATGATTCGTTGTTATGAATCATACTTGTTTTTTCAATTCATTAAGCATTCCGAGTTTCAGGGCAAAGTTCATTCAAAGTATTCAAAGAACAGCATCCAAGTTCACTATCCAATCAGGATGAAGAAGACTTGGCGCGCCGCTCAGTTCTTCCTATCCTGAGCGAAACAGCTCCGATTACGTCATCGATGCGCTCAGGAGTGGAGTGAATGACTTGTGTAGTGGCGCTTGTTTGGCATTCGTTTTAAACGGAAGATGCCATGCGAAATGATACTGAAATCGACTCAAAAAAGCATCATCTGGACATTCAACATACAAGGAACAAAAAAAATAAAATTTCTTATTAGTTTGCATGATTATTCAACGAATGCGTAGAATTTGCTTCTCCTTGCGTAGTGCGTAGTAAGCTGGATGAATGCGTAGTTACTACGCTAAATGCATAGTAGTTGCCAGCCCTGAGCAGGGAATCTAACATTGCGCCTATGGCAACTGTTCCGGGGAGATTTATTCGTATGCGGGGTATTCGTTCATCCGTTACTCGATTAAGTGGGGACGACAGTATCTGCATTCGAGCTCAAACTGTGATATAATTCTTTTAAGTTTTTTACCACCATATACTTGATTCAGATGATTTGAAACTTTTCCAGAATTTTTTGAAAAATATTTCCCATTCTCAGATGACCGTATAATTTTGTATTTAGGTAAAATACGTTACAAAGAGCCACACGGTGGCGATAGCTCCATTTTGCGAAAAAGTGCAGACATGACTTTCGTGCTTAGCATGGCAGAATATTGATGTAATTATTATAACTTAACTTTGAGTCATTGAAGGTTTTGTAAAAACATCTACACAAAAATAAAAGTGGTGGAGAAATTTTATGCATGTTAGAATAACATGTTTTACATACTTTAACACAGCCCTTTCTCTCCAGGTGGAAATAAAAAAATATATAATTAATATTTTACCCAAGACCACTTTTAACCTTTTAGAACTGGGTGGTACACATGCTGTACCGCAAATCTTTTTACCTTTGAGGACGGGGTTGAAATCTTCGCTTCTACAGTTTGAAATAGGGTATTTATCCAAGATTTCATTAAATCTTACTGGGGGATTAGGGCTTTGTATTCGAACCGCGAAGTCATAAAACCTAGGTGCTTGTCGTTGCACCTTCCATTTTTCAGAGGAAAAGAGAACTGCGGTTCAACAGTTGTACCGCCCCGCCTCGAAAGGAAAATTTCCACACGAATAGCAAGGATCTAAAAGGTTAAATTCACATTTTTGATTCCGTAAAAATACAAGGTGTCCACTCCTATCGTGGCCCAATAGCTAATTTCTAAACCGTTAGAGATAAGCATATAGTTCATTTAAGAAAAAATCTCCAAATTACAAAAGGAATTTTGGGTCTACTCAATGTTTTTCAAAAAATCAAATTTTGAAAGAGTTACGAAATTTAAATTTTGATACAGCCCCCTAGTCCTATCAATCATATTTAGTAAAACATTCTTGACACTGTAACGTTTAACACTAAAAAAAATCACTGTTCTGCCACTAAAATTGACCGAGTTATGACATTTTCAAAAATCAAGATTTTGCATTATTTCATGACGTCATCCAGAGTTCGTTACGGGACCGTATGCGAAATCCTCGGTCAATTTTTGTCGTAGAACAGTGATTTTTTTAAAGTTTTAAATGTTACAGTGTCAAGAATGTTTTACTAAATATGACTGATAGAACTGGGGGGCTGTATAAAAATTCAAATTTCGTAACTCTTTGAAATTTGCTTTTTTAAAAACACTGAATAGACCCAAAATTCCTTTCGTAATTTAGAGATTTTTTCCTAAATGAACTACAGTACAGAACCTTTTATCCGGGAACCAAAATACCGGGAAACCAGAAAACCGGCAACATTTCGTCGATTTTTCCGCCACTTTTTAAAATACGCATTTTAGGCAATTTCTAAAAAATTAAGAGCTTTTTTTTTTTGTTTTTCTTTTGAAATACCTAAATGAATATGAACGGTTTCTTCATAAATACCATATAAGTGGCATATAGCTCAGAAAATTTTAATATTGTAATATCTATAAGCACTTCTGGATCGTTTTCTCTTCAGAATGCATTTATTTGTTATAGTAACTTGGGTTTTATAAACAATTGTCAAATAACGCTTCGTAGCGATCCAGAAAACCGGGAAATTCAGTTATCCAGGATAGCTGTGGTCCCAAACATCCCGGATAATTGGTTCTCTACTGTATATGCGTATCTCTAACAGTTTAGAAATCAGCTATTGAGCCATGATAGGAGTGGATACCCTGTATATTAGCTGTATTATACTGTAAAAACAACAGTACAATACTGGCAGCAGAGGTTTCAGTTTAAAACTATAAAATGCACATAAGAAACCCTACAATTAGCAATTTTACAGTTTATTACTGTGAAATTAGCAATTTTTGCAGTTCATTACTGGGGCATTTCGCGGTATTTGTGACATAGGGGTGTCCGTAACAAAACTTTTTAAAAGTTTAAAATTTTTGTATATATTGAAAAAGTACATTCTAAAGTATATGAATATCATATTGTTTTCATAGTTCACTTTATATTATGTTTGTATTTGCACTCGAACATTGAAAATGCAATTTTCACTGTTACGGACTCTACATTGAAGTTTTATTTAAATCTGGCTTAAACTGATTTTTAAGCCAAAACTGGTACTTGAGACAGATAAAGTAAAGGCTCACCTCTAATATTGCTAACAATTTTAATCAAAAAGTGCGTTCTATAAAAAGTTATGGATTGTGAAAATGATGACTGTAGAGTCCGTAATAATAAGTGGAATAAAAGTTTGGTTTTGAAGAAAAATTCAATGTAGAGTCCGTAACAGTGAAAATTGCATTTTCAATGTTCTGAGTGCAATTGCAAACATAATATAAAGTGAACTATGAAAACAATATGATATCCATATACTTTAGAATATACTTTTTCAATATATATAAAAATTTTAAATTTTTAAAAGGTTCTGTTACGGACATCTCTAAGTCATAAATACCGTGAAATGCCCCTTCTATAAAAAAACTTAGCTGCAGTTCACTGTAGAAACAACATTCATCTTTTACAGTGTAGTTGTCAAAATAAAATTCAAGAACTTATCAGGGATTTTTCAAAACCACAGGAGCCCTGTTCAATGTAAAGAGTAGATATCAAGTTTGTTAACCTTTAGGAACCGGGCGGTACACATGTTGTACCATAAGTCTTTCTTCTTTAGAGGACATGGTTGGAATTTTCATTCGAACCCTTTGGAGCCGGGGATTTTTTCAAGGTTTCATACGTCTGGTACGACAGTTTATACCTTCTCTTTTCAATGGAAAAGAAATCTGTGGTTCAACTGTCATACTACCTGGGTCTAAAGAAAAATTTCTATATGAACAGCCCGGATCCAAAAGGTTAAAAAGAAAACAAAACCCCTAGAATACCTGCAACAAAATCATTTTTTCGGAATTAAGTTTTGCGACATTGCCGAACAGCTGGGCGTCGTCGTACCGATGTCGGTCAAGCAGCTGTTTGACCGCCGCCCAGCACGCTTCTCCGTACTCCACGTCGTCTTCGGACAGCAGGAATTTCTCCACGTGCACATTTCTCGCCACATCGCCCAGATGCTCCATCATCTTGCACACTTTTATGAAGAGGGGGACCACGACTTAAAGTAAATCAGATACACAATATTTACACAGCGTAAAACATTAACATAATTTAAACAGTAAAAATGTTTTTAACTTTTGTCATAAGTCAGATGAAGATAATCATAAAGATGATGTTATGGATCTGGGTGTTTTCATAAATTAGGACTTCAAGTTTAGTAAGTAGTGCAACATATTATGGTCTTTAATTTGACTAGGACTAGCACAGTTGGGCTCAGAGCCTTCTTGTAAGGTATGAAGAGTGGGGTGTACATCATATCAAGGCCTGCAAGACACATGAAGAAACATTTATTAACCGGAAACACAAACACGGCTGAAGCCGTTCGAACTACGCTCACGAATCACAAAGCTTATCTCTATACGGTTACAGTTACAAGAGACACGATTATGATTAATGATGAATATATAACACTGCTGCTGGTCGTCGCATTTGTATGTACTTCTATAGCTAGTAGTAAAGCCAATAGGATACTTGGCTTTATCAGTAGATCTATTTCAAACAAATTTAAACAATGTAACATTTATGCTGAAATGTTTACTTGACTAGGACCAGCCCAGTTGGGCCCAGAGCCTGCTGCTGGTCGTCGTATTTGTATTTGAAAGTAGCAACTCCGTGGAACACTAAGCATATTTTATTAACAAGCGGTAAGATACATACAAAGACGATTCCACTGATTTAATTAATTTTCAATGGCACTGTTGCCAAACGCTAAGTAACAAACTATTAAGGCGTTACAGTTACAGTTATTATGACAAAGATGGTTCTTCTACCTCTGTATAAGTTTGATAAGACCTCATTGTTTGATAAGGTTTTGGTCTCCTTACCTTAGAAAGAGATCAATTTACTGGAAAAAAAGGAGGGCTACAAGGTTAGTGAATAGGTTTTCTAATTTAGAGTACGACACCAGGGTTAGAATGCTTAGTCTTGAGCAAAGGAGAGTCAGAGGGGACATGGTCTAGTTGTTTAAATTTGCAAAATGAAAGAAATTACTTGGTAAAAGTTTTGCATAAAAAGCAGGACAAGAGGACATTCGTTTTTAGCTAGTCAAATCTTTGGCTAACTAGAAAATTCGGAAGAAATACTGTTTCAGCAGGGCAGTGAGCCTCTGGAATAGTCTACCGGAAGAGGTTATCATGAGCAAGGGAGCTCTGAGGGGGCCATTGATCTTCATTGGGGACCATAATTTTACCAAGACCAACCTAGCTGGGATCAGAGCCTGCTGCTGGTCATCACATTTATAAAATGTTTTTAATGAGAGACAGTTTCCTTTTATAAACTTGTGCTTGAGTGAAAAATGGGACACAACAATTAGATAAAAGTGGATTCGTCTTTTCACAAAGCGTAAGAAGACTACACACTCCAAGGTTCCCTGTACCTACCACTATGCATGATTTGAACAATGGGATGGATTCTGAAGAGTTTGTTCCAGACCAAGAGTTGAGCAACTCCTGATCCAGCCACCAGCTGGCTGCATTTTCACCTGACTTTGTGCAATTATGCTAAGAACTCTGAGATATTTATTTAGTTCTTATGAAATCGTAATTCATACCGTATTTTTGGGTAGATAAGCCACGGTTTATATGTGTTTAAGAGCTGGATTTTAACTTCTGCGGCATATAGACCAGGGCAGCTTATACAATGCATAAGTTTTCTTTTTTTGGTCTCTTTTTTAAATACATGTTATGTTTATTCAATGCCTAAAACAAAGCAAATTAAAGTCCGACACCGAAAGCCACAACTACAGCACCCTTGAATAGATTTATTTTGAAAAGGGTGACAGCATTTCTGCTTATTAAATGTTATTTTATTTTCCTAGATCACATAAGGAAGGGAAATAAATTAAGAAAAAAATTAACATCAACCAACAGGTCTAATAAACGAATCCAATGAAAAACAAATTTTAAAAAAATCTGCAGGAGGGCCCATCGCCGAGAGAATAGGGAAGTAAGGTTGCGGTAGAAACCAGCTGGAGCAGAACAGGGTTACTCCAAGTTGCAAAATGTAGGGACGTTTTGAATATCTATGATATTGAAACACTGTTTTCAAATCAATATTACTAATTCTTTGTCACTGTTTTTGAAACGATGTCAATACGAGTATACAACTTAGAGAGGTGCTCGCACGGTAAATTTTTAAGAAAGTTCATATGCGGTTTATACACAGATCTGATGAAGTACAAATTTTCCTCCCAAATTTTGTGAAGTGCGGCGGTACAGATTCGATATATCCCCACTTGGCGATATTTGAAAAACATTCGCCAATAGTGGCGATAAATGTTCATGTATAATAGCCCTGATCCAACCATGACGTTATCATTTGTCATCATTTGCCATGCGCTGTGATATTGTAAAGTGGCAACCATATAGCAAGGAAAAGCAATTTCAAGTAAGTCTTTCGCACGTGTCCGTCCGCGGTGAAGGAAGGTGCAGGTATGTTCTGCTCTTAGGAAGATTTTAACTTAATTAAAACTTGAACACTCTAAGATAAAGTTTCAATTCAAACTTTATTTTAGAGTATTCTTGTTTTTTGTGAATTTAATTTTCAATTTAATATAAAAGGTAGCCAAAATGAGTTCTGTTTATAGTGTAGTTGAAAAGTATCAAGTTAAATTTTTGAATGAATCGTCATTTTCTTTTTCGGGGGGTTGTTCAACTTTTGGACGTACGGGGGTAGCAAATAGGTTTTTATTTTTAAATTAATCGAAAATAAAGATATTTTTATTGAATTGTTCAGGGAAGTAGGATTATAAAAAGTGAGATATTTTGTACCCGATGCTTATTCCTTCAATGAAAATTAAAAACAAAAAGAATACTTCAGACGGCTATGTTTTTGTATGCAGAAATGTAGTGGATGGGAAAGTATGTGGGAAAGAAACAAGCATTAGATGGGGATCATGGTTTACTTTAAGCAAATTGAAATTGGAAGAAATATTTTTTTTAACATATGAAATCATTATAGGAACTAAAACAGCGGACATTGAAAAGTAGTATTTTTTTGCATCACAAACTTTAACAGATTGACGAAATTACATTAATGAAGAGATAGTAATTTACATAGAGTTAAATTCTGAAAAAATAGGTGGGGTTGATAAAATTGTTGAAATTGACGAGTCATAATTCTGAAAACGCAAATATAATAGAGGGCACGCAGTTAAAGGGCAATGGGTTTTTGGGGGAATCGAAAGGGGTTCGGGTAAAATGTTTTTAGTTGCTGTTGCTGATAAGACGAGGGAGACATTGATTTCGATAATAGAGCAGTGGATTATGCCGGATACAACTGTATACTCTGATCGATGGAAAGCATATGACAGGTTAGGAGAAGAAGGTTTTAAGCATTTTTTTGTAAATCACAAACTTAATTTCGTTGATCCCGATACAGGTTGCCTAACAAACACAATAGAATCGGCATAGAGGCACGTTAAAAGCACCTTACCAACTTAAAATCGTTTAGGGGGATTTAAATGCTATTTAGCTTATTATTTATTGATATAGTCAGGGGTATTAACTGACAAGATTATGAAATTAAAAATAAAAATCTGCAATAAAAATATTTTTCAGGATCTTTCAATTTCACAAAACAAGATTTTTGAGCAAAAAAATTTAATTATTTTCCTAAGAGCAAACATACCTGCACCACTTATTATAATCGTGCAGAAGTTGAAAACAAAAAAAAAAAGGTAAGTGAACTGAAAATTACTTTTCAATGGTGTATTGTGTTATTTATCATGTAATATGTCAATCTAAGTTTTTCTAGTTAGCATCAAAAGCACAATGCTAAGAACGTTGTACGATGTTTTTTGCCGTACATCGAGGGCTTGGCGATGCTCTTTTGGCGCCAACAGGAAAAAGTCGCCAAGAGGGGGGTAAGTCAGATTTATTCCTTTTCTCCAAGTTATCTCCAAGAAAATACGGTACAATAGAGGTTGAATTCATTTTATTGCCAATGTACTCTACTATTCTACTCTATGCCTATCCTACTGCATCGTTAACGAGATAGCACCAATGAGATCAACAGAAAAATAACTGTGTAAAAAAAAAAGCCTGTAGGAAACCAAATGCTTTTACACATCAAAGAATGCGGGACAAATGAACCAAGCGAAACATGCTCACCTTCTTTAGAAAAGGACTTCTCTAATCGCGTGTGAGAGTAATGTCGAAGCAGAATGAGCTGCTCATAGCTCGTTGAACATCCAATGACTGCCTCTTTAAGGACCGATACGGAAATGTTTTCAATCCATGACAGTGACAGCAGTACAGACGAGCTTTCGGTATTCTTGTTATACTGGAAAGAAACAAAAAGGATCATTTTAGTTCCGGGATGAACATCTATTTCAACATAAGGGAGCCCTGTGGCAGGATTTTTTTCTACTTTCTGCGACAAATTTTCTGGAACCAATTTCTTTCTGCAATACTAGAATATCCTTCAATAATAAATATATAAGCAAACGTCTTATAGTAATTACAAGCTAATTATATTCATAAAGTTAACATCAATACTGCATAGCTTCATGGTTTTTAAAACTAACTCCCAGTTATAGCAAAAATTATTTCACTTGATTTTTTACTGTCCAACTAAAAATGTTCAATGATTTTTCATCCTCTTATGGATATATTTCTACTCTTTCTTGATACTTTGATGCAGCTAGCCTTTTACTGTTTCAAACATTAAGTACTAAAAATATTCTAATAGGAACAATAATAACAGGAATTAGGATTGTTTCCACAGAAGAATAATCTGTTAAGACTGTTCTTCAGAATGGTTTTACTGCTGGATGTTTTATTTACTTATTCTTTCAGTCTTTCTTCCCAACCACAAAAATCTTTCTGCACAATGTCTCTCTGATTCTGCGACAATGTCGCCGTGTCGGCAACTTTCTGCCACGGGGTTCAAAAGAAAAATTATTATGGATGAATAACATCAATTAACATCAATACTACATAGCTTCATGGTTTTTAAAACTAATTCCCAGTTATAGCAACAATTATTTTACTTGATTTTTTACTGTCCAACTAAAAATGTTCAATGATTTTTCATCCTCTTATGGATATACTTCTACTCTTTCTTGGTACTTTGATGCAGCTAGTCTTTTACTGTTTCAAGCATTAAGTGATAAAAATATTCTAATAGGAACAATAATAACAGGAATCAGGATTGTTTCCACGGAAGAATAATCTGTTAAGGCTGTTCTCCAGAATGCTTTTACTGCTGGATGTTTTATTTACTTATTCTTTCAGTCTTTCTTCCCAACCACAAAAATCTTTCTGCACGATGTCTCACTGATTCTGCGACAATGTCGCTGTGTCGGCAACTTTCTGCCACGGGATTCAAAAGATAAATTATTATGGATGAATACTTACATTCCATAGCTGATTTTGAAATTGTTCAATACTGGCATCAAATCGCTTGTAAAGGATAAATTTTTTCAAGAACTCCATTAGAGGGACGAGAGGAGTTGACTGAAAAGTAAATAAATAGAAAGTTAAGCATAAATTGGAGTAGTTAATTGCCAAGATATTATTTTTTATCTTTAATTTCATTCAAATTTAAGGCCATGATTGGTAAAATGAGAAAATCAAACTTGTACAAAAGACACTAACAGCAAAAAAATGTGATTTTTCCCAGAAATATGCCTCGAAGATATGCAATAAACCTGGTTCTGACATCCAGATACGAACATCCATGGTGGGAGGGGGGGGGGGTCGAGCCCCCTTTCAAACATTGGTACTGCCAATTTTTAAAATAAAGCTTGAACATAAATAACGTTCAAAGCATTAAAATACAGTCAACGCTCGATATAACGACCGTCTCCGTTCCACAGAAAACAGTCTTTATAACGAGTGGTCGCTATAAGAAGTAGAACATAGAGTGTATTAGGATATAGTTGGGAGTTTTCTCACCGGTCTTTATATTAGGATGGTCTTTATAACGTGTGGTCGTTATAACGAGCGTCGACTGTATAAGTCATTAATGAATGATCGTTATTAAAACCTTTGCTTTAATTTTATTAGAATTTTAATGTGCACTGATCTTGCTTCTAGGATAACAACAATGGATTTTAGGTAGCAAAATTCCCCCTGGAAACAAAAATATGAATTCCATGAAAATTGTTCATAATCTGTCTGCATTTCAAAACAAAAAATTCTGTAAGGATCTTAGACTTGTTAGGTAGACTTGTTGAGTCCTTGCTATGTAGAGTAGCATTTCTTTGAGCAACAAATACTAAGATTAAATTAAAAACTTTTAAGTACACCTGACCCAGATTGTCAATCTCATATAAAAACAAATTTCTCTGGTCATAAAGCGTTTTAAACCTAAATATATTTTATTGTTTTCGAGAGGATATGGGAAATACTAAAAAGGAAAGGTAATCCTTACTGTAAAATTTGCTCATCCCAAAAGCAGATTAAAGAGGGAAAAGTTAAAATTCTTCTACTGAAATCAATCATAAGTATTTTATTTTTTAAGAAATAGAAACTGGCAACAGATAAACATTTTAAAGCATTGAGTTTTTTTTCTCCGTTGACCAACAATAACATTGGGTTCCAATCCGGTGCCACAGATATATACACAGATCGATAGACACGTCAAGCGTATAAATCCCTTCCTCGTTAAGTCAGGGGTTAAAAAGACATATGACATGATATTAGGAGGCGTCACTTCCCTTTTGTCGTCTCAGTGTAATTCAACAAGCATCTACAAGTTTTGGTCATTTGTAAACATAAAAATGGGGCCTAACTTAATAGCACACAAGGGTCACCATTTTGCGTAAATAATAATTTATTTATCTCGTAACTATTTACTTTTCCTTAAAAATAATTTCGTGCTAATATGCAAATATTCAAAAGAAAGGAAAAGCGCAGGAGCTGATCTTTTATCAGTACTCAAGTAAATACAACCCTATTTAAAAGAACAATGTCTTGAGAAAAACATCAATGAAAAATAAAAACAAATAAAATTATCTGAATGTGCTTATGTTTGCAACATATATACAGGTAAAGAGAATATTACGCCGAACAATCATTCTAATAACTTTTAATTCAAAATTATAAGCGTGGTTTTTAGTTAGATATCTCAATCTAATTTTTATTATAAATAAGAACGTACTAATAAAAGAACAATTATTTTCATGCGTTTACTTTTTTTACAAATATTCAAATATCTTCATTAAAATATTTTTGACTTTTTTTGACAGTTAAAAAAAGTATATAAGAGTTAAGTTTTATTTTTTCTCTCAAGAGTCAATGACAAATAACAGTTATTTTTTTTCAAACAGATGCGATGAAATGAAACCAAAAAAAATCGTAATGCTTTCTTAGTAAAATGATAAGAGAAATATGAATGAAAAATAAGTGCATATACAATTATCTGATAATGTTAGTAAATATACTCACTGGTAAAAAGCATATTACTCCTTCATACAGAATCAAAATCT
The DNA here is from genome assembly GCA_038373865.1 of Uloborus plumipes. Lineage (NCBI taxonomy): Eukaryota > Metazoa > Arthropoda > Arachnida > Araneae > Uloboridae > Uloborus > Uloborus plumipes. The sequence goes on along the minus strand of JAXGGA010000089.1, from coordinate 141,249 downwards.
TTTTGTTCTGAACTGCAATGAGAATTAATTTTTCAACATCCTCCACATTGGGCACCAGAATCTTCTGATTAAAAGAGGATTCGAGAATTTTCTCCAACGCCTCATCACGAATGAGAGTCGTGTAAAGCCATGTAAAAAAGCAATTCTCCAATATGGAATCCTGTAAAAGAAAAATAATACTGAAAAAACAAAAAAAAGGTCATTTTTTTTTAATTTAAAATTAAAATTTGTTTATTTATTTGCTTTGCCAAAAATGAATAATGTTAATTTTGATTGCATGGTGAAATTTTGATGAAATTTAGCAGAAAACTAAAAAAATATCTGAATAGTTTAAAGAAAAATCATACAGATTGAGAGAAAACTGATGATAGACAGAAACCTCTGAAGGTTATAGAAAAAAAAACCCCTAAAGAAGTCCTTGTAGCTGCAGGGGACTAATAATAGGGGAAGCTTTGATGAATAAATACAAACCTTGAAAAGAAGTGAAAAATCATACACCAGAGGGAGGATATTATTTAATTTTAAGCTAAAGGGCAAACTCTATAAAAGGAGCAATTGAAATATTGAAAGATTCAACAGACTGATGCAGAAAAAGTAGAATAACTAAAGGGAAAAACTCATACAAAACCAGAGGAAAAGGTTTATGACTCTGGGGCAGTGGCGTATCCAGGAATTGATTTTGGGGGGTGCACATCGAACATCGACACTGTGATGAGAAAGGAAAAAAATCAAGAAATATGGTGAAACTTTAAAAACGCAGTATTTCGATTTAATTTTTTCTATTGAACGTTGCTCAAAGATTTTTTTTTTTTTTTCACAAAAATGAATATCATGCAAGAACAATAAGGCGCGGGTACATCGCTCATTTTCCTCTTACATTTCCACAATTACAGAATAACAATTAGTCTTGCTTCTTATTGTCGAAAACAGAAAATAATATGACAATATTTCAGTGTCCATAAAGTATTTTTCATTGAAAAAACCTGAAGCATATTTACATCAAGGTTACATGTTTTTTCTAAATTCGGTGCCACCATTTTTTATAGTCTTACAAAATCTTGGGGGTGCATTGGTCCCTTGGCAACCCCCAGGATACGCCACTGCTCTGGGGAATTTTTAATATTCGGGAAAGTATTATAAGCATTAACACAAAATTAAAAAATTCGATGGCGAAAAATACTGACAACGGAAAGAACACTAAAAGCTGAAGCAAAGTTCCATGACTAAAGACAGAATATTTATAACAAGTTTTAAAAACTGAATTTCAGTGATTAAGAGAACAAATAAAACTCAGACATTCTTAAAAAGCAAAGAAAACTTGCAATGAATAAGAGCAAGCTCTATAATGAATAGGAAAATTATCTCAAATATTAAGGTAAGGTTCAACTGATAGATTAATTAGGACAAAAATTTAATAACTGTTTAAATTTATTAAAATGAAAGATGTTGTAAGGTTAGATTTTTGCACGGAAAGGGGTCATTGTTATAAGCTGTTGAAATCTCAGGCTAACCTGGAAATTCGGAAAAATGATTATTTCAGCAGGGTAGTGGGAACTTGGAATAGTTTACCGGAAGAGGCGGTAAGGAGCAAGGGAGTAGATAGTTTTAAGAGGGCCATTGATCTTCATTGGGGTCTATAATTTGACTAGGACCAGCCCTGTTGGGCCCATAGCCTGTTGCTGGTCGTCACATTTGTATTTGTATTTTTTATGGTGATAGTCTACTGAAAGTAGAAAAGTGCACCATTTAAAATTAGCTCAGCTTGTACCCATTATTAGATCAGCCAACGAGTCAGCTCTCACTTTTTTCAAACAGACTTGTTAAATGTTTTGAGGAGCAGGAGAATACACGACTTTGGGACAAGATACTATTGAAAAACTTCAACCGCTAGTTCAGAAGAAGCATTTTAAAATGAAAGAACAAAAACGACTCATCGGCTTTTGGCAAAAATTTTAAGTTCTGTGCAAATATTAGGGTTATTATTCTTATTATTAGCTATTGTATCAGATTGTATTATTGTCCGTTTTAGCTTTTAAAGAGATATTTTATATTTAATGTCACAGCCTTTAGCTACAACTTAAATGTATGTTTGAGTGATATCGATTTTTTTTTCAGGCTGCAGTATACACTAGACTTGTTTTTAATCTATTTTTCAAAATATGAGCAGCATTCACAGTTACTACCACGTCCTATTCTACAGGTACTGCCGTCCCCGTTTAATCGTGTAACGAATAAACGAATACCCTGCTTATATGAATAAAATATTTCGGAACCAATGCCATAGACGTAATGTTAAAGATTCCTGCTTAATCGAATACCTCGTTTAATCGAATAATATTTCTTGGAACCGACAGTATTCGTTTAAGCGGTGACTTTGGGACTTGACTGTAAATAAAAATAGTCAATCAATAACAAAAACTATAACCAGGCTGAGAACCGGCCATCACAGGGGCATGAAGATTGATGGAGAGGGTAGAAGGGTTTATAGAAACTGTTGCCATTGCCCAGATACACAGCTTACACCTTGTCATATCTATGACTGTCCAGCAATAAGTGCGAACCTGAGAGAAATGGGTGTATTGCCGTCACTTATAGACAATAAAATCCAACAAATCGCAAAAGCAGTTATAAGGATTCATGGAGCTATTTAGTTCGGCTAAGTCATAGACACGACAAAAAAAAAAAAAAATAAATAAATAAATAAAAGATCTTTAGAAATAAAAGAAAGAAAATATCTTACTGGATAGGATGCAGCAAGCAGGGCCAAAGTGGCATTTTTTGTCTCTCTGCTTGTATGAAGCAAGCACTCATCCGGGGTATCGGAATTGTGAGCTAATAACAGTTGGCTGAACAAGTCTTTCAAAACAAAGGATTCTGCAAGGAAACATAAAAATATTTTACTGGTACATTAGCAAAATTTTTACTGGCACATGGGAAAATAGTCATTCTAACTGCTCCTAATTCTAAATTATAAGTAGTACGATAAATGTGGTTTTCAGTTAAATATTTAATTTTAATTTAAAAAAAATGGAAAAACATTCACAGATGTTTTTGTTCAATTTAAAGAAATTAAAGAACAAATATTGACGCATGTTTTCATTCTGATGAAAGAGTAAATATTTACATGATGTCTTTTTGCTCTAATAAAAGAGCAAATATTTGCATATGTTTTTACTCTAATTTTAAAAAATATTCATGAATATTTTAACTAAAATATTTTTGATATTTTTTTAACTTTCAGAAGTGCAAAAACTAAAAGTTTCATTATATCACTCTATTTTCATTATCATAAAACCAATGCTTTACATCATTTGACAAATGACATTTCTTTTTTTCTAACAGAAGTGTCAAACAGATATCTTGGCTATATCAAAGCTTATGATTGTGCACGAAATAAATGAAACATCCTCAACTTCATTGGATGCCAAGAAGTGCATTAGACTCAAAATTGTTTTTGTGCGATTTTTTTACGTATGCTAATTTTTCTTGCTCTACTTTTCTAGTAATAGTGCGAATGGGTTATAGTGCCTTTCTACTTGTTAAGTTTTTTATGCAATTTTTTCATGTATTTTATTTTTATGTGGTCCTTACACAACGCATAAAACAAGTTTGAGCGTACCAATATTGGAGAAGCATTGAATTAGCATTTGATCTTACATGCTTTTTATTTATGAATAGCTACTTGGCCCGGCTCTGCACGGGATCTATCTTGAGGAAAAATGTCATGTCAAGTGACGTGTGTCTCTAAAAGTCCCGATTAAATGAAAGTCAATAGTTTGCTTGATTGCAGTACGAAAAACTAATTAATCGCCAAATTTTTTTAAAATCTGTCCATTACAGGAATAGCCAAACGCAAAAGCAAGAATTTTATTTGTTTATGTTCAAAAAAAAAAAAAAGGCAACACCTTTTCCTCATTAATAATTTATTTCACCCTATTTAATTTCTTTCACGCTCGTGCAGACGATTTTTATAAATCCAATTTAAAATGGATATTTTCAAATTTTCAAATGCCCATACCTGTCTTCAGGGTGGAGATATCGATTAGTGGTTTTGAAAACCTTCGGGAGGAAACTTTCCTAGCAGGTATTTTTTGCGTTCTTTTGAATGAGACCAAGATCGAGAAGATCCGATAAGTATTTCGCCAGATAGAGACATTTTGAAGTAGAAAGAGCCACTTTGAAGTCCTTTATTCGAACTGATTGGTACTTTTCCCCCGCTCAAAAATCACCCTATGATCCTTCCCGGGTGCCCAAGTATCTCCCTGCCTAATTTCGTCTAGATCCAACGTAAACAGTGGATTTGTATAAGGTACACACACATATACAGGGTGTCCACTCCAATCGTGGACCAATAGCTAATTTCTAAACCGGTAGAGATAAGCATATAGTTTATTTAGGAAAAAATCTCCAAATTATGAAAGGAATTTTTCGTCTATTCAATGTTTTTCAAAAAATCAAATTTTGAAAGAGTTACGAAATTTAAATTTTTATACAGCCCCCCAGTCCTATCAATCATATTTAGTAAAACATTCTTGACACTGTAACGTTTAAAACTAAAAAAAAATCACTCTTCTACCACAAAAATTGACCGAGTTATGACGTTTTGAAAAATCAAGATTTTGAAGGATTTCGCATACGGTCCCTTAAGCGATCTCTCGATGACGTCATGAAACAATGCAAAATCTTGATTTTTCAAAACGTCATAACTCGGTCAATTTTTGTGGTAGAAGAGTGATTTTTTTTTAGTTTTAAACGTTACAGTGTCAAGAATGTTTTACTAAATATGATTGATAGGACTGGGGGGCTGTATGAAAATTTAAATTTCGTAACTCTTTCAAAATTTGATTTTTTGAAAAACATTGAATAGACCCAAAATTCCTTTCATAATTTTGAGATTTTTTCCTAAATAAACTATATGCTTATCTCTAACGGTTTAGAAATTAGCTATTGGTCCACGATTGGAGTGGACACCCTGTATATTCTCTGTTTTATTTATGTGGATTATTATGCATTATGAACGAAGTATGACTAAGTTACACAGCTCCTATGTCTCAAAATCTGAAAAATGGCACTGGCAGACAGCATATGATTGCAATACAATTTAAGTGTAAAGTTGACCATTGTTCAGCTTATAGGCAATAAAAGCTATCTTACTTAAATCAGCATCTGTCGATGATACAGTTTCTTCGCTTGACACTGAACACTTGTCGTCGTCCTGATCAACAGGTTTTTCTGAAATCAATTCAAACAAAGATCAACAACAGTAATTTAAGCTGTTTGTTACATATCTAGCATAAAATCTTATACATTGAGTACACAATTTCTATTTTTCAGGAAAATTCAGACACTGATACCATACAATGCTGTTGTCGCGAAGTAAAGAGCAGTATTAGCAGAAATGAGTTGTTGAGACATTTGAAGAAACCAGTTTTGTATTAAACTCTAAGAATAGGGAATTGTTGGAATGTGATGCTTTTTACTTTTTTTTTAGCATAAACTAAGTAAGTAAGCTTGTAAAAGATGACAAAAATGTGAAATAAAAAATTTGTGATACAGCAAACTTCTGATTATCCGCTGAATAAAATAGGCACAGTGACCATGAATAAGCGAATACTGCGTATAATCGAACAGTAGGTAAAAACGATATTAATGTATACAATAGCTAAAAAAAAAGGGTCAAGAACACAATACATCCATTTAAATTATAACTAAAAATGACAACATTGAATGCAAAAAATATCTTGAAAAGTGAATTACGACTAATAACGCACTTTGATATTTTGCATTCAGTAAATCATCACCATAAAAAAAACTTAAGTGTAAAAAACCAGCCAATAATCTGACTGCCGATAATTGGGAGTTTACAGGACAGCCCGTTACGTTCTTACAGTAGAACATACTTCTTTCATTGAAGAACTGGCGTAACAAATACAAAAATAAATGCGACGACCAACAACAGGCTGTGGGCCCAAATGCGCTGGTCCCAGTCAAATTATAGACCCTAATGAAGATCAATGGCCCTCTTCAAACTATCTAGTCCCTTGCTCCTTACCGCCTCTTCCGGTAAACTATTCCAAGTTCGCACTACTCTGCTAAAATAGTAATTTTTCCGAATTTCCTGGTTAGTCCGAGATTTAAGCAGTTTATAACAATGACCCCTTGTCCTGCTTTCCGTGCAGAAATTTAACCCTATAACATCATTCATTTTGATAAATTTAAACAACTGAATCATGTCCCCCCTGGTTCTCCTTTGCTCAAGACTATACATGTTAAGCATTCTAAGTCGGGTATCATAGTCTAAATTAGAAAATCCATTCACAAACTCTGCAGCCTCTTTTGTACCCTTTCCAATAAATTAATATCTAATAACAATTAATAGTACTTACTGTATTTTCGTGTAAACAAGCCACGGCTTATACCTGTTTAAAAACTGAATTTTAACTCCTGCTGCTTATGGCTTATACGCCATGGCGGTTTATAGCATGCAAAAGGTTTTTTTTTTTGTCTTTTATTGTTTTTGTTTTTTCAAAGTTCATGTTATGTTTAGTTATTGCTTAAAAACAAAACAAGTTAGAGTCTGACATCGAAAACCAGAGCTGCAACACCCTTGAAAAGATCTATTTTGAAAAGGGTGATAGCATTTCTGCTTATTCACATGTTATTTTATTCTCCTAGATGGAGCAGAACAGGGTTACTATAAGTTGCAGTTATCGCCAAAATGTTGCAATGTTTTATTTATTTATAATATTGAAACACTGTTTACAAATCAATGTTAATAATTTTTTGTCATAGTTTTTGAAAGATGTCAATACCAGTATACAGTGTTGGTGTAGGTTCTCACATATTGAATTTTTGACAAAGTTTTATGTGGCTTATACGCCGATGCGGCGTATCTGATGAAAGGCATTTTTTTCTCCCGAATTTTGCGAAGTGCTGCGTATACAGTGGTGTGGCTTATCTAGGGTGTCTACAGAAATAGGAGAAATAAGATCACCGTTATGATCAAGGGTCATTCCATGAAAATGTCAACCTCAGCTGAAGAAAAAAAAATATCGAAGTAAAAAAAGTATCAAAAATAAATGAATAAATACATAAATAAAAATCAGACAACATAAGAAGTTTAAAAAATTGAAAAATTATTATAATTATCACTGAGATTAGCCGTAATAAATAGTTTGTAGTGTGTCTATACTGCTTATTATTCGATGATTACGTTAGTCACACGCCATCTTGAGTAAAAGTGACACTTAAGACTAAAAAAAAATTAAAATTTAATAAATGTGTTTTATGTTTTTAAAAGCCAACTTTACACAGTTTTCAAATATATCATTCAATTTTTAACACTTGCTTTACATTTTTGCCTCACAACATGAGCATTCATTTTCAGGGTTGCAAAAATGTTATGTTAGTCACACTGCTATTTTGGTTGAAAAAGTATCTATTGTCATCAATTTTGTTTTAAATTCTTAGCAGAAATGATACATAGATACCATGTACATTGTAAATCCACCAGCATAACTAAAAAATATTTTTTATCCTTTAAGTTACTAGTAAACACAGTTACAAAATCAGCTCTGAATATTACGTTAGTCACTATGGAATGACCCTCAAACTTAAACAGAAATTCAAAGACTAATGTACAAAATGAAAGAAAGGGGATACAGACACACAAAACCAAGCCAAGCACAATGGACAGGTCCATTTTGCTGAGCTAAGAACAAAAGTCATATCTGCATTTTTCATCAACACTGATAGTCCAAGTGCCCATGAGCGCCAGACTTAGACTTACGTCGTTTTATAAAGGCACAAACATTTTCTGCGTAAGCACACCACATCAGGTAAGAACGGTTGCTATGAGTCAAGCTGGGTAGCGCTGGCTTTGGCGGGAAACAGGTTGCGAAGGTTCATCATTTTTTTACAAAAATTGATAGCGTAAAACGACGTTCATACGATGTTCGATCGAGTTCTCATGCCTAATGTAATATAATTTATTAGAATGAAGTTGGTATTCAAATTAGGTGGATGCTTCTCAACTCTTCTGATTATACTTGCAGTTTTAGGTTGGCATCGCCTTTTTGGGATTATGGCCAGGGTTTTCCTTAAGTTTAAATGGTTCGTGTAATATTATTCTTTTAATATTTGACCAATAAATTCTTGGTTATCTTTTAAATGATTGTCCCACATTTCTCAACCTCAAACACATAGCCATAGCTTCTATCTCGCTGTAACAAAACTCTGCAGTACAAATTGTATAATATTTGGATCAACTCTAGGATATTAACCTTCTGAACTTAGCTTGTTATTGAAACATGGAAGTTAGTCAAATGGGTTTGGAACCTAGAAGTTATCAAAAATGATAGCCTAAAGTGCCAAGCTTTGTTTTATGGGATTTTTCATTGCAAATTTTGCCTTCTTATAGGATCTGACCTATCTAAGGGCTACTGGTGATGCAAGGGCTTCTACATTTGCTTGAAGAAGGTTAGATAATGTAAAGTATAAATACAACGTTAAAAAAAGCACCAATAAATACATAGGGATATTGCAGGAATGACTGTATCAATACAAAAAAAAAAAAAAAATGAGCTTATGGATGCTTACAATTTTTTTTTTGCATTGACAAAGGCGTACCTTGTAACGCCAAAACAGATGTCTGCAGTATCCCTGCATATTTGTGCTTTTTTAACATTGCATTTACACTTTACATTTATCGCACAAAGATTTATATACTTCAAGGTTGGATAATGTTCCACAATAAACTACCTCATCTTCCCTCTTTGTCATTAAAAAAAAGCACCAATTTGAATGGGACCAACCCATACCTAACTTCAAATTAAAAAAAAAAAAATTAAACAATTGAAAAAAAAAAAAAACACACACACACACAATTGTGACAGTAGAAAATAAATTCCAATCTTCTTCTGCTAAAATTGAAAAAAGGAATTGAACCTACTGTTCTCGGGCATTGGTGCATTTGTTCCCTGGAGTACACCGATCCTGGAGTAGAGAGACTTCCTCATGTCTTTTCTTGGCGCCTTGACGGAGGGTGCACTTTTCGTTTCATAAACAACGTCGTAGATCAGAGAGGGCTTTCTGTGCAGGGCATGGAAGATATGGTAATAGATGCAAGAACTGGAAAACTTAGAGGCAGATTTCAAAACCTGGGGAAGGAAATGATCATCAGAATAGATGCTTTCATGGCCGACATAAACGAAAAATGACTAAGGTAACCCCTGATTATATCACGCTTATCAGAAGACAACAAAAAAGAGCGATATATTTAGAAGGGTGATATAACCGAGGTCATAATAATCTTTAAATTAGTTTTAAAAAATTAAAAAATACAATTTCAGATGCTCTTATAATACATCAACATGTAGTATAAATAATATAGTTTATGTAGTATAGTTTAGCCTTTAGTATTAACAATAGCAAAAAATATATTCCTTTTATACTTGCAAAGAACGCGAGTTTTATCTTTTATTCAGAGTTACCTACAGACAAACAAGCAATCAAACCCACATGTGAAACTAATAATACAAATTATAGTCTGAAAAGACTAATAAATATGCTTTTAGAGTTAATCAAAAGTTTATTCTTAATACTATCATTAATACTAAAGTTAAACTATATTTCATAGTCCTCTAACTTATTTACCTCTGATTTTCCAAACTCTTGAATATCCGCTAAGTTTACATGCATTTATAATTAACTATATAAACTATATAACATGCACCACCATGTTATATAGTTTAGCCTTTAGTATTAATAATAGTATTAAATATACCACTCCTACGTTCACAAAAATTGCGACTTTTATCTTTTATTCAGAGTTACATACAAGTAAGAAAAGCCACATGTGAAAGTAATAAAAGCGCATTAAAAACTGACCGTCTCCTTGGCGACTTGGAACACTTGTGCAAAGACCAGGAACTTGAGCCAACTGTTCTGCTTGGCACATTCCTCCAGGTAGGCCCTCCCAGCGTCCACTTCGTACAGGTGGGCCAAGCTCATGACTGGCATCCACAGGATTATGTCCTGGAATATGGCACTGTAACACAGACACACATCATGGATGACGAAAACAAAAAATATATCTTCTTCACATTGTGTTCTTTTTATTATACTCGTGCAACCAAGTTCTGGTGATTGTCTGCGGATTGATTTCAGACTTTCTTGGTTTGAATGAAATGAACTGAACTGAAGTGATAAAAAATAAAACAAATGGATGGAACGAACAGACACAGTAATTCTTCATGGAACAGTCTGAGTTGATTTTTGTTAGCAGTCTGTGAGATGTAAGTAGTCGAATTAAATACCTAATACTAATGTTGTTGTTGTTTCTAATCTCCCATCTGGTTCGACAGAGTCAGACCAGATCAACGAATTGGTTGAAAATCCAACACCAAAAGGGGAGTAGTAAGGATATCCTCCCAGTTCAAACCCAAACAGTCCAAGATATGTTGAGGGGAAGCCTGGTCATGGTGGCACTTAGGGCAGAGAGGATAAGTCTTACTGCCCTCAGAATATTTAAGGCCTTTCATGTGACCACTGGCAGGTCGGGACAGGCAAGTGTTGGACTGCCTGTCGCATGGGAGAGATAAAGAGAGTCCCGGTTTTTTCCTTTGTACCAGTGATGGGAAGGGGGAATTAACCATTTCTCCTTATTTTGGGCCTTTTTCCTTGAAAACAACTCAAAAGATGTAAGCTCTGAAGAAGAGGGGATGGGATTGTTTAATCCCTCCTTGGCTAGAGTGTTGGCCAATTAATTTCCGTGGATATCTACATGAGATGGGATCCATTGGAAACGGACTACATGTTGGAGGGATATGAGCTTTACTTTATGCAAGATAGATAGGCTGGTTTTATCTCCTATGTAGACCCAGTTCTTGAGATGTTGAATTGAACTGCGGCTGTCGTTAAGTATCCAAAGGTCTCCATAGCAACTTTCGCTCATAACTCTTTCTAGCCCCACGTCTATTGCTATTAGTACGCTTCAAAAAATAGAACAGAAGTCTGGGTTACGTTGTTTTACAGAGTATTTGACTCGTGGGGTTTCAATGTAGATTCCACTACCTGCCTGATTATTTATTTTACTGCCATCAGTATAGATTTTGATATCGTTTGGGGGGATGTTATTTATGATTTTCAAGGCTAGTTGTTTAAGGAAGTCCGGCAAACAATACTAATACAATATTTTATCAAAATGATGTCTTTGCTTTTAAGAATATTCTCATCACAACTGCAATACAATTGCAAACGACCAGATGAAGCGGAAAGTCGGTAAGATTTTACCTTCATAAGATTACTTAAAAGATTTGCTAACACAATACAAATCCACAGCTGACCTCGGATGTGGAAAATTTGGCATGGAGGTACTTGGGCATCCGGGAGCCTATAAGCTAAATTTACCCCAATAGAGACCATAGGGACAATTCTAGACCTCTGATAGGCTGTTCGGAAAACGTCACATCGTATGATATCACCCCAATGCTGTTTTCCTTCTTTTTCCGAATAATTCTAAACTGCCTTCTACTGAATGCAAATTAGCATTTGCAAATGAGATCATTAGTTGAATGCAATTGGACGAAAACAGTTTTCTTATTTCCAATAAATTTCATTCTCTGGGAAACAAATAAACGCTGCTTAACTTCACATATATGCAGCGTCAATGCTTCGAAGTGAAAATACGTGGCGCCAGCTGTGAGCCAACAAAGTCATCTTTTATCGAACTTTTATAATTTATTTCCAAATCACATTTTAAATTACTCTTGAGGTAAATTAAATTCTTAAATTCAAAAGCGAACTCTACAATTTTTCGTATTCATAATAATTTTTAACGCAAATTAAAACATCTCTTCGTAATGAGATGACATTTAAGTTAACAGCCCATAACTCTCAAATGTAAATAATTAATCCACATTAGTTGGATAGTTTCGTTCTTGTTGATTTCTAATAAATGCCAATTAGCGCCAAGAGTAGGACATTTAATTGATTATTGCGTGCAAAAAACGATATTATTGGCTCCGCCAACTCGGATTTTTATGAAACTTTCAAAAATCGTACTCTTTGACACTTAATTCATTTATAATTTTGAAAAAAGCTGCCATTCACAATTCTGCACCTCAGAACCAGAAGAATGTAAGTCCAAAAATGGCGATTTTCACTTTATTAGTGCATTGTATGCAGAATCTTATTCCGCACCGACCCATGAAAACGTTATTCCATAGAAAAAGTTCCTTCATAATTATTTAGCTGCGTAAAAAGAGCGCGAGTTCCATCCTTTGCATGCATCCAACAATTGTTTTCCCCCCTTCCCCTGAAAAGTTACAAAAATGGGCTTACGTTAGTCTGGTTCTGAGGCACAAAATTGATGAGAAAGTAATTTTTTAAATACGTTAAAAAACACCTTAACAGGCGCGGATCCAGAGGGGGGGTTATGGGGGTCATGACCCCCCCTTAACCGACAAAATATAGCAAAAAATTGCATTTTTGGTACTTATATTACGGAAAAAATTGTCAAACCCCCCCCCCCCCCATTTTTGCCCAAAAATTGCACTTTGACCCCCCCCCCTTTCCTAAAATGACCCCCTCCTTAACCAGAAGCTGGATCCGCCCTTGCACCTTAAGTGGGTCTTATCAGTAGTACAAAAGGTCATTTTTTAAGATGATATCACACACCTTTATTTGAATTGGAATTTAAAATACTTTTCGCCAAAAATAAATAAATAATAATAATAATAATAAAATTAGATGTGTTCATTAAAATGTATTAAAAAGCACCTATTGTTTTTAAAACTTTCCAAAATGTTTCAAAATAGTTGAATATTAAAGCATTAAATTTTTGTAATTTTTTAAAATTTTATTTTTGTTTATTATTTATGCATTTTTTGCGAAAAGTATTTTAAATTACAATTAATCCATTGTGAATGGTAGATTTTTTCAAAATCATAAATGAATTAAGTGTCAAAGAGTACGATTTTTGAAAGTTTAATAAAAATCCGAGTTGGCGGAGCTAATAATATCGTTTGTTGCACACAATAATCAATTAAATGTCCTATTTTTGATGCTAATTGGCATTCATTAGAAATCAACAAGAACAAAACTATCCAACTAATGTGGATTAATTATTTACATTTGAGAGTTATGGGCTGTTAACTTAAATGACATTTCATTACGAAGAGATGTTCTAATTGCGTTAATAATTATTATGATTTTTTTTCCTTGAACATAAACAAAAAAAAAAATCTTGCTTTTGCTCTAGGCTTTTACTGTTGGGTGTATTGCTGGTCCAAGCTGACAGTGTATTGCATATGTTTCTGCATTAGCAATGGCTTGGGGGCGGGGACTTACTGCGATATACATTTGATGCTGTTAAATAGAGGGGAGATGCGGAGAAGTAAAGTCTTAAATATTTGTTTGATTCCAAAAGAGAGAACACAAGTACATTGATATTTTTTCAATGACTGTCACTGAGGAAGATTATGAGGCCTTAATCTAAAAATGAAGGAGTTTTGAAGGAGTTAACACTAAAGTGTAGGAGTTTGAAAGGCCCTTGAAAAAAAATTTTGAAATGAAGGTGTATTGGAGGAGGAAATACTGATGCAGTTATGTTAAATATGAGACAGTAAATCACTAAGATAAAAAAAAAAGGGGTACTTACGTGGGCTCAGTATTAAAAGAGTTCCATTTATTTAAAATAACAGTTTCCAGTTCTGAAATCAAGATCACAGCTACATCTTTGTTCAAATGGGCTTGCTTCAATTTTCGACCTAAACATAAAAATAGGGTCAGTTAGATAAGAATTAAGAGATAAGAAAATATTGAATATTTTAAAAAATATTAATTGAACCGATCAATTACACTGATATTAAATACTACTTTAAATTGTATACAACTATGCAAATTTATATTGCTTCTTAAGTTTATTGTCAAAGAGATAAGTTAGAGCAAAAGTTTAAAAGACTTGGTAAAAAATGGCAAATTTTTTCAGTCTTCGTCATGTTAAAAAAAATGACAACTACTTTCAAGAATGCTCTAGTAAATTTATAAACATCACAAAGCATCAGGCCTGCCTTTTTAAGTTTGTCTGGGGAAAAAGGAAGGGGGTCAAAACGTGCAAACACAATGCAATTTCATGGGAAAACCACAAAAAATATGCCCACTTATATGCAAATACATTGATTTCTCAAAGCAAGGGGCAACTGACCCCCCTAAATGAATTAGAATGTTCTAATTTCATTTTTTTCTGCCTTAGCCATTGCTTGGGGGTTGTTACTCACTGCTTTATATCTTGAGCTCTGCCTAAAAAATTTACGAGTTGTACCGTACCAAGTTCGGTCGCTCACTGGTATTCTAATTTCACATTAGCTACCAGTTTTTTTTGGCTCTCTTTGCTTTTATAGGAGGATTTTTGCCTCCAGCTTGTAAACTTCCTATTCCAGGTTGAGGAGTGCAAAAAGCACGGAACTGCAGTCTATGACTGGAATAAATGTGTTGGTGGTGTATTGCATGTGTCTGCCTAAGCCCTGGCTTAAGGGCAGTTACTTACAGCATAATAATTAATGTCTGCATTTTCTTTTAATAGTCGCAACGGCCTCATCGGTAAGGCGTCAGACTCATAACCGGAGGGTCCAAGGTTCAGGGCTCCATGAAATCTGGTCGAAGATCTGCCGTGTTTGCTAATGGTGACTGGAGCATGTTAAGTATACTCACGGTTACAATGTCTTCCAAGTTCCCATTTCAAACCAATACCTCTGGGTGTGTTGAAACAGGGGTTTGCTTGGCTCCTGGCCTGGATAAAAAATCAGAGCTCTCTTCAGGGCCCCATTCAACCGGTTAAACTACGTGTAGTGGTAGGTACGGGGCAGGGCCGTGGTCAGAATATTATTTCTGCAAACACATTTCTTGTGAAATCTTTCATATAGTTAATAAAATTTGATTTCATCTTTTATATTCTAATGCTTTTTGTTTCAATAGAAGTTTTAAGGGCAATATGATGTGCATACTATAATTTCGCCCCTGTTGAGTATTCAATGTCTTTCAATCACTCAAAGAGGCTTGATGTTTTTACTCATATATGCGATTCAAATTAATACTTCTGAAATTTCCATTTTAAGACACTTATGAAATGCGTTAAATAAAGAGTTTAGAACTTTCAAATTTAAAGATTTTTTATGTTTTAGTTAGCGTTGGTATTCAAAATTGGAAGGAAAAAGGTGTAGGTTTCTGCAAGAAATGATGTTTGTAATAGCTATAATAAAAATTATACTGCAGATAAAACACCTAATATGTATAATCATTCAATGATGATAGTTTCATTTTTCAAAAGAAATTGAAAAATAAATAAGAAAATTAAAAATAAAATGTGATAATTTTTTGAAGCAAAAAAGTGCATGACAAGCATTCTTTGGAATAATTTTGAAATTTTCGGAGGTGGTTTAAGCCCTAAAAAACCCACCCCTCAAATACAGCACTGGTACGGAGGACCCTTGGAGTGTGTGCAAATGTGTGTAATCTTTTTTTTAATCAGTTACCACCCAGGGATCTATTTATAGACCACCTATTTTCAGACCCTTCGTTGAAAATAATACCTTTTTATCATTTCTTATCCTTATTGGCTGGTTTCCTTACACCTGTGGCTACACACCTATAAAACTTTTGAGCCTCTCTTTTCCTGGTCAGTCCAGCAGCTAACGTCTAAAGTTTGTCATGTTGCAGATTTATACAAGGTGCCCACAAATAACTGACGGCTTAAAAAAAATTATTACTGTAACACAATTTTTCTATAATGATAAAATAAATGTTAAATGAAAGTAACATCATTGTTAATCAATGTTAAAGTAATGGTTTCTATTCTCGTGCCTTTAACTGTAACCACAGATGGCAATCTTTTTGGAAAGGCTTCTGCAGCGGCATGCACCTAGAGGCACTCTTTCGCGGGCACATTTTATTATTTTTTTTATTCGTACACTTCGCTTTTTCCACCACTATGCCTTACTTCTACACTACCTGTTTCTATAAACAATTTTAAAGTTCTTTCAATTAATCTCTCTGACAGATTTAAATACTTTATTTTTTTAAAAATCACAATTCCCTTTACCTTTTAAATGCAATTTGAGAATTAAACGGCGTTTAGCATCCATCTTTATAATGCAAATAATAAAAGAGATTTTGATTCAAAAAAACATCTGCACTATTTCTCATAGAATTAAACTAAAACTATTAAGTGTTGCCAACACTAAAAAACATCTTGAATGTAAATTATGCACAAATAGATTTTGCTGCCAGTTATTTGTAGACACCCTGTAGTACAGTTTTCAATTCTAAGTGCAACAGATTTTTTTTTTCAAAGTAGGGTAAGTGCTCCAGTAGTCGGCCAGTCTCCAGTAGTCGGTCACAATGACATAAAACTCCTCATAAATAGTACATTTTTAATTCAAAATCAGATATGACGCATTCACACATTCACGTACCTATCCTCAATCATCAACCAGTTAAATTTTGGGTACTTTTTTGAATGAGTAGTGAGTCATTTCATTTCGAATGGTGTGCCCGTCATCCAAGATTGCGATTCTGGTTATTTTTCAGCTAAGATGATTCTGTGGCCGACTACTGGAGCATTTACTAGTGTTGACAACAGCTTGGATTTTAACATTTTTTTTTTTTTTTAAATTTCTGAAACAAGTAGGTGATTCACTATCAGAAAGGTTCATTCTAAAGTTTTACCTTGTTTTTGTTGCTGTATTGATAGCTGAAAGTTCTAGGTTAGCCAAGATCAACAAAAGATCTCTTAAATGGCCGACTACTGAAGCACTTACCCTATATTATATTTCTCTTTAGCTGTCTTTTTTTTTTCAAAAACTTTATTTTTAATTTACAAAATTGACATCTTCAGAAATAAGATTGGAGAAAATTCACCTATTTATTTACTACCAGAAACGCTCAGCTATCTATTTATAGCTCATCTATTATTTCAACTACAAAATACTGTGAGCAAACAAAACTTTATCTTTACTCTATTTATGAAGCATAGAATGTAATTTAAAAAGATTCAAAAAAATTTTTCATTTAACCCATTAATGCCTAGCGTCCCTTTTTAGAGACGGTCCAAAAAAGGGTCTGAATTTCCCCAAAATGAACATTTCAACTAAATAATAGTGTTCAATTAGTACCTTGGTATTGTTTCAATTCGTTATTAACAGATTGCAGCACATAACCATTGTAAAGTGTGTTCTGTAGCAGTTTTAATATGATCTTTATCAAAAATGACATCGTTCACAATCTCAAGAAAAAAAGCTAAGTTTTCAAAGTTATTCCCAGCTTCCCAGTTTATGTTCATTGCTGATTTTATTTCTTCTTATAAAATGTCTTTTTAAATATTATATCGTAGGCAGAAAAAAAATTTAGTAAAAAAAGTATGTACCCTCTGGGGTCTATCGTAACTTTTAAGGGACGATTTTTCTTTCCTTAATAAAAAAATTATTTTTTACATAATATTTTTTTAATTATTTTTCCTGTCCATTAAACACTGTTTGTAACCAGTATACAAAATATCTTTGGAAAAAAAATGTCAGGCATTAATGGGTTAAAAATAATTTCAGCACTAACGGGTCGATGAAGTATTTTGACTCATAAGCGTCGTGTTCTCACCGATTTCTAGATGGCTGCCATTGTGGTCGCTGGCTTGGTGCTCGTGGAGCATGTTCGCAGCCACCAGGCACACTCTCAGAGGCAGAGAGTCCTGACCCAGGAGCTCTATGAAGGAGATGCAGGCGGCAGAGATCTGGGCGTTCCGATAGTTGGACAGGGCGTAGTCGGTCACGTCTCTGCACGTCGCTCGGACCCTGTGGATTGAGTTGTGATGCATGAATTAGAACATCGGAACAGTTTCAAGAAGATTAAGAGAACACGAAGATTAACTGTCATGCCCGAGATAATCTCGGGAACAGTACTGGTGTTCGAAAATGTCACGCCCGAGTATTACTCGGGGTAATTTTTTTTTTTTTGAGTGCATCGTATTGTTATACCCGAATATATATCGGGAGACGTTTATTTCGGCTTCATCTCTTTGTCAAACCCGACTGTTTCTCGGGTTTGTGCTTGGAAAAGTGTTTCCAGTTATACCACACAAGACTGAATTACTGAAAGGTATTCACTTTTATTTATTTAATTTTTTTTCATTTATTTATTTTTTAGAAAATAATTAATTTTTTTTTTCATTTTTAGAAAATAATGCTCCACTAGAAGCGAACTTTACAACTGCCATGTTGAGTGGCAGCCGCCTCAAGCAAATATGCAGTGGCTACAAAACTTTAAATATTTTACCCATGTGCTTCAAAATATCAATTTTTAACTACTAAGTATATTTTATTTTGTACTAAACATTTGATTTTTGCAATAAAAAAATTTGACAATTTGTGTACCCAAATCATCAAAATAACTTGACAGTTAAAGGGTTAAGAAAGTTTTAAGATGATCATTGTAGTCATGCAATACGCCACCAACTCGGTCATCTCCATTCATGGACTGCAGTTTTGTGCTTATTGTGCACTCATCACCATGGAATAGGAAAGTAACCAAGTTGGAGGCAAAAATCTTCTTATAGAGCAAAGAGAGTTAAAAAAAAAACTGGTAGCCAACGTGAAATTAGAATAGCAACGAGCGACCGCACTTGGTATGGTACAATTCGTAATTTTTTTAAGGCAGAGCTCGGGTATAAAGCAGTGAGTAACCATTGCATGTTCATGCCTTAGCCCTTGCTTAGGGGCGGTTACTCACTGCTTTATACCTGTGGATTGAGTTTGGATGCATGAATTAGAACATAGGAACAGTTTCACGAAGATCGAGAGAAGATCTCCATAATTATTTGGAATAAGATTCAGCCAAGTGTGTTGGTACAATCGGCTCCAAAAAGAAAAAAATATCTGGTGTGGACCTCCCACTACTGCCTTTTAAGTGTTAAATTATCAATTATCAATGTTCTCAGGGGTCCCGTTGGGTGCTCACACAGCTAGTTCCCAAGGCCCCACTGTTTTTGAAAAAGTGGGTTCTCCAAACCTAAAAAAAAATTTAAAAAAATATATATATATATACTGTCGGTCCTGCTTAATTGGGTAATGGATAAACGAATACTCCGATTATACGAATAAAAAATCCAAACACATGTCATAGACGCAATGTTAAAGATCCCCGCTTAATCGAATAATATTTCTTGAAACCGACGGTACTCATTTAAGCTTGGTCGACAGTACATACATGTGTGTATATATATATATATATATATATATATATATATATATATATATATATATATATATATATATATGTATGGAAGTAAAATAAATTAGCTCTCTATGTGTTGAAAATGTGCAAATTGGAATAAACATTTTAAATTATAAGAACTTTTGAAAATTCGAAAATAATTGAAACATTTAAAAAGAAGAAACATGGGCAATGTGCTGCCCAATCTGCAGAGAGCACGAAGCTGTATGAAGGTTGGATATTAGCAAGGGAGTCCATTAGGAGTGAAAAGGTTAGGAAAAAGTGGTTCTTATACAGAACATGTACCTAGAGAGGGAAAGGCCAGAATCGATAACAACTTCCTGGGCAACAAACTTGAGGTAAGCGTAGTTGGGCCTCCCTTCCATCAGGTAATAGAGGTAAGTCAGCTCCTTTTTCAGTCCGTGCTGCTCGGAAAGGCTCGCCAGGGAGAAATGAGGAAGAACGCTTTGAGCATCTAATTAGGGGAAAAAAAGGCGATTTAATGAAAACATTTGGGGATAAAATTCGCAAGTCCAACTAACAATAGGGTTGCTGCAGCCACTGTCAAAATGAAAGGTAAAACAAATGCATGCCTTAACATATGAATTGGTAAGGAAAGGCAGTAAGATTAATGAAAGACAGTAATCTTTGTTCACATGCATAGTTTTTTTTTTTAATATATTCTTTATTCTTTTGAGATGAGCATTTTAAGTCTTGTGGATATTCTGGCATATATAAAAAATGAGAAATCAACAAGTATTACTAAACGTTAGAAATTAATACAAATCACATAGTATATCATTCTTTTTCGTACGTTTTTCTTTCCTTCTTTCTTTTATTCAATTAAAATACTTTTAACACTTCGCAAGCAATTATTGGAAAATCGAGTATTTTTCCAGGGGCCCTAGTTGTCAAAACAAAATTCAAGGATTTTTCAAGGATTTTCGAGATTGTGGGAGCCCTGGCAGTGCACAATCAAAAGATATTATCTGAATTGTTGTCATATTAACCAGAAAAATACCTCAACAATATCAAATATTAAAAAAAACATTTCCCCCTTACCTTCAGACTTTAATGTATTTGCAGACTGCCAGCCAAACAGTTGAGTGGTATCAAACACCGTGCTTCCCTAAAATAAATAATGAAAGAAAAAAATATTACGTTTTTAACACAACTGCATCGAAACCAGCAACAGCAATTAAAACACGCAGATGAAATTATAAAAACCAGATTATACTTGTGCTGAACTGAAATAAATATGCAACTGAAATAATCACAGAACTTGTTTTCCCAATAGAATCCAATCATTGAAGCTGGACGTTCTTGTATTTAGATAAACAGACATCCAGGAAGTAGGAAAAACAAAATTAATCAAAATATTATGTCTTGTTTTTCCTGTATGTAAATTTTATGACTCTTTTTTCTTGTCTCACACAGCTTTTTTTGCTTAAGATTCCTTTCAAGGGCTTATTTGTGATGTTTACTTTCAATCAAAGTTAATGCTCAATTTTCAAATGTAGAATCAAGTTCTTCAAACTTTTTTTCTCTAAGTATTGAGAAATAATAAAAATAATTTAAAAACGTGTCAGAAGATACGTAGCATAGAAGCTACTTCATAATTTGTTCTGTAATATTAATTAAGACCAGATTTAAAGAAAGAAAAAAAAAGTTAGAAAAAAATCTAAGAAATATTTTTCCTAGTAATGTGTTATTCGTGTGTGCTTTACAATTACTGTATTTAGTGCATTTAGTCTAGCATTTTGTTGTATAGTTCATTAAATGTGGCTTTAATTATTATTTTTTTTAATTTTTCAAACTAAATAATTTTTATTTTTCGTACATCTTTCTAATACATTTTGGAGTGCTAACATTTTTAACAAAGCCTACACTGCTAATCAACCAATGTTATTGACTCTTTTTGTTTTGCACATTGCAAATGTATAAAGTTTCTTAAATTTTATTTATTTATCTGTAAAAAAAAAAAAAAAAAAAAAAAAAAAAAAAAAAAAAATTACTTAGGTAAATTGTTTAAATTTTAGCTGTTTTGCACATGTTTAAGTTATTGCTTCTTAAAATAATTTTACACATAACTATGTTTTTTCACAAGTTTTCTTACACGTGCATACATGCAACTATTCATTTTATGAATAGTTGTATTCATTCAGATTTATATTCAAAAATTCTTAAAAATGGCAAGTTTCGAGTAATATACCAGTAATATGGAGTTTTCACCTTTTTTCAAGGACTTTTAGAGCAAAAATTCAAGTACTTTTAAGACTTCCCAAGGAACTATAGAAAAATCATGTACTTTTTTCGGGTCCCCTAGATGTCAAAATAAAATTCAAGGATTTTTCAAAGATTTTCGAGACCGGAGCAATCCTGCTATCACCCAACTATGCTTGAAATATTATTATTGCAATTATCGTTTATAGCACAAACATAACTTTCGCTCCAGCTAACTTACTTTCAACAAATCATAAACCGTAACATCGCATTCCGACCTCTCCTCTTCGCTTTTGAACAGATAATTGTACAGAACAGGATAAGGCTGAAATTTTTCCTTGACTCTGTCGACCAAAACCGGGGAACATCTCTGGATTTCGCTGATGGTCTCCGACAGGGACCGAGACTTGAAGAGAGAAGTGCCTATGGCTAGAGGCACGGGAACGTTCGTGAAAAGTTCAACGGCAGAAGTGCTAGGGAGCTTGTATATGTATTGGGCAGTGCCGACGATCGCATCGTAAGCCAACTGGGCAGCTGTAATAATAAAAAATTAGTTCAAAAAAAGTTTAATAATTGGAATGAAGGAGTTTTGCAAAGGCAAGATTATGATTTCATAATTGATGAAAGTTAAATTAGGTTTGGTACTTTTCTGCTATAGGGATTGTCGTGTTTTTCAGTAATTAATTAGATGCGGTTCACACGGGACAAACATTTATTTTGTATTAGTACATGAACACTATACATATATTTCAATTCTGATTTTTCAAACAAGAAACTGAAATTAGAAACAATGGCAACCGCAGTAATTAACACAGCTTGGTAAAAATTCATAAATACTTGTTGCCAGGTTCAGGACACGACAGGGATGGCATATTTTAAAATCTTGCAATTATTTTTCCTTTTATACATCGCCATCCTGTTTTTTCAAGGTTACATAGAAACTACTTTCTTGGCTCAACAATATCTTATTTTGACTTTTTAATGACAATTTAAATAAAACAAGTCACTAAGCAAAGACTTAAAGTTCAATTAAAATTAAGTAATAATTTGACAAATAATGGAGCTCAGTCATTAAAATACAGAGAAAAAGGAATTTCATAACATGAGCAGGTATATTTAAAAAATCTGTCTATTAAGTAAAATAGCAACAAGCGCCATTAAATTGTTACTTTATCCACCAAATAAATATATTAAGCTATTAATGAACATTAAAAGCTCTATTAAAATCCAAAATCAGAAAGAGAGAGGCAACATGATAGGATGAAAATATTGCCCCCCCCCCCCTCCCCCTTGCCAAGGTAGAAAGTAAATAGTAGCCAAGAGAGGTGAAGTAACTTTTGTGGAAAAGTACCCAGCTTTTGAATGCTTTTTTTAATCCCTAAATCAAAGTTGCCGCTAAAGTTTGCAATAGTTTTCACTAATTCTGTCAGAAAAACTCATCATTACTTGAAGCATTAATAAAATGTAAGGTCAATTTAAATAGTTTAAAAACTTTCAGGGAATAATGTCTAAGGACAAACATGCTATAAAAGCACAGGGAGGAAGTTAAAATAAAAACATAAAGTTTTCTATAAAAACGATTTTAAGGAAAAGTAAGATGATGTTGGGCTGCTAGACAAATTTGTTAGACAATTTATCAACATTGAAATATTTTTTTCATACCATTTATTTTGAAAACACTGAATTTGGTTACTTTCAACAGCAAAAAAAAAAAAATGTTTCAGCTTTCTAAAATAATGCTTTAGTAAGTCCTTAGTTTGATCAACGAATAAATTTTGCATATGCAAGGTCCCAAAGAAATATTCATTTTTTACCCCAACATACCAACAAAATTTAAGCAGTTTTTGTGGGTAATAGTGCATTTACCATGCACTATTACCCACAGATGTAGGAAATTTAGATAAAATTGGATAGAAATAAAATTAGCTTTTGTGGCATTGTTTTAGTTGAATTTTCTTCAACCTTTTTACAATAACGCATGTATACTCAATTCACATCGCAACCCATCAAATCTATACACAGGCTATATAATTACGAATAATTTTCATTAGTAAATATGTCCTGCATCTTAATACGAGTATGATTATAAAGATGCATATTTAAGGTTCTCTTATCTCAAATAAAAAGAGCAAAATTTTTGAAAAATAGAGAAAAAGAGTAGAATTTGGTATTATTTAAAACTGAATTTCAGCATTATTTTAGTGAAAACTTGTTAAAAGGAGAAAAAATGCAATCATAAATAATTGATCACAAATAATTGTATCTGTCAGAGTAAATATTCAAACTTTAGCCACTTCTTATTTTTTCGATTAAGATCCTAATTTAATAATATTTTTTTCAGGGGGGGGGGATGTTTGTGGCTCCAGGAAAACATTATTTTTAGAACACAATTAACACAACTTAAAATTAAAAAAGGAATGTCTTTCGTTACACTATCTCAATATCTGTATTAACAGAGATCTAATGCATAGCTATACTGTATTAACCAGGTAGGGGAAACGGTATTGTTATTGGCCACTTAAGCGACATTGTATTTGTGTGCTTGAATTAAAAATAAATGAAATATTTCTGCATCAATAAAAAATACTTCATGTGATACTTTATGTATTTTACTACTCATACTGTCTGCTAACACTGTTTCAAATATATTATTAGAAAAAAGTCAACGCAAAAAGAAAAATCTCAAATTGATAGTAATTGGTCACCTTGTCATAGTTATTGGCCATGAAACCATACAGTTATTGGCCATGTAAAAAATTCAATGTTACACTGGATTATTCATATATATAAATATATATTATACCTTTACATGAGTATAGTCAGTGGCGGATCCAGAAAAAATCTACAGGAGGGGCACAAAATCACAGTTTAATTTTTTACTTGAAAAATAATAAAACTGTCGTATACTTATGTATTATCGTATTTTCCTTACTTTTCGGTTCCTGGTAATGATGGCATTCCATCAAGCAGTCATGGTATAGTATGGCTCTGGTAGTAGAAGGTGTCCTTTGAAAGTGTTTATTTATTTGTGGATACCTTGCATTAGGGGAACGTTATTGGTTTGAGTTAGAATACGTACACAACATTATTTCATTCAGCAAAGTGCTTGTAAATGAATAAAAAAGAACTCGGAACACGAGAAAATATCACTGAATCTACTTTCCCATAACGGTTAACACATAACAATATTATAGCTAAAGTGCTTTGGATGACAACTTTTCTGATGAGTCTAAATTCGGAAGAATTCACAGACATGGCGCTGTATCCTTCAGACAAGTATCAAAATATATTTTATCGTTTGAAGAAATATAGCTGTAATAAAAATATTAGGTGAGTAGTTTTTCCCTTTGATTTACGTTTGAGGAATAAAAAAATAAATGTGTGTAATAGCCAAGTGGAATGAGAATGCAAAAACATATTGCCACCCAACCTCTTGTTACGCCCCCCCCCCTTTTTTTTTTGCAAATACAATGTAAGCAAAAATACGTCAAAGCAGAGTGCCTTTGCTTTCAAACGATCTGGTGCCATGGAATACGTTTGGGACATTCGAAAGTTCCGAAGATCAATGCATAAGGGCAATTCTCTGTAAACTCGCCCTTTTACACACGAAATCTGTCCGGGCATGTTTTTTTGAAATGTTCGTATAATTATAATACTATTGCTCAGAAAATGAATCTATTACTTTGGTTTGAAAGAGGGCCAATTGAAGTTTGTGTTTTTCTGATAAATCATGATAGGGGGTAAGTCCCCCGCCTAGTATAACTAGGCAGGGGACTGTGCCAGGTGACTGTTTTTGCTCTTTGTTGCGTAATATCTGCAAAACTATTGGAACATAATTAGTTACGAGACTGCCTATAAATTTAGGCACAAATCGTGGACATAATAACTAATATGTTTTATAATTTAATTAATTGACATTAATAAAATCACTTCCCAGAGGACTGTTTTCGCAACGACCCTGATGCATACTTTCATCACAAATGTGGCTCTCAAACTAAAAAATGTGGTGTCTCAACGGCGTTCTGAGCTATTTCTGAAAATCCACACTGATTACTTTAAACTTCATGCTTAAAAGAATTTGCAAAGTTATAGATTTTTTGTATTACAGCTTTGAATTTGTTGCAGGGGACTTTGAAAAAACTCCGGACAGAATTTACATGACAATTTTAAGTTTTAGAAATACGTAATTATACTTTATTTCATAAGAAAAATATAGCTTCATTATTCTATTTTTAGATATTAATTGCCAAATTTATGTAGTGTTAATAGGTTTTTTGAAATACTACCTTTAACAGTTAGACTATGGGATTGGGACAGCCAGGGGACTGTGTTTTTGGCGCTTAGATAATTTCTAGAAAAAAATATTAAATTGTTATCACTCCAAATACAAATGGGCCACAAAGTATTAATGCTTTACTTGTATTAAGAGCAATAATTACTTTATTACACTTTATTATTTTTAAAATACTCAGTTCGGACAGACAATTACCAGTTTACAGAGAATCGCCCATAAAAGGAAAAAAAACAAGAAACTGACACATTTTTCTCACAACGGAAATGTGCCATGAGTAATATTCAAAATGAGACTATTTATTCATTACTAATAGTAAATCAAAGCTTAAAAGCAATTGTGACAGTTGCATTTTTTTTTGCTGGTTATCAAATAGGTCTCTGTCACGGTATTAATATTTGTTTTTCTTTTACGATTACATTGCCAAAAAAAACTTAAAAAATATTCAAAAAAATACAAAACAGATATATCGAATCGTCTTCGATAATTTGATCGGTGTTTCTTGTTTCAGTTTCAGTATGGGTTTTAGGCTCTTCTAGAATATATGACAGGGGGGGGGGGGCACGTGCCCCCGTGCCCCTCCCGCTGGATCCGCCACTGAGTATAGTATACCATTATATGAATATATTATACCATTGTATCTATATATTTTACCATTGTATCAATATATTATAACATTACGCTATTCTATGAGTATTATACCATTATGAAGGTATTATACCGTTAATTGAATATATTTTCTATTCATTAAGTATATAACATTATAGCATTTAATATATTTCTCTATCTTTCTCTTTTCTATTTTTTAACTTCTTACTTGTTTTTGTTTTCGTAAAAACATTTTCTTTCCGTACAGCTGCTTGTCCATTCCGTTTTCTTTTCTTTTCTTTCACACGCATTTTACTGATTCTCTTGTTCTTTTCTTTTTCAATAGCTGCTCTAAAACTCTCAGAAATTATAAAAAAATGTTTTTTTTGTCCATCCTACTGATAATTTTTTTTTTTTTTTTTTGGCACATTTTGTTGGTAATTATCGACAAATTTGCTACAACAAGTGGTTTTGTTTGAAGTAGACGGCATGCACAAATTTAGAGGAGTTATACCAATTGTTGCTGCTGTCAAACTATCTTCACTGGTCTTATTTGTATTTATCGCTGTAATACTTGCAGGCAGTATTTCAATATTCATTGAGTTGTTTTGAGAAAGATTATTCTGAAAAAAAGCGGCAAACTTAGTATAACGGTCATGCATTATTTGAAACTCAATCCTGATATTTCGGTGCTTTCATCTGGTTCATTATTTCGCCTCCAAAACTTTTTTGGACATTCTTTTAGAGACATGAGCTTATTTCATACATAAAACCCTTCCTCTGGTTTTTCTGTTGCTAAACATTTAGAATTATCAGTAGCATTCTCTTTATAGGGGCCAATTACAATAATTTTCTGAAAATATTTAGACAGTTATTGGCCACAACAAAATTTTAATTTTTAAGAATATACTGTTATATTACACCTCAAATCCACTTATTAAGCATCACAGCTATACATCTCCGGAGGATTTTAAAAGCTGTAAATACATTGAGTTCTTTTTAAATGTCTCATAAAAAAATCTACTCTTAACATTTTGTTAAGAAAACGACCTGTTTTTGTTAGGGCTCCAAGAAATCACAAATTACAAAATGACCTAAATTACCCAGCGCAAATTCGTTCATGTATTTTTAATATTTATTAAACATGCTACTTTCACATACTTTTAAAACCATCTTTTTAACCAAAAGGTTGCTTTGTTTTTTAGCATCAAAGTTGAAATGGCCAATAACTATATGGGGGCCAATAACTATACTGTTTCCCCTAATTATTGCTCAAATATTCATTAGAGTGCAGCTGTATTATCAGCAGCTCAGACAAAAAATGTCCATGTTATCTTTTTAAAAAACCTTTTTAGCAAGTTGAGGATTATTCAGAGAACCATGTTTGCAGAATCTAAACTAAACCGATACAAACATTAACAGCATTCAAATTAGTGGGACTCTTCAGTGTTTATTGCAATCCAATTATTAACCCATTAATGCCTAACATCCTTTTAAAAGGGCGGTGCAAAAAAGGGTCTGAATTTCCCCCAAAGGAACATTTCAACCAAATAATAGTGTTCAATGAGTACCTTGGTATTGTTTCAATTCGTTACTAACAGATTGCAGCACATAACCATTGTAAAGTGCGTTCTGTAGCAGTTTTAGTACGATCTTTATTAAAAATGACATCGTTCACAATCTCGAGAAAAAAAGCTAAGCTTTCAAAGTTATTCCCAGCTTCCCAGTTTACGTTGATTGCTGATTTTATTTTTTCTAATAAAATGTCTTTTTAAATATTATATCGTAGGCAGAAAAAAATTTGAGTAAAACAAGTATGTACCCTCTGGGGTCTATCGTAACTTTTAAAGGACGAGTTTTCTTTCTTTAATAAAACAATTATTTTTACATAATATTTTTATTATTATTTTTCCTGTCCATTAAACACCGTTTGAAACCAGTATACAAAATATCTTTGGAAAAAAAAATGTCAGGCATTAATAATACAGCTGTGGGAAGGTTAAGGGTTGTTGTCTGTGGAAATGAGTTTTTGAGGAAATATTTTAGACTCCATACTAACAATAGAAAAATACTGAAACCCCCCCCCCCCACACACACACACTTTATATTTAGAGGAACCCAAATAAGCAAGCTTGTAAAATGAAGCTTAAGTACAATAAATGTTAAAAATGAAAAAGAAAAAAAGAAAAAATAGCAGTTACTGCCCTCTACTTTCCAAGGCAGAATATGTAAATGGTGTACTAAAGTCAGATATGTGGAACTTCGATAGTTGAAATTTGGACTTTTTCATAACATTAACTTTTGTTCTAAAGGAAATGCAAAACAAAGAAATAAATTTAAAATAAACCAACGTAAAAAGCACAAACAAAGGCTCATTCATTTCACACAGAAATAACAAATTCTACTCACACTGAGGATTTTGAGACCATGAGCAATAGGCTTTAGTCAACTTCAAAAGAGGAACATCACATAAACGACATAATGGCCATGAAGTAAACCTATCAAAAGGTCAAATTAAATACATTAAAAAAATTACACATTATTTTTTTGAATTAGTTTGACAATATACTGCTCTAGTACAGTACATCTTCCATTATCTTAAGCAATTAGACTCTAAGGGGCATCTATTTTTGTATAACCAATCACGTACAATAAACACTTAACAAGTGCCATAGGAGCAATGTAAAACAAAGAAGCAGGAACAAAAAGCGTATAAGTGAATATATAATTAAACAACTTAATAAGGGACAACAAGAGGACCAAACACATTTCGTCCCTTACATGGAGGTTTCCCTTCTTTAGAGGCATTTAAATTGATGCATGCAGTGTGTTAAGTAAGTGCAATTTTATAATACTGTCGGCCCCGCTTAAACGAATACTGTCGGTTCCGAGAAATATTATTCGATTAACCGGAGTATTTGTTTGAGCGGGGATCTTTAACATTGCGTCTATGGCACATTTGAAGAATATTTTATTCATATAAGCGGGGTATTCGTTTATCCATTACCCGATTAAGCGGGGACAACAGTATATAAAAGGAAGTTGTCACTATTTTATAATAAACCTTGAAAACATTTCACGTTGAATTCAGAGTACTGTATATACTTGCATATAAGTCCAGAAATTTTATCCAAAAAAACTAAAGGTCAAGACTAGCAGTCGCTACTCGCAGGTGGCTATTGAAAATTATTTTTTGGAGAATACAAGAAGTTATGTTGGTCGCCAAGCCGGCGACATACTTTTTTTCTCTGAACAGAAATACAATCTGTTGATTTATAAAAAGAAAATGGCCATTAGCATCCTCACTGACGGCCAATGTTAACTTAGAGAGAAAATGGACTCATTCTGCTGTACAAAACATCTCTAAATACATAATTTTCAATCTATAAAATGCAATGAAACTTTGTTGGAAAAAATAGTCAAAGAAGACTAAATTTATGATTAATCAGTAAATTAAATGAAACGTTTTTTGAACTTCAAGTATGCAGGTGAGTTTATTTTTTGTTTTATTTGCATAATGTCTTGTAATTTGGATTTTAAGTGGAATATTTTTTTTTTCAGAAAAGGATTTTAAGTTTTTTTTAAACAGAAAAATACAGTCAACGCTCATTATAACGACCACTCGTTATAAAGACCATCCTAATATAACGACCGGTAAGAAAACCCCCAACTGTATTTCAATATACACTATGTTCTACCTCTTATAGCGACCACTCGTTATAAAGACAGTTTTCTGTAGGACGGAGACGGTCGTTATATTGAGCGTCGACTGTAGTAATTTAACCAAGATATATCAAGTACATTGTATAATATTACAATATGCAGAATGAAGTGAAGTGGGGTTACAATTTGTGGCGACCAACAACGAAATGGCCACTAAATTTTTTTGGGCTTACTGGCCACTGGCCACTCAAATTTTTTTAAGTCTCAAGCTTTACAAAAATCGAAGTGGAAGAAGGTCAATAAACATAACAGATAACACAACAGAAGTTTCTATAGTATTTGTTTACAGAATATTAAACTCCTCTGGAATATCTGTTCTATTAACCCATTTATGCCGAGTAGCCCAAAAACGGGATGCTTGTTAGTTTACTGCATACAAAAACCTGTAATGAGTATATCCTTTTACTAAAGCTGTTTTTCACAAGTTAAATAGTCCTTCTTCTTGAGAAAACGATCCAGCATGGGTAGCCACAGAAAGTAAATTTTCTTATGCGAACTTATTTTTCATAAAATTAAACTATTTTAAAATGATTTGCTTAAAACTGATCAGAGATGCCTTCTGTATTGTTACTTTGCAAAAGTAAAGTCAAGTGTGGTTGCATTTTGCGCACATATCTGCCTAGGTGTCCCATAAACAGGATGTTAAATAACTTAATAAAAATGGCAACGGCGATCTATTTTACGCCTAAAATGTATGTAAACCATTCCAAGTAAGAGTTTTAAGCAGATAAAAATTGAAAAAAATTGTTAAAAAAAAACTTGGGCATAAACAGGTTCAATACAACAAAGTTATCAGTAAGCTCACTTGTCCAGGTTCCTTGAGAGGAAGGTGTAGAGGAAGTGAATGAGTCGATGCTTGAGGCAGTAGTGGACCAGACGATGACACAGGTCGGAGAAAGAGAGCGAAGCCCTGTCGGAGGCGAATGTCTCCATGTTGTAGATGTCGCACTGCGAATGACCGACGCGAGTCAGGAACAGAGAGATGTCCTCCAGTTCTTCCTCGCAAAATATTCCAAACCTGCGCAATGTCAGTTCAAAAAAGAATCAACAAGTGTTATGAGCTAATAATGCTGACTTAAACCTCGTGGGTTCCTTGGTGTCATAGATGACCCTAGTGCAATTTCTGTTTGATATACTGTCGGCCCCGCTTAAACGAATACTGTCGGTTCCAAGAAATATTATTCGATTAAACGGGGTATTGGATTAAGCGGGGATCGTTAACATTACGTCTATGGCATCGGTTCCGAGATATTTTATTCGTATAAGCGGGGTATTCGTTTATCCGTTACCCGATTAAGCGGGGACGACAGTATCTTGTTAATCAATCCTCTGGTTTTAATGGTATTTTGTGATTTTTATTCTTCCAGTTTTTTATGTACAATAATGCAGTTATTTTGTTTTATTTTTCCCAAATTGCATTTTTTGCGCCCAAGACCCTTGGAGTCACTTCCCTAGAACAACAACAACAAAAAAAAAGAACAGGACAAACAAAGGGGACAGCTACACCAGGGTTCCCGAAATAGAGCTTGAGAATCTCCCACTTTTAAATGAAACCTTGCACAAAAAAATTATTTTTATGCGAGACATTCTTGTACCTATAAATATTTAATGAAAGTGTGTGATTCTTGCTATTTATTATGTCACAAAACTGAGGAAATAAAAAACCCTTTAAAATTGCGATTTTCAAACCTTTAACTCCCGACATTTTTTCCCTTCCCGCTACATTTGGAACCTCTTTTCCTCTCAAGTTTTACGGCCAGCAAATTTGAAAATGTGGGCACATTTCTGATCTTGTCACTTCTTGCTTGTTTTGCGAATTCGCCCATTCATCACTTAGCAACTGTCCAATGGGCCAACGGGCACCTATTAGTGGAAAAATTAAGTAAGCAAAAAAAAAAAAAAACTTAAAGAATAAAATGCTTACTTAATTTAAGCAAAAAGGCTCATGTTTCTTTTAGTTGGAACAAATTCTCAGCGTTAGCAGTGAAAATATATTTACTTGAAAGTTCGAGTGTTTTAAATAAAAAGAAAACCGTGAGAAAGAAAATGATCGACTAAATATGCCATCAGAAATTTTTTTCTAATCTCATTCTATTTTCAACAAATGGCTAGATTCTCTCACCCATTTTCTTCTTCCTATTAAGAACCTTGAGCTACACTTTTTGTAAGTTTTGTGTTCTACATTTAAATGTATAAAGAATATTATCTTTCATTCCGTACAAGAACAAGATATCTCCAACCAATATTCCACTGGATATTAAAAGAAAGGAGCTGCTACAAGTTATTTTTTAGGAGAAGAACGATACAGTTCCACAACAACTCAATGACATATTTTGAAATGTAAAATATGTCTTTATTACAAGATTGTACTGTTTCATCATCGCAGTCAAATATTAATTGAGTTATTATTAAAAATTCAAAATGTATTTAGACTATATTATACGTATTAGGAACAAGAGTGGCACAGTTCCAATACCTAACTATTAAGGACACATAGGAAACATTTATTTTATTAAAATGTCGGAAATTGGTTTCATAGAAGGGGCATTTCACAGTATTTGTGACATGGGGGTGTCCGTAACAAAGCTTTTTAAAAGTTTAAAATTTTTATCTATATTGAAAAAGTACATTTTAAAGTATATGAATGTCATATTGTTTTCATAGTTCACTTTATATTATGTTTGTAATTGCACTCAGAACATTGAAAATGCAATTTTCATTTTAAAAATTAAACCGATTTTTAAGCCAAAACTGGTACTTGAGACATATAAAGTAAAGGCTCACCTCTAACATAGCTAACAACTTTAATCAAAAAGTGTGTTCTATAAAAAATTACGGATTGTGAAAATGATGACTGTAGAGTCCGTAACAATAATTGGAATAAAAGATCAGTTTTTAAAGAAAAATTATATATAAAAATTTTACACTTTTAAAAAGTTTTGTTACGGACACCCCTATGTCACAAATACTGTGAAATGCCCCAGAAGCAAATTCTAAAGAAAAAAACATTAAAGATGAATGCTTAAAATGTTTTTTTAAATGATTTTTTAGCATCGATTTTTTCACTAGATAAAAATCAGCAAATCCTGGCAAGTATGAAGATGAAAGCAACACAAGAAGAATCCTCACCTCGCCAATCTATTCAAGAGCGTCTCGGAAACGTGGGTGGGTGCTTTGTCGGGGATGGCGTTGATCATCACCTCATTGAGGGGCCACTTTTCCCACAGGGAGAAACCGTCGGAGCTCTTCGGTTGAATCCCCAGCCACACTTCCACCCAGTTGGTCAAGTAGGGAAGGTTGCCGTTTTCCAGCAAGTAGTACCACACGGAAACTGGGTTGATTTCAATGTGTTTGCCTGCAAGTATCAAAGTGGGGAAAGCTATCATGACAATCACTCCGACATGTTCAACATATTTTAGATAAATAGAAGAGCAGGCATGCCAAATACCTCCTTTTTCTTAATGCCTACAAAACTAGTTTTTCAATTAGTTTCAGCAAAGAAATCGCTTCGTTTAAAGTCAATGGCCACAGTAACAGACTTATCAGTTGTTCAAAAAACAACTTGAGAAGACTAGAAATATGCTAAATCTTGGCTTTATTTCATAAACTTTAAGAAGAACATGGTCTTTACTTCTAAAAAATGCAGTTACATTTCGGAAGATTTCCAGAAAAAATATTTAACCCATTAATGCCTGACATTTTTTTTTCCAAAGATATTTTGTACACTGGTTACAAACAGTGTTTAATGGACAGGAAAAATAGTAAAAAAAATGTTATGTAAATAATGATATTTTTATTAAGGGAAAGAAAAATCGTCCCTCAAAAGTGACGATAGACCCCAGAGGGTATTAATTTTTTTACTAAAATTTTTTTCTGCCGACGATATAATATTTAAAAAGACATTTTATGAGAAGAAATAAAATCAGCAATGAACATAAACTGGGAAGCTGGGAATAACTTTGAAAACTTAGCTTTTTTTCTTGAGATTATGAAAGACGTCATTTTTGATAAAGATCATATTAAAACTGCTACAGAACACACTTTACCATGGTTATGTGATGCAATCTGTCAATAACGAATTGAAACAATACCAAGGTACTCATTGAACACTATTATTTAGTTGAAATGTTCATTTTGGGGAAATTCAGACCCTTTTTTGGACCGTCCCTAAAAAGGGGCGCTAGGCATTAATGGATTAAAATAAATTATCCTCTCTTTAATTGACGTATCTCATAAGATAAGTTCGTTACAGAGCCAAAAAAAATCTGGTAAAATTGTTTCTAGAAATCTTCAAACTTTAATCTTATTTTATAGAAGTACAATATCGTATTTTTATCTAAAAGATACCATTTTCTTTATAAATTAATGCAACAAAACAAAAACATATTCTGAGTCTTTGTAGCATGTTTTGTGCAGCAATTGATGCTTTTCATTAAAATGGAATTGCCCTTTAAACAGCAAGAAATAAAAAAGAAACAAATAAGAAACTACGTATTTCTGATTAGTATATCAAATCTTGAAATAGATAGGGTAAGTCAGTGCTCCAGTAGTCGGCCACAATGACATAAAACTCCTCATAAATGATACATTTTTAATTCAAAACCAGATATAATGCATTCACACATTCATGTACCTATCCTCAATCATCACCCAGTGGCAGTTAAGAGTTTTTTGAATTAAGACTTTTTTTGAATTAGTAATGAGTCATTTCATTTTGAATGGTGTGCCCGTCATTAGACCGTCCCAAAAAAAAAAATAATTTTCAAAAATCAATGTGCATACCCCCTAAAGTTGTGCCAAATGACATTCTAAAGGTGTGGTAAAAATTTTAGCTAAATATTTTAAGATTTACAGACCTCTCATTAACACCCAAAATCATTTTTATGCCCCATTTTTGGTACAAAATATGCATAATGCAACAAATATTTAAAAAATATTTTTTTTTTGGTTATTCATTAGTTTGTACATTTTAAGCATAATATAGTTTAAAGCAGGATGTTTTCTACATTAAATATAATCAGTTATTAACTTCAGTGTTTTCAGCACTCTGAAACTGTAATTTTTAATAGCCATCTTAGGTAAACAGAACACTGCCATTTTGTTCTCAACATTTTATAGCTCTAGAGTTAAAATTGTATGTCAGTATTTTATATAAAAACTAAAACTTAAATTATTTTCGTTTTTGATTTAGTTTTAATTATTTCTAAATTTTTCAGAAGTAAGTTTCATTTTAATGAATGTTTTCTATAGTTAAATAACAGTACATTGACTTTATATTAATTTTACAATAAGTGTCAGCAGAAGTACAATAAGTGTCAAGCAGTATTCAAAAGTAGTTTTTACAACACTGAAATATAGCTAATAGAACAACTTGTTTCAGTTCTTGATATACGTAATAACAACCAATTACCAACAAATGGCTGCACTGGCTATTTCATGATTTAAAGATTAGGAAATTAACATTGTCATAAAGATACTTAACTGTTATTAATGAAATTCTTCTGTTATGGCAACCAGCAAATATACCGATAACACAAAAACCAAATGTTGTAACCAAACTGAAAATTATCTATGAAAAATGTGCCAAAATGTATAAAAATAGACATAGAAGGGTATCCATGAGGCAATGACAAGTCAAAAAAGAGTTTAATTAAAGAAATGAAGAAAAAATGTTCGATATTTCTTATGGAGACTGAATGTACCATTAAAATACCTGAAGATTGGAAGTTCCTTCAGGACAAGGTAGGGAAAAGGATGAATTTTATGGGAGGCGAAGACTGACATTTCAAAAAATAGCCAGGAAAGAAACAAACAAGAAAAGGTAATAAGAGAAATCAAGAAGAGAAAGCAAAAACAGGAGAACAACAAAGTATGTTATTTGAGTCTTCAATTGACGCTGTATCAAGATTGGACATTGAGTCAAAAGCAAGCACTTTTGTTAAAGTGATTCAAGTTTTTAAAACTAACACCAATTACTCTTGGTGATGTAGATCATGTTCCTGGTTGTATGTTTAATTCCCAGGTGCCTATCACAGGGCAAGATGGATGTCAAAAGGAGCTTAGTGCTTGAAGAATTTTTGCTTTCACGAGGAATACAAACTAGCATCTTATGAGATTTTAGCATGAAAAAGAATGACTGGATAATAATTTTTGTCAGTTGATGTTCGTACTTGGGCTGGAAGAATTAAACACAATCAAGCTAAGAAAATAGTGTCTGCATTGAAGGTAGTATAATTAAATTAGCAAGTGATTTCAACTTGCAACTTACTAATAATGAC
Organism: Uloborus plumipes; assembly: GCA_038373865.1. NCBI lineage: Eukaryota > Metazoa > Arthropoda > Arachnida > Araneae > Uloboridae > Uloborus > Uloborus plumipes. The sequence continues at coordinate 104,886 of JAXGGA010000089.1, read as the reverse complement.
GAACAACATCGGCTCATTTTTCAAACATTGGAACATCACGAAAAATAAGCGGCGATGGCGTATAAATTTTTTTTTTTAAAGTAATTTTAGCAAAAACTGTATTTGAGATTGTAATTATTGCATATTGTTAAAAGAAAAGGATCGATAGAAATGCTTTTGTATTGAGTAAATTTTATAAAACTTCGTGAAAAAAAATTACTCAATAAATTAGGCTTTTGAAACATTTAATGATGTTGAGCTGTCACTTAATGATCTTTAAATAGCTTAAAATTTTGCAAGATAGTTATTTATACCAAATGTCACAATAATTCAAGGTATTCCAGTTCAAATTCCAGAATTTTTTCACCATACAATTTTGGGACTGTCTACCCGTCATCCAAGATTGCGATTCTGCTTATTTTTCAGCTAAGATGATTCTGTGGCCGACTACTGGAGCACTTACTAGTGTAGACAACAGCTTGGATTTTAATATATATTTTTTTTTAATTTCTGAAACAAGTAGGTGATTCACTATCAGAAAGGTTCATTCTAAAGTTTTACCTTGTTTTTGTTGCTGTATTGATAGCTGAAATTTCTAGGTTAGCCAAGATCAACAAAAGATCTCTTAAATGGCCGACTACTGGTGCTTTGACCCTAAATCTTTACTCTAAATATTTAGGAAAGAAAAATCTTGTTGAGCTGAACTGAAATAATATTTTCAGCTTTTTTACAAAATTATCAAAAACTGCTTTGGCAGGCAAATTTTTCTCACCCCTAATGAATATTCAACACCACTTTAGCCTAGTTCAAAAAATATACCAATACTTAATGAAAATAGGGTGGATTAGTTTAACCTAGAAGTAGAAGGGAAAAGCAAATAAATAAAAAAAACTTATCAGTTATTTTTTTATCACAGTATGTTGATTCTCCACTAAAACAAAATTAGCAATAAATGAACTTTACCAGGGAAGGGGAAATGAGCCTCATATTTACTGGTCTTTCTGTTTTCACAGGCACAATGAGACACAGGCTTCTCGAAAATGTTCAAAATTTAAAGATGGTTGACAGGCAAAACTGCAGTATCAAACTTTACACCTCTTAATTTAAACTACATGTGTATCAATGTTCCAATTAATTATTTTCACTTTCTAGCTGATTTTGGTACTTATTTTTCACTTCTTAAAAAGCAGGTACTTTCAAATAAAAAGGCAGGATTAAATTATACTTCCCTAGCAGCATAATCTGATCGGCCGATGATCAGCCATTCATCGAAACCCGAAGAAATTCTCATCCGCCGATGATCGATTCCGATGAGTTCTCATTGGGAATTGCTCCAATAAGTCTCATCGGCCAAACAGAATCCGAGCAGCAATATCGGATGAGTTTTGCTCGAAATACGATGAGATTTGGAGCAATTTACCAGCAGTGCAGTCCCGTACCGATGAATTTAGGATAAATTTTGGATGCTCGGCTTATTTTCATCGGGAAAGTTGATCGGAAGGAAATCGCTTTCCTATGAAAAGTAGCCATCGAAAACCGTGCTCGGATACTGATCAGAAGGATGTCATCGTGCTTTAAGGGATCAGTTTACGAGGAGTTCGGCGACCGGCCGAGCAAAATCCGATGAGTTGATGCTACTTGGGTTACGCCAAGGCTTCACTAGATAGCGTTTTATACAGGCTGTTTCATTTGATCAAAATCCTTGGGGTAAAAACGGTGGTCCTTGTCCAGCGACATCTATCAAATTTTATGGTAACTAACATTTCTACAAATCAGATAATAAAAGACAAAATTAAAAGTTAAATTGTTGGCGACAATTTTACAATTTGGCATTCAATTCTATTTTATTATATTTTAACGTTATTTAATAGCTCGTTCGATTTGTTGGTTTATTCTGCATTTTAACGGCGAATTATTTTTCATTTTAATTGATTCTAATTATTAATTAACTATGAAACGACACTCGCACCGCAGAGCGATAAATGGCGAATCTATTCGCTAAGCGAGCCAATACTACCAACGGGTTGCTATAGAACTTTTTAAAATTCAGTCCACTGTTCGCCATGATACTAAATAGATAACTAAATAGATTCGCCATTTACCGCTCTGATGCGTCAACGCCATTTAAATGAACATCTGAACTCTTGCGTCGCAATTAAGATCGTGTGAGCAACAATAATGAAACAAAACAGTAAATAGAACAATATTATTTCATTGCTACATTTTTTACTTATCGGCTGCAAATTTAAGCGTATATTTTATTAATGCAGAGAGTGTCAAAATTGAACGCCATTGCCATATGTTGTTAATTCGAAGAAAGTAAACAGATGAATGAATGTCGCATGACTGAATCATAAATTGTGATATTATTGCCCTGAAAGGGGAATTTATCTCCCCTAAAAAGCAGTACTAATAAGGCCTTCGGCATCCATTCACTCTGTACTCCACTTCAGTTAACTATATCAATATTTTTTAACCCTTAAAGATGGGATAAACATCACTTTTTACAGCAGAAACAATATGCTAATAAATGTAAACAAACATTTGGGTGGTCCTTGTTCAGCGCTCTCTAGCGGACAAATCTTTACCATTGATGTTTTGAGTAATGAAGCAGCCTGTATAAGACGCTATCTAGTGAAGCCTTGGTTACGGGTGAGACTCAAAAACTGGAAACAACACAGACAGAGAATGTGTCTAATCACTGGACAACACGAAAACGCGAGAAACTCACCTTCCTTGGCGAAGAAGAAGTCCAGGACGGGATAATTCTTGAGGATCTGTGGGGACAGGATGCGGCTCTCTATGTCGTCGTCCCAGGTCTCCAGCCAGTCGACAATGATGCGACAATAGGCCCCGCTCTCGCTGTTGTCCAGGTTGAAGGGCATGAAGTCTCCCACGGGCAGCGATTCGTCCTTTTCGGGCACTGCACAGTTCATCTCCGTCTCCAGGACAGAGCTGCAAGATAGAGAGAATTAGAGCTCCTTTAGAGTACAGGCCGACTTATCCGACATTTAGGTTCCAAGACAGTCCTGGATCCAGATTTGTTTGAGTGTTAGGAAACACGCTAATATTGTCCCTGTTTGCTCTGGCGTAAAATAACTTATGATCAGATGGATAAAGCGCCACATTCGGTAAATCTAGAAAGATAGCTTATTTCTCAAATTTAAAAACTGTAATTGGGAAATATGTTTCCAGTAACTAAGCCCATTTCCATACTGCACTTGGTTTAAACCTAAGCTTACAAAATGTTTTTGGTCATACAGACAAAAATAGTCAAATATCACCTAGGAAGCTACATATCAAGCTTTGCAACCATTTTTTTCAACGCGACTTGAGTAGATATCAGTGGTTCCACACTTGTCCTTTTGGAACCAAAATGTCGGATGAGTCAGCTCCCCTTTTGTAGGATCCTTAGATAGACTGAAAGGCAGAGTTTGAAAAAACTCGGGTTTTTTTGAAAAGCCCAGCTCGCCTCGGTTTTTAATCAAAAACCTGGGCTTTTTCCAAGAATCATATTAATATCATTCTCTAATCGAACATTGTACAACTATTTTTACGTTTCTTAGAATCAGGGGAGCCTTAAAGAGTTTCTGCACTGTGACCTCCTGAAAAGCTTCTCTGACAAATTTGGAAAAAGCATTGTAATAGTGATTTTTTTTAATTGATGTTATATTTCAAATTGATACTGAATTTAATTTATAGATTGAAATAATTATTGTTTTTTTTTTTTTTTTTATCTTCTAAGTATTTAAAAAAAATTAAAAAATAAGTGAAATTCACATGCAGTTTTATTTTTAATACGTAATAAACTGTCAGGAAAGGAGGATGGCAATGTCTGGATCAGATACTGGTCAAAACTAAATATTAAAATAAACTAAATATTATAACTAATACACATTTCTAGGCATAGTATTATCAAAATATCCATGATATTTAGTTTGTTTCTGAAATAAATGTTTTCAACATGGAATGAGTTTTGAAAAAAACCCACTTTACCTACATAGTGGGTTTTTTCGAGTGGGACAGCCCGAAAAAACCCGAACCCTGATGAAAAGTCTTCTTTACATCACATTCGAGAGTATGGGAAACCCAAAAAATCGAGCCCCGAAAACTTGAAACCGAGCTCGGGTAATATTGCCACGAACCGAAATCTGAGCACACCCAAAGTCGAGTGAGACTTTATTGCATCGAAAACCGAGCTCACTACCAGTCTAACATGATTTAATGAAATATTATTCTCGACTGTTTTTTTACATCAACTAAACATTGGTACTTGCTTATATTGCAATGGGTTTTAAATGTTTTTATTTTATTTATTTTTTAATTTCTAAGTTAGTGAAGAATATGTTTTTAAATATTCTTCATTAACCAGAAGTCCACAAATTCTCATAAAATGTTTTACTTCAAATTCATAACTGTATGCCATACTTTAATAATAATCTAAAACAAACATATTATAAATAAATGTTAATTTATTTTTTGTTTTTATTTTTGTTAAATTTACCCATTGATCGAACTGATTTAAATATTTGTTTTGTTCCACCACAGAAGAATACTCCATTTATTTGCTTTGAATATGTATGGACATTGACAATTAAATATCTTAGCTTGAGCCCAAAACCTATTTTTGGTTCTAGAGCCTGAACCCGCTTTAAGTACGGGTCCAGGCTCAGGCTGAGCCAATCTCATCACTAGTTTTTAACCCCCAACACAACAAGGAAGGGGGTAAAAATTTTAAGTGTCTGTATCAATGTTTGTGGCTCACTGAAGCTAAAGGAATGGACTGATTTTGATAATTAATTTTCGTTTAAAAGGAGACTACGCCTCGACTTTAATTACTGATAATAAGGATGGAGTTTGCTTGGAACTCCGAAGTTACGTAGAACTGGAATTATATAACCATTTTACAAAATTTGAAGTTGATTAGAATTCTTAATACATTTAATGAATTAAGAATACTAATATACTTACTGCGCTAACATACTCTAAGCCTTTGTTCAGGCCATTGTCATTGCTAGCAGGGACGTAACTAGGAGATTTTCACACAGGGGCAAGACTTTGCTTCGGCGCCCCCCCCCCCCCCCTCCATTAAAATAAAATAAAATATTTGTCAAAAAAATGATAATGCCAACGCCTGGACTGTCATATAAGGCAGGGGTGATTGTGAGTTCATAAAAAAATACCTGAAAGTTTTAAAGAAAAAGTGGGGGGGGGGGGTGCTTTTTAAAACCAAGTTCCCTATTACTTAAGCACATCTAATTTTACAATTATACATACATAATAATTAATTTCCTTTCATAAACTAACACATTTCATATATTCAAATAGTTTTTAGTCAAAATATTGTACATGATGCATTTAATTAAATTGTAAATGAGTAATAAAGTTACTTTTGAGCTGGTGATGAGCAATTATCCCCAAAAAAATATTTTAAAGAGATAGCAAAAGTCTAACAGAATTACTGTTTGTTGTGCGAAAGCATTTATAAAGTAATGAAAGTTGCATTTGTTACATTTTGTTGCATTTCATTTATTTGTTTCCTAACTAAGGGTAATAAGCATCAAAAGTTCAAAAGTGAGAAAAATTTGATTCTCATATCGGATGCAAATAAAATAATTTAGTAAGGTACAAAAACAATTAGAATTTTCATCTTAACGATTTCTATTTCATGAATATTATTAATAATTATCGGTATAATCATCACAACTCGAAAAATCCGGAGGTGGGAAGATAAAATCATAATTAAAAATATTTTATTTCCGGTATTTTCAAACATGAAAATACCAGAATCAATCATGAGAATACCGGAAATCCGGTAAAATACCGGAACACAATCACCCCTGATAAGGGTATACTCAACATAGAAAATGAACAAAAGCACAACTAAATACATACAATACTTTCTCAAAGCCAAAGGGACAAGTTTTCCTCTTCACACCCCTGAATATCGGGGTGATTCTTAGATAAGATGAAACACTTTCACTGGTCACTCTCTAAAAGAAAATATATTCTTGCCATTTACTGCACCCTCCCAACTTTCTCTTCGTCGGTTTTTCTCACGTCTATCCCACATTAAAAGACATTTCTTTAACTTTCTGCCTGAACCTGCAATGAGCCTTTTTTTTTGGGGGGGGGGGGGGGGGGAGCTGTCTGTTAAAAATTTGACTCTTTTTTAAATAATAAAAAGAACGTCTGCCCTCCTCTAGTTACGTCCCTGATTGCTAGCTGACGAAGAAAAAAAAACTCAACAATTAAAATGTTCTATATGTTACCAACTTTCATTTGTCAACAAATAAAATTCTTATAACTTATTTCAGCATGAAATAAAGGCTTTTAAAAGGATTATCAGTTTTTTCCTATCAATTCTGATTTTGCAAAATGCAGATTTTTTTAGTTAATAAAAGGTCATCAATCGGGAGGGGGGTGTAGCAGCTATAATTTTTTGTCTTACTTAAACATGGCATCAACAAGAGTGAAGAACTTCTCTATGTCGACTAAAAAACAAAACACACTGATAATTTCCAGAGAAAACTTTCCAGTTGCATGTATAGTTATTCGGAAATTATGACAAGACTTTTACAAAAAAAGGTTGGTTTAAATCACTAAGCTCTTTGTTACAAAAGGGTAAAACCAAACCAGTCAACTTGCCATTTTTCATTTAGCAGCAGACGGGCATGTTCAAACGATGTGCATGGATACAAATTCTCCAAAAGGGACACAAACTGGAGAATTTCTGCGTCTTTTTCGGACAGTAGTTCACGTTTCTGGAGCTCGCCGGACAGAAGGGAACGGATATCTTTCTCCGGAGTCGATTTGTAAATTTCTAGAAGCTTGGAATTGACACTCATTCCCTGAAAAGAAAGTCACGAGTACACGATGAAGTTTACCAAAGGAAGTTTCTTGTAAATATTAATGCAAATACACTAAATTTAATAATTATATTTCTCGATAAAAATAAGTTACAAAGTGTGTAAGTTCTTTAACAAAACATATCACAAGAAGTAAAGAAAACCCTTTCCCCTCACCCTCATCTTAAGTTGGTTTATTTTCACTGATGCTACTCAATTCTGGGGGGAAACTTATGTTTTTCCTGTCTGAAAATATAACATTACAAACAAACAAACAATGTTACTTACATAAGAGAAATAATCTCTAGTTAGTTTCATAACAGGGCAAAAATTAATAAAAAACTACCTGCCAGGGCAGCTAGATTAGCTTCCTGCGGCATGTTGGTGCATAACGTCCCCCCTCCCTAACTTTTACCTCATTCTGATGTTATATTATTTGATATAATTTAATGTTCATAAGATTTCAAGACATACTATGTATGTGGCCCGGCGTTGCACGGGCACCTCGTGCCTTGAAAGTAGTGAGGAAAATTTCAAGAAACTACTCCCCGCCAAGGCAGTTCGCTAAGAGGCGCCATGGGTGCAAGTTAGGACATACTTCCAAGACGGAAAATATTTGAGACCCCCCCCCCATGCATACCCAAGAAAATAAACAAAAAAAACATATATATTGTTCATTAAATTGTCTAAACTGGGGGGGGGGGGTTAATTTTACTTTTAGCAGCAAGATCATAGTTTTAAGTATAGTAATCGAGAGGGGGGGGGGGGAGATTTGTCGAGACTTTAGTTCAAAAAACCTATTTTTAAACGATGTTTAGTGATATTAGGATAAAGTGGGGCAATTTTTGACGACATTAGAGGAGGAGGCACAGAAAATGAAATCCTAAAACCGAAATTGTAGGTCATATTTGATGAAGTTAAAGGGCAAGGAATGGGGTCGAAGAGAATCAACACTGACAAAGGAATTATGCCATTGCAGTTCTTTTCTTCAGAAAGAGAAAGAAAGGCTTCAATACAAATAGTTTTGGGTTGGAATAATGATTAAAATGTACTTTTACGAAATCTGATTTTATATTCCCTTCAGTTTTGTTTTCTTTGGAAGTAAATATTGAAGGAATGAGATCGATTTTTTTCCGTCCCATGGTCCGTCTTGGCAATTTTGTCAAGACGGAAATCCGTCCTGAGACAGAAGGTCTTGCATCCATGAGAGACGCCTTCGCGCCTTTTCTTTTTTCCTGCATCAAAAAATCATTCGAATTATTGAGATGTTGCACGGGCACTTCGCGCCTTCAAGATGGTGAGGAAAGTTTCAGTAAGTTCAGCTCGCTCAAAGGAAAGAAGCAGACATAGATACTCAGTTTTTAATATAAGTAGATGGCTTTTCAACTAATGAATGTTTCAAAATATTACAAGTAGCTAGCGATAAAAATACCACGTAAGTGGCCCATCTTATGAGTTTCGTGTTTGATTTAGTTAAGCCTTCATTCAAAATTCTCATTATCATTATTATTACTGTTTCATAGCAACCATGTTTTGTAACAATGGATTTCGTGTTTAATCATTTAGCACAAATCGCTTTAAATTTGACTACTTATTAATTGATATCTTCGTTAATTAAAATCGTATAATTATATAAATCAAAACTAATGAAGCCTGAAAAATTACCAATCTATCGGTACCTGGTTCGACTTTCAGTTCATTCACGTTCAGGAGAAAGAAGCATGCCATTGATAGAAAGAAAGATAATTAGAAAGATACTCAGTTTTTAATGTAAGTAGATAAGGGGAAATAAAGAAGAATTAATGAAAAATGAAATAGCTAGGTGATAGAATATTAGATTTAACTAAAACGAATATAATTAATAATATTATTAACATTATTTTTGGTAGTTTATATATTTGAGCACTGATTGTAGCAATTTCAAGGCAAAAAACTGAAATTCCCTGCAGTCCTGGTTTTTGTGAGGAAAATTTCAAAATTTTTGTATTTTCATTTTTTGTTGCATTTTGAATTCCCTGTATTTTTCTCGCATTTGCATTTGCAGATTCCCATGCGGCATTGCAAGCTTGATTTTATGTGAATCTAATTTTTGATTTAATATTTTTTTCTTTTTTTTTTTTTTTTCCTCCAATGAGTTTTGATTTTATGTGAAAACAGCATTGCAAACAGAGAAAATCTTCCCCTCTTTCAAAATTTAAAATTTTGAGATTGCATCAGATAACAAGCCACAAACTGCATTTTGGCTGGCTAATAAGCGAGCTCGGGACACTGGGGACATTTTTTGCGATTGGTCTCCGAGCTCTTTTTCAGAAGTTCTCACACAATTCAGAACTCATTGGAGGAAGAGCTTTTAGAAGTGACAAAGGAAGAGAAAGAGAATACTGACATTGATAATACACAACCAATAAACTTTTACATTAAAAGTTCTGAGCCATACCTTGACAATGGCAAATGATCTTTCCGGTTTGATAGTGACAAAAGAACTTGCCATGGAAATGATGCAAGAAATCATGGACTCCTTAGGCTCAAAAAATCGATTTTTTGGGGGAATTATTTAAGGATTAAAAATAAGAAAGCAAGTCTTGAGAACATTTCATTTTATTACATATCTGATTTGGGAAATAAATTGTACAAGAAAAATATTCATGTACAACTGATTTTTATGCACATAATTGCATTTGCTGTTTGCAATCAGTGTGACAGATGGAGCTCGTCATTTTCATTTAAAACAAAACAACCACACTATTTTAATTTTCATATAACATGAACTAAAAGCATTTAAAAAAAATTCTTAACAATTTTTTTAGCAAGTTGAAATGATTTTTTTTTAACAAATACATTTTTTTTTAATTTACAAACATGAGAAAACATTCAAACTTCATACTTTTTTTAGTTATTTTTAGTTCATATAGAAGAAACATGAATGAAAATTAAAAGTGTTGGTTTCACTGTTTCATACGAAAATGACATGCTCCATCTGTCTGTCCCCTTGATTGAAAACAGTAAATGCAAGCATGTGAATAAAAATCGGTTGCATGCGAATATCAGGGGTGATTTTGAGTTCATGAAAAAATACCTGAAAATTTTGAAGAGAAGTGTGTGTGGGGGGGGGGGGGGTTCAAAAAACCTAGGCTCCTATTATTTAAGCACACCTAATACTATAATTATACATATTTAATAATAAATTGTCTTTCATAAACAAACAAGACACATTTCATACATTTGAATAGTTTCAAATAGTTTCTAGTCAAAAACCATAGAATGGCATCTTAACATTTTTGCTCGATGAATATTATTAGTAATTATCGGAAAATCACCGAAAATTCAAAAAAAAAAAAAAAAATACCGAAGGTGGGAAGACAAAAGCATAATTAAAAATATTTTATTTCCGGTATTTTCGACCATGAAAATACCAGAATCAATCATGAAAATACCGGAAATCCGGTAAAATACAGGAACACAATCACCCCTGGAATATGTTTCTTCCCATGCTCAGACATGTAATAAAATAATCTTAAAAATTCGCTAGATTTTCTTTTTCTTTTTAATACGCTTTTATTAGTTTCACATGTGGGTTTGCTTGTTTGTTTGCATCTTACTCTGAATAAAAAACAAAATTCACGTTCTTTACAAATATAAGAGTAATACAATACTATTATTAATACAAAAGGCTAAACTACATTACATGTCGCTGCATTATAAGGGCATCTAAAAGTGTATTTTTTAGTTTTTTTAAACAAATTTAAAGATTGTTAATTCATAAAAAATTCCCCCAAAAAATTGATTCTTGAGCCTTTCAAAGCCTTTTAACTATGTCAGCTAGAAATTACTCAATAAACACAAGGTAAAAAACCTACACAAACAGCGAATATTTTACCATATTCAGCAGGACTGTAAGAGTTTCCTCCATCAGCCCTTGTCGTAAGTAACTATAAATGAAATGTTCGCTGGCCGTTTCAAAATATTTGAAGGAGCACAGGGCTCGGTTTTCGTCGCAACTGAAGAAATACGACTGCGCCATTGGTATCGTTCCATTTAGCAGGGAATCTTGAATGATGTCCTGGAATAGAAAAAAAAAAGGTTTTTAATTTTTTTCAAAATCTAAACCTTCATTATTTTGGAGTAACTACAATTTGCAAACAACAACACTGCAGTGGAAAGCTAAAGGGCAGTATGTGCTAATTTTTCATTTTTTGTGAACTTTTGTCATGTATTGTACTTTAGCTTTATTGTGGTAGTTTGCTTCCCATATTTTCGGGGAGATAAGGCGCACCACCGTATACGCCGCACTTCACTTCGCAAAATTGGGGGGGGGGGATGAGTTTCATCAGATACGTCGCCGAAAACTTTGTTAAAAATTTAATCTGAGAGAACCTAAGAACAGTGTTTCAACATCATAGATAATTAAAATTTTGCAACGTTTTGGCGATAACTACAACTTATAGTAACCCTGTTCTACTCTGGTTGGTTTCTACTGTAACCCTATTTCCTATCCTCTCAGCAAGGGGGTTTTTTTTTTTAGTATTTGTTTTTGGTTTTGGTAATAAATGAACATAACATGTACTTAAAAAAACAAAAACAAAAAAAAAAACTTTTACATAGTATAAACTGCCATGCCGTATAAGCTGCAGGAGTTAAAATTCAGCTTTTAAACAGGTATAAGCCCCGGCTTATTTGCCGATAATACAGTATTTAGAGTACACGGAAAACAAAGCACGATAAGGCACTAAAAATTTTTTAAACTCCAGTATTTCACTATTATTAGTGAGGATGTCAAAAGATTTTTCTTCTTGCTCTTTACCCTTAAATGGCAGTGCATCTGTTTGAGGGAAAATTGTTATTTTTTCATGATTAACTTAATTTTTTATTTTAAACCTTAAATGCCTGATTTATGAAGCATTTTTAAAATGTTCTTTGTCTCTGGTTTCTTGTCTTGCTTAGATCATGGATAAATGATTTTTGATTTAAGTTTTGGGGTTATATTATTTGTTGTTGGTAACAACAGAGTTTCAATTTCAGGGTGGCCACAGGAAGAACAAAATCTTTTTCCCTGACTTTTCTCTGATTTTTCCCTGTCCAACTAAAATTTTCCCTGATTTCTCTCTTATGCCCCATTTTCATGCTCTTGAAGCTTAATTTCTACTTTTCTTTGATACTTGGATATGTCTGCTGTATAAACTACTTCAGGCATTATATTTATGTACAAAAATAAGCAACAATAACAAGAAAGGCGTTTGAGATCGCTAATTTGTTAAGAAAAAACGAAGCTACATAGTCGGGGACTTATTGAACAGTAGGGGTCCCGAAAAAATCGAATTTCTGCAAAGCACTTAGCCTTAGTGCGGAAAATTTGTGACTCCCTAACACTAATTACTGGGAAAAATTTCTTGACTGAGTAGATACCTTCTGCTCTGGCAAGAGGCTTGAGGTTTAGAGATTTTTGGAAAAATATCAAAAAAAAAGAGAAAATTTACAAAATATTTTAAAATCCACAGAATATTAAGCCTTAGTGCCGAAAACTTGTGACTTCTTGACACTTATTACTGAAGAAAATTTCAGGACTCTGAGACAATACCTTCTGCTCTGGCAAGAGGCTTGGATTTTAGAGATTTTTAGAAAAAATAAAAAAAAGAGAAAATTTACAAAATATTTTAAATTTTACCGAATGTTAAGAATTAGTGAAAAAAAATTGTGACTTCCTAAAGCTAATATCAGAGCAAAATTTCGGGACTCTTAAGTTAATGTCTTCCGCTATGGCAAAAGACTTGAATTTTAAGCAAAAGAACCCTAAAGATTTTAATAATAGAACCCAAAAGAGGGGTTTTTATTTTCTAATTACATGTAGAAATATTTATGCAGTTATAAAATCTCAAGACAAGTATTCAAAGAATTAGAACTGCATTTTTCATATAGATTTCTATAGATACATTAAAGAAAAAATAACAAAATGGATTTAAATCTCGTCAATTATGCATTTTAAAAACTTCATAATGTAGAGTTCACGCTTTAGAATTTACATTTAGAGAGACATCATGTTTAGCTGTAATTTGTAATCACTTTTATGCTGAAATGCAGGCGCATTGCTGTGTGATTTTAAAACAGCCAAAATAAACTCTTCTCTTTTCTCTTGGCCACATACTTGATTTGATGCCTTTCAAACTAACTTCACGATGCATTCAACGGCCTGTGTGTGGCAAGGGAATTGAATGAACTTCCATTTTTTGCATGGAACTCCAACATTCAACATATTTCGAAGATCGTCTGAAGGAACGTTGCAGAGAACTGGTGGAGGCGTTATTTTGCACTGCAGCTCCAAAGTTAAGCTTCGGGATGTGGAATGCGCGCACACAGTCTTCATCAACAGATCCACTTTCTTTAACCTTTAAGATTCTATGAATACCGAGCTCTCTGATAGTCACACTTTCATACGTTATCATACTCAACAGAATGTTTTCTGGACAAACACAGAATGCATTCCCATCAATGACGGGATCGATTACGGTAAGATACATTTTTGGCAAGTATCTTGATGCATTGACTTTGTTTGATTCTCCGATTGAACTGAAGTTGAAGTAGATGTGACAAAGAGTAGTGAATAGAGTCCTGCGACTTTTTTTTTGGCTTTCTTTGGAAGTTTCTTTGTTTCTTCATTATCCACTGCACCGATGGACATTAACCCAGTGGTCCTTTGATCAGAGAGAAATGGCCTTTCTTTCAACGAAACTCTTTTCTCTTTAGGACATGCACATGAATAAAAATCACGGCACTTTACTTACAAGCAGCTATATCAAACAGTTTCACTGCTGCCTCCTTAAATTTCGTAAGTCGATCTCTTGTTTTCTCGTTGTGATTGACTCTTTTAAGAAGAGCCTTCATGGCCACATATTTTTTTCTGATAAGTAAGTATCATTGCAATAACACGTTGTTCTGAAATAACAACAATGCACGAATCCTTGTACAAGTTTACTATCTTTCTTGCTATACGATCAGCAATAATCGGGAAGCTAGGCTCCTTATTTCTAGCCATCTCTGAAGAAAATATTCGTCTCTTGTGCATACAGCATTTTATAACATCTCCATAGGTTAGAAGCATGCAGTCAAAGTCTTTAGCATACCCAAAAATCGCCATTTAGAAGTATTTCTTAGGGGGAAAAATGAGCGTTTCGATTTAGACATGTTGCAATAATACGAAAAACACGCCATACGACTTCGAACCAATATTTAAAACACTTGACTTCCTTTTAGACTTAAACATATAACCATATAAACAAAGATACCATTTTCAGTTCAAGAGATAGTCTGATGTCATTCAGGAAATAAATATTCGAAATATCGGAGCGTATTAGGTATGTAGCAGCTTTGTTATGTGTAACTCGCATTTAAGAATTTTTTCACGAAATTATCTAATTTCAGGCCTCTTTTCAGAGCATAAGTAATAATCTCATAGACTTAAAATTTTATTTATTAGTTTGTGATAGGAAGTCGCAAATTTTTTACACAAATTCTTAGCATTCGGTGAAATTAAAAATATTTTGTAAATTTTCTCTTTTTTTGATTTTTTTCTAAAAGTTTCTAAAATCCAAGAATTTTGCCAGAGCAGAAGGGATTAACTCAGAGTCCTGAAATTGTTCTCAGTAATTAGTGTTAGGAAGTCACTAATTTTCAGCACTAAGGCTCAACATTCTGTGGATTTTAAAATATTTTATAATTTTTCTCTTTTTTTGATTTTATTACAAAAATCTCTCACTTCAAACCTCTTGCCAGAGCAGAAGGCATTAACTGAGAGTCAAGAAATTTTGCCCAGTGATTTGTGTTGGGGAGTCACAAATTTTCCTCACTAAGGCTAAGTGCTTTGTAGAAATTCGATTTTTTCGGGACACCCTATTGAACAGCTCTAAAAAACGTCATTAACAAAAGGATTTTTTTTCCTTTAAATATCAGTTTACTAAACTTCCAACATCTCCAAAGAGAGCCTAAATATTTTTTACTTAGTTTTTAAAAACTTTTAAGGAAGCAATTGCATCTTCCATCTCTACTCTTTCCACTAACTTCACAAAAGATAAAATTGAACTTTCAAGACCCCCTTCCTCCATTCTTAAGACACCTGGAGATGGTCTAAAATAGTGCTTTTAATATCCTACGTCGGATAAGAAAACTTTTCAAAAAAGAAGCCCAAACCCTTTCCTCTAAGTTCCCCGAAGGCGGCCAAATTTGTATAAGTCGTACTATTTCTTCACCAAACAGTCCTCAAAGTTTTATGCCCATTCTATTTTAAATCAAATTATTTTCGGCAGAGAGACTAAAATCCTTCCTAATTACGTCACTAAAAGGAATCCATATATAAAATAGCACAATTTACATAGATTCAGGAGGAAACTCCTTGAATTCATCTATTATCAATAAAGATGGCTTAAATTAGTATTTTCAAGCCCATAGTTTCAGTTTTTTCTGAAGAGACTCCCTTTACTCCTATATTTACATCACAAAACGTAACTAAAAGCTTTGAAGATTCAATTAAAAAAAAATTGGGCAAGAGCATCAAAATTTCCTTTGCTTGAGATACACTAAGATAGCTTAAAGTAAAGCACTTAATAATTCAGTTTCAAAAAATTTTTTGAGAGAAAGCCCTCTAATACCTTGTCCTAAATCCATCAGAAGATGGCTTACATATGGATTTTTAACGTTTCAGTTTTAGAATTTTTTTTGGAAGAGTACCCACCCATATCTTTACATCCCTAAAATTTCAAGACTGCAATTTCAAAACAAATTCGGGAGACATCTTACGAATACTTTCTCTCTCTCTCGTCACTGAAAAATAGCTTACAGGAAAGTTGAAATAAATCTAACTTCAAAAATTTCCAGAACAATCTCAGAGCTCTATGCTCATGAAAGATCGCTGATAATTAAATCTTTAAGACTCCAGTTTTGAATTTTTCAAACAAAAAGCCTCTTTGCCCTTAATATTGCGTAAGACACCCTACAAAATTTAGGATTTCAGTTTAAAATTTTTTTTAGAGAGATCCTCCCCTTTTTTTAATTCACTCAAAGATAGCCTGAAACAGTACCTCCAAACCCCTTCCTATAAGTTCAGGAAAGATGATCTAAATGTCCATGTTCAGACTTTCCCTCTTTCCTAAGCACCCTAACCACCACTTTACTTTTACATCACTAAATACTATAAGTCTTACCGCTCCCCTATTTTAGTTTCAAACATTTCTCTGCAGAAAGTCTCCGAATATCTCTCTCTTTCAGTTCTACAAAATATCCTAAAATTTACCGTTTAATGTTTTAGATTTTTTTTTTAATTTTAAGTTACAACAGTTGAAATCCTTCTCCTAAGTTCACCAAAGATTGCTTAAATTTGGGTTTTTAATGCTGCAGTTTTCTAATTTTGTCAAAAAAAAAAAAAAAAAAAAAAAAGCCACTCCTACCCCACTAGTTTTACGTCACTAAAAATAGCCTGAACTTTTTAGACTTCAGCTTTTTCAAAACATTCCCGAGAAGATATCCCTAACTTTCCATCCCCTTTAACTCTCCATACTCCAGAAACTGCCAGCAATTACGCTTTTATGACTCTGTTTACGAATAATTCACTATGATTTGAAAATTTTTCTTGTTAGTCTCTAAGATATCCTTAGATAATCAAATATATAATCTTTTTTAATTCTTCAGTATTAAAAAATTATGGACTTGAGCTCTGATTTAATTTTCCCTGATATGTTCCCAAATTCCCTGATAATTCCCTGATTTTTCCAGAATTTTCAAATTCCCTGATAATTCCAGGTTTTCCCTGTTTTCCAGGTCTGTGGCCACCCTGAATTTGCACCCCCAATGTCTCATAACATTATGGAAGACTAAATTATTCGTGTTGCCAAATGGAAATATCCAGCATTTAAGGGTAATGATATTTTTAATTAAGTAAATTTCACAAAAGCATAATAATTTTGAATGCTTTTTTTTTTAGACGCAACGGCCCAGCCCGCTTTGGGGAACCCTGGCTTTGACACGCCAGCTCTCGTTACACAAAGCATAGTTCTACCAAAGAAATCGCCAAATACCTCGTAATCGAGATTCTCCCACTTCCTCCACTGGCTCAGAAGCGTGATGTTGAATTTGCCGCGTTTGCCGAAAACGTCTTCAACATCGGGGGCCGTTTCGGAGGCCGAGGCATCTTCTTCTCGAAGCAGCTTCCTCATCTCCAGAAGAAACGAAGAAAACGTCTTCAAAATGGAAGTTTTCTCGCCATCCAGGAATAAGTAATCATTCGTCGTTTTGGTTTGGACGACGTCTAGTATCTGAATGACCATGCTGATCACAATCTGGAAAAGTTAAATGATCAAAACATGCAATGAAATAATTAAATATAGTTTAAAGAAACTAGAAAATACGCTTTTGGATTTAATCAAACTAACTTAAGTTATTGGATAGAATCAAGTATTGTCGTCGGGGGGTTTTTGGAATGCCAAAAAAGTACCGAATCATTGGAGTTATAATTTAAAGACCCAAAAATACAACCAAACTCTTTCTACCTGAAATAATTATCAGATCATCTTGATTTTAGTCTCATATGAAGATCAGAAAAAATGCCTATTAAGATGATTTCCCTCCCACGGTTTTGAAAATTGCAAATCGATAACTTCCCCCAGAAAAAAGA
Source organism: Uloborus plumipes (assembly GCA_038373865.1). Taxonomy (NCBI): domain Eukaryota; kingdom Metazoa; phylum Arthropoda; class Arachnida; order Araneae; family Uloboridae; genus Uloborus; species Uloborus plumipes. The sequence goes on along the minus strand of JAXGGA010000089.1, from coordinate 87,405 downwards.
TACAGGCGTTTTTAAGTAAGTAATGTACAATTTTAAATTGGATAGATAAATGTTGTCTGAAGCGAGCCTGACAGAAATTTATTAGCGTGAAAGATATCATTAATAAGAAAAAGGTTTTTCCCTTCAGTATGAACAAGCAAAATTCTTGCTGTCCCTTTTTGGTTTTTCCTGTAGCGGAGGATTTTAAAACTCTTTCGGCGATTGATTTATTTTTTGCACTGTATCTTATTCAAACAAGGATGTAAACAAAACTAAATATTATTCAACCGCGACTAGATGGCCGGTGTCAATCAAATGAGAAAACGAGTCCATTCCTTAAAATAGGTAGAGAAGAAAAAAACCCCAGTGTGCCATATTTGTAAGTTTAGCGACATTTTGGCGAATAACTTAGTTTATGAAATATAAAATAATTCTTCGAGCCACACCTGCATTTGGCGAGGAAGTGAAAACAAGTCTTTGCTTTCTTTATTGCAACCCTTATGTTACCATTTTGTTTTTAAATTTAAATGAACAGTTGGAGGCGTTGCAGTCAATGGCCAATGGCTGCGGAAAGATATAAAACCAAGACCCACCTACTTTCTTGCATCCAATGAGAAATCTTTCTCGATTGTGCAAAAATAAATATATTTTCCTCTTTGGCTAATTTCTCAAATTGGGAGACCAATTAAAGGTACGAAAGGTGACGTATTCAAGCTTTATAGCCAATGCCGCAATTGTGAATCCCATTGCTCAATTTTCATCTGCATATCACCCCTTCCTAAAAATGGACAATCCTGAAAAAAGGAGGAGCCATAGGCCATCTCTGCGAAGTTGAATAATAGAATGATGACAAAATGTGCTACCAGCACTAGAAGTATAATGACCAACTGCATTCTATTTTTAACCCCCGACACACAAAGAAAGGGGAGTTATGTGTTTGACGTGTATGTGTATCTGTCTGTGGCACTCTGCAGCCTAAACGGATGGACCGATTTTGAAAGTTTTTTCTTGTTCGAAAGGGGAGTTGATCGAGAGTGTTCTTGGCTAGGTTACGTCTTCGGATGGTATTAATTAACGAAGATATCAATTAAAAACCTTCGAAAGGTTTTTCGGGACTTTAGCATTGAAAACATACTTCAAAACTTAAAAAAAATAGTACGAAATGAAAGCGAAACATTTTCTGCGTCTGATACGATGCAATTGGATCTTCCGTATTCTATAGAAGGCGAGTTATAGCGTTTTTTAGCAAATGCAGCTTAGCCTTTATTCACGTGATCGGAACCATTTTCATTGTTGGCAGACAAGGAAAGTATACTCTTATGATTTATTAAAATGTTTATCAGTCGCCAGTTTCTATTTTTTTAACAAATAAAATACTTGCAATTGATTTTGTAGTTTAAGGCTTAGTCGGGGGTTTTCAAAATTTTTAATTTTAGTTTTAATCATTCCTCCACATCAAGTTTAACGGCCAGGGCATGTGCAGTAGGGTGGGCCGAAAAAGAATTTTTTAAAATTTCGATGGAGCAAAGTACACATAAAAATTTTGAAATTTTTTGGTCAATTGCGTTGAAGTTTAGCAAAAATGCAGTTTTTTTGAGATTTTTAGGAAATTATTTTTAAAAAAATTTCCGTGCATAGCATCTAAAAATGCATAATGTGTGACAAACAATGTAGTTATTTCTGATAAGTACGGCGAAAACAGCATTTTAACGTTTTGACAAAATTTAAGTTAAAACATAGAGAAAAACAGGAAATGGCCAAATCTTCTAGGCATTTGTGGAAAATGAAGGAATTATATAACAGACCTCAAATTTTTTATGAAATTTCTATGCCCTCAATGTAATTTTAATTTTATTAAATATTAATGGCACCTTTATTAAAGGTGTTGTATTAAAGGTGTATTAAAGGTATTTAATAACACCTTTAACCCAATGGCACCTTTTCTGCCTTACCGTTTCGAAAATAGAAAAAAAAACTTTTTTTATAATTCGCTAAAAATCTTGAAAAAACTGCATTTTTTCTAAACTTCAAAACAATTGGCGCAGATCAAGAAATGGACCAAAAAATTTCGAATTTTTTATGTGTACTTTGCTTTTTCAATGGCACCTTTTATGCAATACCAATCATCAAAATTCGAAAAAAAAGTCATTTTCGGCCCACCCTTTTGTGCAGTCCCATTACTTAATTACCCCCCCCCCCCCCCCCCCCCCACCCCCGTTGTATATAAATGCACAGAGAGAGCGTAGATATTTTCCTGATCCAAAACAACCTTCTAAAAAGAGAGCTGGTTTCGCAACGCTGAATTTACCTGCAGTAACTGTTGGGCATACTGACAAGAAAAGCTGTCATTCAGGTTTTCCTTTATATTAGCCAATACCATGTGCAAAATTTTGCTCCATATGGAGCATTCCTTCTTCACTTTTTCCAACCAGTTTTCAGAAACTGACGCATTCCATTGCTGACAAAAACCTAAATGAAATTTTAAAGATAAATAAATAGCTTTACTCAATAAAGTAGAAATTTTTAAAGTATAGAAATTTGTAAGAAATAGTCTTAGTAATTAGATTCATGCAGAATCATACTACATTAGTAAATCTTTTTTTTTTTCTTTTTGAAAATAAGAAATACAAATAAAAAATTAGGTGATCTGACAGTAATTAACCACTGGAGCACAATAATGTACAAAACAAGAACAAATAACAGGGTTCATACTCATTTTTGAAAATGAAAATTAAGGACTTTTTAAGGACTCCCAAATTTTTTAAGGACTCATAGGAAAATATTTAAATAGCTTTAGGAACACAATTTCAAAGTACCCGACTTACGAGTCCATTATTTTTTTAAAATGCAGAGAGATTCGCAATGGACTATGATTCAAGTGACAATGAATGATTAACAGCTATTAAAATCACTTAACTTGGCATTATACTTACGGATGAAAACCTCTACAAATGACTACTCCTTACAATCAGGGCTCGGAGTTCAAATTTAAAAATTCCAGGACATTATTCAGCCACAGCTTTTGGAGCATGTGGCACCCACAATACATAACCGCACATGGTATAGCAATATAAAAGGCTTATTTCACTTATCTTTTTTTTCTGGAAATAAGTATCTTGAATACACTAATTTTATACACTGGAGATCAATGAAAATTATGATCTCCGGCTAGCAGATGAAGCCATTAGATGTCATTAAAGAATATAAAGAAAAAAAATTAAATCCACAACCACTACTGACATCCCCCCCCCCCCCAGAGAGTTCAATGCTTTCCAAATGTTTTCAAAAAAGTTTCATTATAAAAGGTAAATAAATTGTAGGTCATGTAAATTACCTAAACAGGAAAAAAAATAATAACAAATAAATAAAAAAAATAAAAACAAAAACATATTCTGTGCATGACATCAATAATTTAAGATTATAGTTAGCATGCTTTTTGCTAAACCAACTAAGCGTTTTCTAAATAATCATGATAGTTATGAATTAAAACTTACTGTTTAACGATGCATTCAACATGTTCAATGCACAGATAAGTCAACTGCTGGTCCATCCATGAAACATTGCTACAGTTTTTCTTCATCAAGAGCATTGCTTGAAATAAAGTCCAAAATACGAATCGTCGCACGATATTCGTCGTTTCATCAAAATGTAAAACATAATACGATGAGCCAATATCGCGAAAAATGTGTGATTTAAAGTATGGTGCTAAACCAAAATTAATATATCTTCCCTTTTTTCAGACAATTGTATCCCTTTTGCAATTGCAGAATCTTCAAACACAGATGGAAAAAGTTCTGCTAGATCCCCAAGCGACGAAAAAGAAAAGGTTTTTTTAATAGCTTCTAAAATTAAAACTGCTTCTGCTTTAAAAATTTTGTCAGCATCCGTAGTCGGTATCCACTTCGAGCCATTTTTAGCCTACTTTCCCGTTAAAAACAAAAGAAAGACGAAAAAGTATTAAAAGTAGCTTAATGCATCTAAAAAATATCGCCAAGTCCAAAAAATATCGCCAAGTTAAAAAAATAAAAAGGTAAAATGAATATCGAAAAATTAAAAATTTGAAAGTAGGGTATTGAGATGGGGAATTTGTGCGTCTGTCGGTCGGTCTGTCTGTCCCCCCCTAATAACTTTTGAATGAACATTCCGATTTGGACAAACTTTTTTTTGTTGGAAAGATCTCGGCGAGTACAGCTCATTCCCATATTTGATTTTTCGATTTGAACAATTTTTGGTTCAACTTTGAACCGTTCAAACAACCTGTCCCGCGATGCTAACTTTTGAGTGAACAGTCCGATTTGAACAAACTTTTTTTTGTTCGAAAGATCTTATCAAGGATACTTCATTCCCGTACTTACATTTCCGATTTGAACAATTTTTTGTTCAACATTGAACCGCTCAAGCAAGCTGTTCCTCCTAATAACTTTTGAGTGAACAGTCCGATTTAAATAAAACTTTTTTTTTGTTCGAAGGATCTCAGCACGGATACTTCATTACCGTATTTAAATTTTCAATTTGAACATTTTTTCGTTCAACATTGAACCGTTCAAGCAACCTTTCCCCACCTAATAACTTCTGAGTGAACCATCCGAATGGAATAAACTTTTTTTTGTTGGAAAGATCTCGGAGAGTACAGCTCATTCCCATATTTTATTTTTCGATTTGAACAATTTTTGGTTCAACTTTGAACCATTCAAACAACCTGTCCCGCGATGCTTCCAGAAAAAAAATTTTACATTAGCGCCTACGGGGAATTTAAGTTGAATGTTGATCCTGAACTTAAAGTCGGATTTCCTTCAAACTAACTTAGTAAGAAAATGGTTTTGATAAGTAATGTTTGTAAAGTACTTTTCTGAATAATCTTCTGTGAGGACTCTGATTCCGACTCCGACTCTGCAAACATGGCGGAAATGCAGGCTCAGAAAAAAAATGAATGACTGTGCAGACGATTTTTTGTTTATTTATTCATTTGTTTTATTTTATTTATTTATTTATTATTATTATTATTATTATTTTTGGCAGACGATTTTTTTTGTAATAAAAATGTTTCATTCACAAGGGCATTTTATTCTTTATTTATATTTAACAACTGGCAACAGATTAAAAGTGAAATTCGAGACATTTTATCAACGGACGAGTTTTTTTTTTTCTTTTTTTTCTTTCTTTGATAAAATGTGTTTTGATGTGCTTTGTACTTTTAATTTTTTTTTTTTTGAAAACAATTGAGGAATTTTTCTACGGAAGAACTGTAACAGTTACATTCTTTAAAAGGTGCGACAAAACTTTATTTATTCATTTATTTACTTTTTATGTGTCTATTTCATCTGATGAGAGGGGTATATTTTGCTTTTAGAAATCAGCTTTAAGTGCTAAAAAGGTATGTTTGACATAATTTTTAGTCCCAGATAATTAAGAGAATAATGATCAGATGCTAGAATGCCGATGTCCATGTACGGGAAAGTAGGCTCGTTTAGTTCTTGACAGAACTTCTTGTTTGATACTAACACGACTTTTGCAATTCCACTTGAGTTACTTCCAGGCTGACTGCTAAAAGTTAAAAAGAATTGGCTTGCATTGCTTTTACTTTTATGATTCTCACCATTAGCATACGATAGCAGTGCTGCAAATCTCATGTTTGCAATGCTAAATTCTTTCTGGCAAACAAAGGCAGAAAGTTCACCCTTTTTCGATGCAGAATACCATGTTTTAATATATTCATTTTGACCCTTGTTGTCCAAACAAGAAGTTGAAAATTTAGTGTCATCCGGCATTTTTTCAAATTTACGTTATGTACACGATCACCAAAGATTAGCATCAGCAGCGACCGAAAATGCAAACCCTCCAATCACAAACGACACGCCGGCGATGCGCGATGCCATGCGAAAGAAGAATGCCATAACAGCGCATGCGCTAAATCTGTTCTCCGATCTCGTGATCAGTGGAGAAGGGGACTGGTTCTAACTGGTTTTTTTTTTAAAGTTCGATGATGGGTATTGCGGAAAAAGTGCCATTGAGGAAGCAAATTGCACACAAAAGATTTGAAATTTTTTGGTCAATTTTTTGATCTGCCGCAATTGGCTTGAAGTTTGGAAACTGCAGTTTTTTTCGAAACTTTTAGCAAATTATTAAAAAAAATTTCCTATTTTCGTTAACGGGTAGGGTGGAAAAGGTTCCTATGGGGCATAAAAATTCCACAAAAAAATTTGAGGTCTGTTGTATAACTCCTTCCTTTTCCACAAATGCATAGAAGATTTTCAATTTCCTGTTTTTATCTATGTTTTAAATTAAACGTCGTCAAAACGTTAAAATGCCGTGCTCGCCGTACTTATCAGAAACAACTACATTGTTTGTCACATATTACGCATTTTTAGATGTTAGAAGCTAAAAAATTTTTTAAATAATTTCCTAAAAATCTCAAAAAACTGCAATTTTTAAGTTATCAATAAGTTATTGTAATTATATCACTGTCACTTTCAGTAGTTTTCTTTCATTTTAGTTATACAATTTGCTGTGAAGTAAGTGTTGAGTATTTTAGCATATTGTTAAGAAAGAAGAAAGACACGTGAATAATAAAAAATAAATGAAATAAAATAAAGCAGTCTTTGGTAGCTAAGTTAAAATAATTTCCAATTGTCAAAAATATTAAAATACTTTTAAGATACAAAAGGACTAAACTCTTAACACATGAAACGATTTTTTCACTATAGATCAGTTTTTTTTAAATAAATTTATTTATTAATAATAAAAATTTAAAAAAATGCAGTAAATTAATTTAAGATAGTAATATGTTAAAATAACTTCCAACCATCAAAAATATTAAAACACTGAGAAGATGTTAAAGGATTGAAATGTTGAACAAAAGACGTGATTTTACCAGAATCGCGGGTGGAATGCAAGCATGTAAAATGGGGAGATTTTTTTTATAAATTATTGAAATAAATAATTAAATGTGATAACCAAAGGTAGCATATATTAATGTAACCTAAAATTGTCGCAAATATAAAAATATTTGCACGATGCAAAAGGATTGCTGTATCAACCACGCAAACCAGTTTTCCGCGAAGTACGCGTTCAGTTCCCATATATGACGAAGTTTAGGCTTCTCTCGGGTATTAAAGCATGTAATGATGAATTTTGAAGAGCCAGCTTTTAACACGTGGAGGAAAAACAAAGAAAAAAAAAACCTGAAACAGTCTTTTAAAAATTAAGGAAAATTTTTGAAAATTAAGGACTTTTTAAGGGTTTTTTAGGGACCTTAATTTTGTCTGATAAAATTAAGAGTTTCTTAAGGGTTTTTTAAGGAAGTACGAACCCTGACTAGTGCAGCGAGCATCTATGTGGGGAAGGGCATTGAAGCCTTTACATGTATATAAAATACAATATCACCTCTGGCGATATATGTTAAAAAGAGAATTTCAGGAACTGACCTCCAATCCCCTTCACGACGTCCCTTTCAAAACTTTTAAGAAAAACCCATTGACCTATTTTGTAGTTATTTACTCTCCCCTTTATTCTATAATAGTATTTACCAAAGAAGCTTTTTTCTGAGAAGGTAGGTTAAAAAATAAAAATAAAGAAACTTTAAAGTAAAAAGTAGTAAAAAATTTTGGGAAATTTTCGTAAATATAGTGAACTATTTTTGCCACTTTGCCAAAAACTTGCAAAACGTTATTTTTATCGGGAAGGTTTTTACCGGTTTTTTCCATGGCTTTTTCCACCTTTGGCAAAACCCTAACTACTATACATATGGAAATGGGAGTATACAATGAGGGGTCGTGGTTTGTTTATTTGGCAAAAAAGGGGTCGTGATGTGAAAAGGGTTGGGAATCACTGATTTATTGCAGGGGTGATTGTGAGTTCATGAAAAAATACTTGAAAATTTTGAAGAGAAAATGTGTGTGGGGGGGGGGGGTGCTATTTTCAAAAAACCAAGACCCCTATTATTTAAGCACACCTAATTTTATAATTATACATATTTAATAATAAATTGCCTTTCATTTACAAACAAGACACATTTCATCCATGTGAATAGTTTCAAATAGTTTTTAGTCAAAAAAAAATAGAATGGCATCTTAACATTTTTGTTCGATCAATATTATCAGTAATTATCGGAAAATCACCGAAAATTCGAAAAATAAAAAAATACTGAAGGTGGGAAGACAAAAGCATAATTAAAAATATTTTATTTCCGGTATTTTTGAACATGAAAATACCAGAATCGTTCATGAAAATAACGGAAATCTGGTTGAAAATAGACAAGAGCAAAAAAAAAAACAGAAAAATGAGATTGGACTTGAAACATATTCTAAATGCCCAAAATGCACACCATAAAACAAGCTAAACAAGAAAACATTTCACCCACCTTCGAAAAGAGTCTTGAGGTAAAACTGCACAGTATAAATCTTCCTGTTGCTCAGCCCCAGTCTCAGAACTTCGACGTCCATGTGTATGTTGGTCCAGCTGTTCAGAGAGGCCAGGGTTTCGACTGCCCCACTGCTAGGGTAAATCATGAGCTAAACCAGGGAAAAAATTTAATTTATAGTCTTAATTTCAGGTACATTTGTTAATGTATTTTGTAATGTTACATCACAAAAGGGTCATTCCATGAAAATGTCAACCTCAGTCGAAGAAAAAAAAAATACCGGAGTGAAAAAAGTATCAAAAAATAAATGAATAAATACATAAATAAAAATCATACAACATAAGAAGTTTAAAAAATTGAAAAAGTATTGCAATTATGACTGAGATTAGCCATAATAAATAGTTTGTAGTGTGTTTACTGCTTGTTATTCGATGGTTACGTTAGCCAGGTTACGTTAGTCACACTCCATCTTGTGTAAAAGTGACACTTTAGACTAAAAAAAAATTAAGATTTAATAAATGTGTTTTATGTTTTTAAAAGCCAACTTTACCCATTTTTCAAATATATCATTCAATTTTTAACACTTGCTTAACTTTGAGAAATGTTTGCTTCACAACATGAGCATTCATTTTCAGGGTTGCAAAAATGTTACGTTAGTCACGCTGCTATTTTGGTTGAAAAAATATCTACTGTCCGTAATTTTGTTTTAAATTCTTAGTAGAAATGATACATAGATACCATGTGCATTGTAAATCCACCAGCATAACTAAAAAATATTTTTTATCCTTCAAGTTACACGTAAAAACAGTTACAAAATCAGCTCTGAATGTTACGTTAGTCAATATGTAATGACTCAAAACTGTCACCATTTTCAGTAAAATAGAATAATAATGACTAGCTGACCCATGCATTCGCATTTGACAGAAAGAATGCAATGCAAATACAGATTTTTAAAGTACTTTTTTTGGTACTTATGCGTCAGAAGGGCGGAAGCGAAAAATCGCAAAATAATGTATTGCTAAATAATGTAGAATGCCACCAAATTTCTTGCAACCATGTTTGTTTAACGTTGAGTGTACTTTTGTTCCATTGACAGATCTGTCATTCGCTTCAATGGGCGACATTGGCGATTTTTGATTTTTGGAATGCGCCCGGCTAACGAATATGTACTTTTTTTTTTTTGAACAACAGTAAAACTTAATTGTCATTTATTTTTCGCTGGCAGCGAAAAAAAAAAAAAATCTTTTAGTGATGTAATGTTGAAGTTTGTTAAAGTATGACTAACATTATTGCATACACAAAAATAATGAAATAAATTAAATTTAAAAAAAAACACCTTTGAGAAATAATATACAATGATGGAATAGAATTCTGTTGAAGAAAAAAACCCAGTAAAACGATATTTTTTGGCCCAGATTCAAGTTTATGATTTGCCCATTATAAGCAAGACGCTCTGTCCAACCACACTATTGCAAACTGGCTTCCGATCTTGTAAGCCAGATGTAAGTCCGATCTGGCATCCAATGTCGTAATGCTATTCATTGAAGAAAAAAGGAAAAAATGAAACAAACATTTTTTTTCACCAAAAAAAGTTTTTAGACCGTGGGTCGATTTTTCGTCAGCAGCCAACATCATACGCTTTAAAATGAGGGGTAAATCATGTAATTTGATACAGAAATAAGAAAGATCTCGCATGATAACAGAAAATAGGCTAGAGAAAGAATGTATAAGATTTTAGTTTAAGATATTTTAATCTTTTTGGGAAAATTTTAAAATAAAGGTAAAAATGCATATGAAAGAGATACAATACATAAAATGTTTTTTAAATCTAAAGACTATTTATATACAAGCTCATTTCACAACAATCAATAAATCAAGACTTCAAGTTTAGTCAACAGTGCAGCATAGCTAGTAGCAAAGCCAATAGGATGCTTGGGTTTATAAATAGATCTATTTCAAACAAATCTAAGAAGGTTCTTCTGTCTTTATATAGAAGTTTGGTAAGACCTCATTTGGAGTATGCTTTTCAGTTTTGGTCTCCTTATCTTAAGAAAGATATTAATTTATTGGAAAGGGTACAAAGGAGGGCTACAAGGTTAGTGAATAAATTTTCTAATTCAGACTATGATTCCAGACTTAGAATGCTTAATATGTATAGTCTTGAGCAAAGGAGAACCAGGGGGGGACATGATTCAGTTGTTTAAATTTATAAAAATGAAAGATGTTATAGGGTTAAATTTTTGCACGGAAAGCAGGACAAGGGGTCATTGTTATAAGCTGTTTAAATTTCAGGATAACCTGGAAATTCGGAAAAATTACTATTTTAGCAGAGTAGTGGGAATCTAGAATAGTTTACCGGAAGAGACGGTAAGGAGCAAGGGAGTAGATAGTTTTAAGAGGGCCATCGATCTTCATTGAAGTCTATAATTTAACTAGGACCAGCCCTGTTGGACCCAGAGCCTGTTGCTGGTCATTGCGTTTGTATTTGTATTTGTATACAAAAAGGATAAAATAAAATAAATATATTTCTTCATCACACAACGCAAAAATTGCAGTTTATCTTAATTTATTTATCTTAAGGTTAAGTCTAGAGGAGCCTGTAACATTTAACTTAAAAATTAAGAGAAGAAACAGTCGAACGAAGCTGTACACTACCTCGAAAGAAGCAGACAGCAAAAATATGTATGTTAAAAAAAAAATTCTACAATTCAGTTTCTAGTTTTTGTTTTTAACGTCACCTGAATAACCAGAATGGACGATATTTTCGGGTTGCAAAATCTCCCAAACAAAGTAAAATCTCACCTCATTCACCAGTTTGTCTTGCTCGGTGTCGTACAAAAGAAGCAGCAGCTTGTTTTCGGAAAGCAGGAGCAGGGGAAACGGGATTTCTTCGGATCCACCCTTCACGATGAAAGACGATGGGGGCAACCTGAGGATATGAAATTTCAATTCAAATTTGAAATTGGAAATTTAAAAAAAAAATTTCACTGCCTAAATTAAAAATGAAATGCAAAAATGAGATAAAAATAACTTGAATTTAGCTAATGTGTACTACTAAGCTAATTTGTACTCTTACTATTGAAGTAAGATACACAAACTTCTAAGCAAGACTTATTGTGCATAGGATAGGGTTTGATTTAGAACTTTTAAAGCAGTACGATCAGGGTTCAGCGATATGAATCCAATTTTTATTTTAAAAATATAAAGATGTTTTTGTATTTTACCCATTTATATGTGTTTATTTCTGTATATATACTTATATTATCTTAATATTTTAAATATAGATTTTGATAGAAGTACATGTACAAGTTTTGTCAATTCACAGCATTCCATATGATTTTTCACAACATTCCAAAAACATGACTCTGGCAAAAAGAGCTTGGACTGATCCCTAAATAGCATTATTGACTTAAAAAAAAAAAAAACTCACACAAGAAGATAGCCTCATCCTTATCGAGCAAGTGTGTGTCAACCGTCAACCAGAGTCTGTGTATCCAAATAGCAAGTGAAGCACAATTTGTCTTCCAAGAGAATCAAATCTCGCAGCAACATGCCTCTGATATCGAAAAACTGCAGGTAATCGTTTTAGCAAAATTTTGGGGGTTCGAGTGCCGCCTGAAGCCACTGTCCAGCCCTCGGACAGAAGGGGACTACCTGGTGAATGCCATTACCAAGGAGGACCTTCATGGTATTTGGGAGAATGCACTATGACTCTTTGGGGGGGGGGGGGAGATTAACCAACAAAGTTTTAAGGGAAGCTTACACTCCTTTTGGCAACCACTACCTTTTTTTTACATGAAAATTTCTTGAAAATTGCATACTGCTTACATGGCTTACATATTGCACACTGCTTACATGGTACCAACACAGCTTTTGGGCACTTACTGATTAGCCTATATACTGTATGGGCAATTGCTCTTGCTGTTTCGTATCTCTTCAAATTTTTCTATCTCTGCATCTTTTCTATTTTTAGTAACAAATTATAGGTATGGATGGTAATAGGTGTCCAGTAAATGATAGTTTGTGGTCCATAGTATTTTTTGTTCTGATTGGACTAAATAACACATCTGTAGTAGAGAAAATATCAACGCAAAATAGGCACAAATAAGAAGAGATACTGCAGACATGTGTTTCGGCGTTACAAGGAATGCCTTTATCAATGCAAAAAAATATTGATCTCTTGGATGCACAGACATCCGACAAAAGCTCTGTACAACAGCAACACATCTGTACTTAAAACTGTAAGATTAACAAACAAAACAGGCAATAAAAAATGTTTTCGAGTTTTAAAGGATTAACAATTTAAAAAAACACTCACACACTCAAGATGGCGGACTCATCCCTATCGAGCAAGTGCACGCCCACCAGAGTCCGAGCATCCGAACAGCAAGTGAAGCACAACTTGTCCTCCAGGAGAATCAAATCGCGCAGCAGCTCGCCTCCGACATCGAAACCGAAGGCGATCGTTTTCACAAAATTTCGGGGGTTCGAGTGCCGCCTCAGGCCATTGTCCAGTCCTCTCACGGAGGGATACTGCTTGGTGAATGCCGTCACGATGCCGGGAGACTGGCTGCGATTGGACGGCGGCACCGCGGAGCTCGGGAGGCAGAGTGGCATCGAGAACACCTGCCGGTCTTCGTTGACCACGAGCAGCAGGTCCAGTTTGAGGCTGACCGTGAAGTGGCAGATCGTCCCGATGTCTCTCGTCTTGGAGTCCGAGAACTTCAGCTCGTAGATTTTGGTGTTGTTCGCGAAGGAGTAGACAGCTGTGGCGGAGTTAAGGTGTTGTTTGTTGTATAAATCATTCGTTATCAACCTTGAAACAGCAAACGTTTTAGTTTTGAAGGAGCGTACGAACCCTGTCCATAAGTCTGAAACATACTTTATACAGCCCTAATTCAGATTTATACACCAAAATGTTGGATTTTTAAAAATAAATAGATAAATATTACATTACATAGATATTTACTTTCTTCAAAGAAAATACTCAAGCTTGAGACTAAAAAAAATTGATAGTGGAAAGTGGCCAGTAAACCCAAAAAAGTTAGAGGCCACTTTGGAGTTGTTGATGGCCACTTTGAATCAAGTTTAAAAACTGTAATCCTACGCCACTGTATTCTGCATTTTGCAACATTGCATTATGTACTTGCATACATCTTAAATAAATTACTACATAAAAAAGAAAAATGTTTTGAAAAACAGTTCACAGGCCTTTATCGAAAAATACAATTTTTGATTGTGAAATCCAATTGATAAGACATTATGCCAATGAAACAAGAACTAAATGCTGATTTCATTACATTTTCTAGATTGAAATTACATATATAAATGTATTGTAAAGCAGATGGGTTGACTTTCGCTCCAAGTTAACACTGGCCGCCAGTGACGATGCTAATGGCCAATTACTTTTCATAATCAGCACGATGCAGTGACAATTTTTATTTTTGTTCAGAAAAAAAAAAGTAGGGTGCCAGTTTGGTGACTAACTTAACATCTTGTAGTCGCCAAAAAGCAATTTTCAGTCGTTACTGGCGCAAGGTCACTGCTAGTCTCGACCTTTAGAAAATACATAAGATCCCCAAGAGTCAGATATTGATCCTTTGCCAATTTAAGGAACTTATGAATGAAACAAGCTGATGTGCCCGGCATCGCACGGTTAAAATGCAACATGCCAAATCCAAGAAAATAAATATATGACTTTCAACTAAGCCCATTAGAATCATATTCCTCAAAGGTTTTTTTTTGTGACTATGAGGTTGATTAACTGGGTGTGAAGGAGAACACGAAATCAAACTTAAATGCGATATTTAATTTATCAGTATAATTTTCCAAAAAAATCACTCTCTATTTTCTAACTGTTGCCAAAATCAATTCTCTTTTTATTTACCCGGTGTCGATTATTGGCATAGATGAATATAAAAATCCTAAGAAAGCAATAAATTTCATTCTTACTCCAGCGAAGCCTTGATTCAAAATTTTCATTGAGATTACTATTAATATTGTTGTTGCGAGGCAACACATTTTTGCAACAATGGGTTGAAAATTTAATCATTTAATGGGGAAATGACATGAAATTTACTGTTTTCCATAATAACTTTTTTAAATCAAGTTTTTTAGAAATAAATTATAGCCTATCCTGATTTCTGATAGTTTAGCTATCTACGGTGAAAAAATGGCTAAAATCGGTCCAGTAATTTGGAAGATTACCCCGGACATACATACATACATACAAAAGTAGTCATTTATGTATATAGATTAGGCAAAATAAAAGCAATTGAGAGAACAAAATCTTTTAGAAATTCATGTCACACTTCCTGAGTTGTTGGAAGAAAAAAAAAACTTTTCGAAAAATTTTCATTGACGCCCTAAATGAAAGACAAAGGATACTAAGTTCTTCGCCCGCAGCATCCAGCGCAAATAACAGCTCCTTCATGAGTACTATTTTTCTGTAAGCAATTTTATCTTCAGATAAATCAGATATGGACATAATCTGAGGGTCATTCTTCGAAGACGGGAAAAAAGACACCACCGTCTTATTGTCAAACACTAAAACCACTTCTTTGGATTCGAACTTGAGGATTTCTATCACAGACACGGTAGCCAGCTCTGGAAAGAAACAGTTTTACATGAGAGGGGAAGCATAGCTTTATTGATAACAGGGCTGACAACCTTATTAGGGAGCTATGTGTAGTCAGAAGGAAAAAAAAGCGTAGTTTCCAGTGCTTAAGTGTAGTCTAGCGCGGTTCAAACACCCCCCCCCCCTCCCAACCATTATAGACCGATATGCTTAAATCTGTTCCTTACATAAAACAATTTCAAAACAAATCCCAATTTCAAACAAATTCTTTACATAAACCAATTTCAGGAAAATGATATTTCATTTTTTAAAATTATTAATAGATAATGTTGATTATACTGCTCTGCAGTCTGAGTTTTTTTAAAAACAAGTCAAACTGAAGATTTGTCAAATGACAGCAAATTCACAGAAAAACTTGGCAAACAAATTTCCAAAAGAAATTTTTAATCCAAATTCAGACTTTCTTTTATTTAATTTAGTAATACAACAGGATTAAATAAAGAAAAACAAAAAGTGAAATATTTTATCTATGAAGATTGTTTTAATAACAATGTTTGGTTGCCCGTTGTTTTGCTTAAGCTGCTAGTTCATCAGCAAATTCCTTCAAACAACATGATTCGTTGTTATGAATCATACTTATTTTTTCATTTCATTAAGCATTCCGAGTTTCAGTGCAAAGTTCATTCAAAGTATTCAAAGAACAGCCTCCAAGTTTACTATCCAATCAGGATGAAGAAGATGTTGTGTGCCGCGCAGTTCTTCCTATCATGAGCGAAACAGCTCCAGTGACATCATCGATGTGCTCAGGAGTGGAGTGGATGACTTGTGTAGCGGCACTTGTTTGGCATTCGTTTTAAACGGAAGATGTCACGCGAAATGATATTGGAATCGACTCAAATAAGCATCATACAAGGAACAAAAAAAAAAATTAATAATTAGTTTGTATGATTATTCAATGAATGCGTATGATTTGCTTCTCCTTGCGTAGTAAGCTGGATGAATGCGTAGTTACTACGCTAAATGCGTAGTAGTTGGCAGCCCTGTGACAACAATAGCAGGACGGAAAACAGAATATTAAGCCAAGAATCAAGCTGAAATAATTAATTTTGAGAGACGTCATTGATTTGACATAGCCACAGTCCTTGAAAGTTGTGATTAGGGATGCAACGAATAGTGATTTAGCCAAATAACGAACATACATATTTTTTTTGATAAAGAAAGAACTCACTCTTGTTTTATGTATGATTTATGCTTATATTTTATCAATTTACCGTAAAATCCCGAAAGTAACCCCCCCATCGATTATACCCCCCCCCCACCCTTTTTTGGAAAAAAGTGAAATTTCTCTTATCCTGAATATACTGTATAAAAAATCTCGATTATAACACCCCCCCCCCCACCTGAAATTTATCAGTTTAGTTTTGAAAATATATTTTCAGGATTTTACAGTATATCTTTTATGTATAAGAATTAGTTTCATAAAATAAGTATACCAACCCTTGTAATATCTAAGAAAAAGTATTTTGTTTTTCTGCTTTATCCTATGATTTTGTATAAATTTATTTAATGTGTTAAGAAATGGTCGAGGTTTGTAGTACACGCAGTTTAAGTTGACAATAAGATTAGTGAATACCCTCAAAAATGACAAAGTATCATAGTGTAATAAGATTTTATTTAAAATGCCCAGTAAGCATGATAATAATAATCAAAAATCTATAAAACTTTCAAATTACGAAAGTTAAATACATTTTTTGCACAGTATTCGGCCAAGGCCGAATAGTTAAATAGGTATTCGGCCGAAGTCGAATATTCGGCGGAGGGGCTGAATAGGCCGAATATTCTGAACTTGCAGTTAAAGGGATATTTATCCAATTTTTTTGGAGGGGCACACATCTTTTGGCAGGGGGGAAGGGAAGTTCAACGTTTTTTTAAAAGGTGTGCCTCAGCCAGAGGTGATTGTGAGTTCATGAAAAAATACCTGAAAGTTTTGAAGAAAAAATGTGTGTGTGAAGGGGCGGGGGGTGCTTCTTTCAAAAAACAAAGGCCCCTATTATTTACGCACACCTAATTCTATAATTATACATATTTAATAATAAATTGCCTTTCATAAACAAACAATACACATTTCATACAGTCGAATAGTTTTTAGTCAAAAAAAAAAAGAATAGCATCTTAACATTTTTGTTCGATGAATATTATTAGTAATTATCGGATAATCACCCAAAATTCGAAAAATAAAAAAAAAAATACCGAAGGTGGGAAGACAAAACCATAATTAAAAGTATTTTATTTCCTGGTATTTTCGAACATGAAAATACCGGAATCAATCATGGAAATACCGGAACACAATCACCCCTGCCCAGCTTTGGAAAAGGGAGGGGGAGACACCGCATTGAAGTAGTGTCTTTTTTGCAATAAATAGTGCCCCTTTCAGACACCAGCACCCTGCCCTTTTTTTTCTCCAGAGTGAACACTTATTTAAAAGGCAACCTCAGCAAACATTCAAGTGAAGCTAATTACTTTTGGCTAGTTCTTGAAAGTATTGGAAAATGTTCACGAGGTTCCATTTCGAGAGCACTTTGTCGCTAAGGAATGCAGCCTTTTCCTTCAACAGCTTCAGCTCGATGACGTAATATAAAATTTCGTTCTGGTTATTTACGATCAACAGATGGTATTCGTCTTGGCTGTAGTTGTCTTCTTGCCAGGCAAATCTAAGAAAACAAAATATTGTAAGAGAATATCAAAACCAAAATCATTTATTGAATTTTTTCCTATGGATCAATGCACTATTGTCAAGTTTATTATCAGTTGTACTGATCACTGTTTATTTACAAATCGTTTTACAAAAATGATAATTTTGCAATGTCACACCCGTCACAATTTTGTCACACCAATCACATCACAATAAAATTTCATGTTCAGTAAAGAAATTTAAATTAATCATAAATTTCATGCATTAAGTTTTATTTGAATTGATAAAAAAAGCTATAATCATCAGGGTGTCAACAATTTAAATGAAATGATTTTTTTAAAAAAATCATTTTTTAACTTAAATTCTAGAAATACCCTTGAAAATGTTTAATGTCATTAGTTCAGAATTTTTCTTAATCAGTACTGTCGTCCCCGCGTAATTGGATAACGGATAAACAAATACACCGCTTATACAAAATAAAAATCCCAGAACCGTGCCATAGACAATGTTTAAAGTCCCCGCCTTAACAAAATACCCCGCTTAGTCAAATAATATTTCTTGGAACCAACAGTATTTGTTCAAGTGAGGCCGACGGTACAACCCTTCATTGTAACATTGATTTTATTAAACTAAAACTTTTCCTCACTTGTCTTTTTTTATCTATTCAAAGTCTTTCTCGATACTCAATCTAAAAGTTCCATTTTTTTCGCCAGTAGACATTTAAATTGAACATTTTTTATTAGCAGTCACTGCATTCAGCATTTGAGGGAAAAGAAAATGGGGAAATTTTTTAACACTAAGCAAAAAAAAAAAAAAAATGGGTGTGCAGAAAAGTTCAGAAAAAATTGTCCTGTTGCTTCATTTAATAAAAACAAAAAGTTATTAATAATTATAGTGAAAAATTATACTATAGTGAATATAAGCACTTTTATGCAAATATTAAATTTTATGTACCCATATACTAAACTAATAGATCTTTATCTCCGGTTTTTTTATTAGTAGAATCTACTTATATTAAAAACGGAATATCTATGTATTTATGTCCTGCTTCTTTCTCCTGAACGCCAATAAACTGAGAGTCGAAACAGTTACCGATAGATTCAGCATTTTTCAGGCTTCATTAGTTTTAGTTTACATAAGGTTAGAAAAAGGGATTCTGAAGAAACTGAGAAAATTCTTTAAATCTTTGCTCAAATTTTAAGCAATTTGTCCTAAATGATTAAAGATGAAATCAATTGCTATAAAAAGTGGTTGATATGAAACAGTAATATAGAACAATACTATACGTTTCGTCGAAACAATTCCTTTGTTTTCGATAAAATTAATTTTCAGAAAACTCCATAGCATTTTCAAATTTCCAAACTGCTTTTCCCGAAATTCCAAAAAAAAGACCCGGACAAAAAATTTTGGATTGACCCCTGATAGAGTTAAGTAGTGCATTACAACTGTACTCGCGTAATTCTAATTCATTTGCAAATGAATAAAAGTATGAAAAACGCTCCATGAAACAACTTACGACTTTACACCCGATAGCGTCAAGACATTACTTTGAGACCGAACTGAAAATAACAAAAGCTTTTGGTTTTTATCATGAACAGAAATGATTTTCAAATCGGATGTCGAGTACACCGTTTCGATGTTCTTGAAAGCTTCGGGAATTTTCTTAATTAATAGCGTTTGCAACGCCATCGTCGGATAAAATTCAGCAGTCGAAAGTAGTCAAATAATTAGCAAATGAAATGAATTTCGGTTTAAATATTATCAAAGTCATCCTTGTGTGACACAGAACTCGGAACATTCCTTTACGATGTAAACATAACACACGTGATCGAGCGAACTGACATTCACATCATTTCACTTCACACAAGTCGCAGCAGATAACGATAACCAATAACAAAAACTTTGAACGCCACCTTGCGGCAATCCGATAATGTCGTAGTTATTTTTTGATTGGTTAATTTTTAAATTTAAATTCAGAAATGAACCAATCGTTATTTTTTGAGGAGCTCCGGTAGATGGCAGTGTACCATGAACCAAGGGCATTTTCCAGCTATTGGCGATGGATCCAAACAATATTCGAAATAAATTTTTTGATTGGTTGATTTTTAAATTTAAATTTAGAAATGAACCAATCATTAATTTCTCTTTCCGAGATATACACTTCCACTTCTACTTTAACTGTAACCGGCGAAGAGGTGTATCCCGAGCACCATAGCCTACACTTTCACTTCTACTTTAACTTTTGCCAGTACTGCATGCAGCCCAGCGCGCTCCGTCGCCTCTCCGATTTTTGCAACTTCGGAGCCTCCCTCGAACTATAAGGACAGCAAGCGGCGCCGAGTGTGTACAAAGCGTTCGTGACTAGGAAAGAGAAACTCAACAAAACATCGAATGCCATGGAATATATCCGTTGTGGTGCGCGAGATCACATGCCCGAAAATTGCCCTGCACGCGAAAAAAAGTGTTTCCAGTGCGATACTACAGGCCATTTAGCCAAGATGTGTTTAAAAAAGACACACAGCAAAGGCCCTTGCAATGTTGTGCAAGTGGTGCCAGGTGAAAATAGCACTAGTGTTAATACGGTTGGTGGTGCACAAATGGTGTCACGCAACATACAAATGACGGGTCCTAGGCCCAGCAGCTGTGCGGAATATGATATTTTTCACCAGTCTGTATCAGCTGAGGGTACAGAAATTCCTCAGCCATACACAGCAGTATTCAGTGTAAACAATACAGATATAAGAATGGAGATCGATACGGGATGTGCGGTGTCCCTCATAAATGTGAAAACATATGCTAATTTGGGTCGTCCCACCCTACTGTCGGCAGGCACTCCTTTGGCCACTTTCACGGGGCAGAGACTAGCTGTATTGGGGAGCTTCCAGTGTACTGTAGAGTACCAAAATGAAAAAAAAAGGTTGCCTCTGCTGGTTGTGGAGGGGGTCGGTCCAAATTTATGTGGAAGAAATTTCATTGAAGCTTTTAATAGGCTGCCATTGAATGTTGGTTTAAATGTAAATATTGGTATGCCTAATATTTTTAATGAATTTCCAAATGTATTCTCTAATGTTTCGGGTCACTTCAAAGATTTTAAGGTAAATCTTATGCTCAAACCAGAGGTGAAACCAGCCTTTTACAAAGCGCGGACAGTACCGCTCGCAATGAGAGATAGAGTGAAAGATAAACTGGGTAGGTTGCAGGAAGGTGGTATTATCACACCTGTGAGGTACTCAGAGTGGGCTGCCCCAATTGTGCCAGTTGTGGACGAATCGTTCATTCGCATATGCGGCGATTTTAAGCTAACCGCGAACATAGCCATTGACCCAGATAAATATCCCTTGCCCAAGGCCGAGGATATCTTTGCAAGCCTAGCTGGGGGTATCCATTTTAGTAAACTAGACCTCAAGCGTGCGTATAAACAGCTAGAGCTAGATGAGGCTTCGAGGAAGCTGATGGTCATAAACACCCATTTGGGGTTGTTCGAGTATGTAAGAATGCCTTTAGGGGTCTCTTCAGCCCCGGCAATTTTTCAAGGAGTAATGAAGACTCTGTTGAAGGGAATTCCAAATACCGCAGTTAACCTTGATCACATCCTTGTCACTGGGCCAACTGCAGAGCAACACTTTGAAAACTTACGGCAGGTTCTTAGAAAGATAGAATCCTCAGGGCTTAGGTTGCGGGAAGAGAAATGTAAGTTCTTTTGTAGTTCGTTGGTGTTTCTGGGGCACGAGGTTGATAAACATGGCATCAGGCCAGCAGACGAGAGAGTGAAAGCTATTAGGGAAGCTCCAGCACCCACTAATGTGGGTGAATTAAGGTCATTTCTTGGTCTGATAACATTTTACTCAAATTTTTTACCAAATATGAGCACAAGGTTAGCCCCTCTTTATGACTTATTAAAAAAATCGGTTAAGTGGAATTGGACAGAAAGGGAAAATATAGCTTTTCAGGATGCCAAAAATGCTTTGTGCAGCGCAAAAGTGCTAGTACATTTTGACCCAGATAAGGAATTAACCTTAGTGTGTGATGCTTCTCCTTATGGCATTGGAGCAGTCCTGTCTCACACTATTGATGGGCAGGATCGCCCAATTGCTTTTAAATCCAGAACACTCTCACTAGCTGAGGAAAATTATTCACAGTTGGAAAAGGAAGCCCTGGCACTAGTTTCTGGGGTAACTAGATTTAGAGAGTATCTTTTGGGCAGGTCATTTGTTTTGTACACGGACCATCGCGATCTAGTTACCCTATTTTCAGAAAAAAAACATGTTCCATCCATGGCGAATTCCCGAATCCAACGTTGGGCCCTATCTCTCTCAGCATATACGTATTCTGTTCGCTTTAGGGCAGGAAATGGGAATGCTGATGCTTGTAGCCGGTTGCCCTTGCCGTCAGACATGGATGAAGCCCCATTGCCTTTGGAAGTAGTGCCACAAATTCAGAGACTGGAAAGTGGCCCAGTGTCGGTAGAAGATGTCAGCGTGGCAACATTGCAGGATCCTGTCCTTACTCAGGTGTTCAACTCAATTGCTGATGGGTGGCCTGAAAATTTAAATAATTTCCCAGGCAATTTAAGTAGTGACACACTTTTGCCTTACTTTCGCAAAAGGTTTGAGCTGTCGATAGAGGGAAATATTATTATCTGTGGAAATAGGGTAGTGGTCCCACGGGTGCTTCAAGCCAAAATTTTGCAAGAATTGCATAGCACACATCAGGGTATTACAGGCATGAAGAGCATTGCTAGATCCTTGTTCTGGTGGCCAAGACTAAATAAAGATATTGAAGGAATTGTACATACATGTGCTGTGTGTATTCAAAATGCTAATACGCCGCCCAAAAGCTTGGAACCATGGCCAGTTGCCACTTGTGCCTGGTCACGAATTCATGTTCATTATGCAGGCCCCATAGACGGACATATGATTTTAATTGTTCAGGATGCCCATTCTAAGTGGATTGAGGCGGTTGCTGTAAAAACTTCAACAGCCTTAGTCACCTTGGAAAAATTGTATGATATTTTTGCCAGGTTTGGGTTCCCTGACGTTATTGTGAGTGACAATGGCCCAGCATTTAGATCGGAAGAGTTCAAAGCCTTTGCCGAGCGATATGGCATAAGACATCTATTCACAGCCCCCTATCACCCCTCTTCAAATGGGCAAGAGGAAAGCGCAGTGCAATTCATAAAATCTGGGCTAAAAGAGGTAACGGGCGAATCGTTAAACGTCAGGCTCGCCAGCATGCTGATGAATTATAGACGGAAACCTTTAGCAACACATGGAGTCTCGCCAGCAGAAATTCTGCTCGGCCGTCAAATCCGGTGCAGGTTGGACTCGATTCATGCCCCGGTAAGGTCAGAGTCTTCGACTCGGGGGAGGTACTTAAACGAAGATCAGGTGCTCTCTAGGAATTATGGAGAGGGGAACAGGTGGGTGCCAGGAATAGTCAAAGATGTGAGAAGGGAGAGAATGCGTACTGTGGAACTCTCTGATGGTACCCTGGCCGAAAGGCAGTTTGACCAATTGCGAACCAGATATGTTCCTCAATGTATGTGTCCCCAATATGTCCCAACTCCCGAGCTAGTGGATGACATAGAGGGAGCTACATGTGACCCTCAGCCGATTTCAACTCCGGTAGTTACCGACATACCGGTTGAAGAGGCAGCCGCAGGAGTTATGGCCCAAGGTCCGGCTAATGGGAGTCTCGCCGAACCAACTTCATCACCCGCTCGCCGGCCTGTGAGAGTAAAGAAAGCACGTGCAAGATTTCAGGGCTTTTTGCCTTATACGCGTATCAGGAATAACGTGTATAGAAATTACGGACAAGCACAACCGCAATAGTAATCGGCAATTCAATCTGGAGCCTGTTTTTCTACTTACTTCTGCCAACGATTGTGTTAGACTGATTCATTTCGAACGTACTTTTAGTTAAAAATCTTTATGTGTGTATTATTTTTATTTAATGTGTAAGAGATGCCACTGTTTGAACTGAACTGAAGACAAATATGCAAATTATAATACTATAAAAACAATTTAACTGTATCGGTGGTGATGTCGTTGTCGTTATTATGTGAGCTACGAAGCTGGTAGCTATGTTTGTTTATGTTCGAGTACTTAAGTGTAATAAAATATATTCTTGAACTAAATCTCATCTGTCAACTTTCACCTGGGTGGATCATGGGCGTTGCTGCCTGCTGAAGATTGGGGGGGGGGGGGGGGCTTTGGAAAAAAAAATGCTAGGAAAAATTCATTTTTTTTAAACATATTTGGCCTTTGTAAAGACCAATGAACATTGCAATTTTCAAATAGGGATCACAAGGAGTCATATTCATGAGCATTGTATATCTATGAGATATCCGAATCTCTAGATAGATATCCACCAGAGGTAAAAAGGTTGAAGAAATTCAACTACCAGCTACGTCCGAATATCAAGATGTGTTCTAGATATGCTGG
Organism: Uloborus plumipes; assembly: GCA_038373865.1. Classification (NCBI taxonomy): domain Eukaryota; kingdom Metazoa; phylum Arthropoda; class Arachnida; order Araneae; family Uloboridae; genus Uloborus; species Uloborus plumipes. Next base: position 63,355 of record JAXGGA010000089.1, on the reverse strand, counting down.
ACATAGGCAGTGGATAGCTTATAGATGTGCTATGGTTATTTCATATATATCCATAAGATAAGAAATCCAAATATCTCTTAGATGTAATATAACTAGATATAGATGTGAATGTTATATCGCTTGGATGTATAGGAGATATTTAAAACGATGTTTTCTAGATTTAATACGTTTTAAATATGTTTTAAAGCTGCAAGCAAATTTATAGATTTAAAATTCGCAATTAGTTTGTACAATAATAAATAAGTTATTTGTAAATATCTTGATTTTAGCCTCAATGCAGTTATAACAGCCATTTTACTGATAATTATTGGTAAAAGTGTTGGTATTTATAAATAACTTATTCATTGATATACAAAGTGATTTTTAAAACCTGCAAATTTGACTACAGCTTTAAAATATACAGCACAAAAAATAGAGATAAGTGGTAATTCAAGTTGACATTCATAAATGTTATTTGTAAATTGAGTTTTGTTTTCCCTATAATGATCAAAAGATGAGTTTATTCATTGTTAATAAATCAAATGTTTTTTTTATTACATACTGTTTTTGATTTTTACCAAATAATTTCAAAAAAGCTCTGAAAATGAATATGTTTTAAATTCAAATATTAGTTCTGCGTACTGTATTCTGGATTTAGTAGTCTTTTTATTGTTTAATATTTTAAACAAATGTATAGGTACAAAATCATAACTTTTTGGTATCAAAAACATTTAAAAATTAATGAGCTCAATGTTAAAACAGAATTTTTACAAATACAGTCGACGCTCGATATAACGACCGTCTCCGTCCTACAGAAAACTGTCTTTATAACCAGTGGTCGCTATAAGAGGTAGAACATAGAGTATATTGGGATACAGTTGGGGGTTTTCTCACCGGTCGAAAAATTAGGATGGTCTTTATAAAGTGTGGTCGCTATAACGAGCGTCGACTGTATTTAGATGTATAAATGTTATTAACACTGCATTCAAGTATGATAACATTCATACCTTTAAAGTAACTTATTTGATACCATGAGTTTAATTTTCTATTAAATAATTTTGTGAAAAATCAAATAATTTTGTGAAAATCAAACAATTTTGAAAAAAAAAAAAAAAAAATGCAAAAAAAAAAAATTTTTTTTTTTGAATTTAATAAAAAATAATAATAAATTTCATTTATTTTCCTCTTAAAAAAGAGTATTAAACATCAAAAATGCGAAAAGTCCGATTCCTGTAGCGGATGCAAAGAGATTGCAGTTTTCTAAGTGATCATTAAAGTGACATCAAAAGCATAAAAACGGAATATAAAATAATTTTTTTTTAATTTTTTTTACAATTGCATTTTAAAGGTCTACGGTAAACATATTATTGATGTCTATTAACACAATTAAGGTAAAAATAAAATGGAACGATCGTTTAACATTTAGACTCATAAAAGAACAGTTAATTTTGCTTTAAAAATTTAAAATAATGATCTGAGCAAAAAATAACGCGGATTTTCATTTATTTGCCTCCTAATAAAGAGTAATTAGCTTGAAAAGTAAGTAAAATTCGATTTTCATATCGGATGCAGAGATCGCTTTTTTCAAAATGAAAGCATCAGAAATATAAAAACGGTTTTTAATAATTTATTAAAATCAAAAATTTTAGAGCTACATTTCATCAGGTTTATATGATGAGTGTCATTAATAATCACCGACATATTCGCCAATAATTCGGAAGGAAAAATACGGTACAGAAACATAGCAAAACAAACAATACCAAACTTCCAATATTAACAGACGCAAAAATACATTAATTCCTGAATATAACCAAAACACCACCCTTGTAAGCATTAAAAAATTAATAAAATAAATGAAATTAAAAAAAAAACCAGATAATTTTCTGCCAAAATAAGGTCAAAACATCGCACCAAAGACGTCAGATGGAGATAATTTTAATTTTAAATAGCTGATCGCTCTACCCAGAAGCAATCCCATTTTTTCTCCAACCCTAGCTATCTGTTTGCAGTTCTAAGTTCATTCCGCCGATAATTGCTATTATTAATTATTATTTCCTTTATGTTTAAGTCCATAGCAGGGAGAAAAATCCCTACTCTGCACTTCCAGAGAAATCTATAACATCAACATCACAGCAAGCCGCTTTGATTTGCATATGATAAAACAAACAAGCAGAACCATTAAAGCAAAACAACTACCTTTTTTAAGTTGTTAATTTCTTTAAAAGAAATCAACAAAAAGTGCTACATTTTACAGGAAAGATTTTTTTATTTTTTGCTTGCCCGAGCATCGCAGGGCAGGCAGGAAGTGCCAACTTTTTTTTTTTTTTTAGCAAAAGTTGGCGGATAAGCGATTCCCTTCTTTAACTTCAAAAAAGACCCAAAAGTCATGGGCTTTTGCCCAGAAATATGCTGTGCTTTATTTTGATTTCAGATTTGTTTTTTGAATGAATAATGTGTGAAATGTACGTTTGTTTGATCAGCATTTTGTGAAGGATCCGCTTTGCTTGATAGTATTTTTGTGAAGGGTCCGTTTTGCTCGATAGTATTTTTGTGAAGGGTCCGTTTTGCTTGATCGTATTTTTGTGAAGGGTCCGTTAACGGACCCGAATTTCCTCTGGCCAGACCCCTGCCTATAAACTCTTGTTTATATCCTCGAAAGACTTACCTACAACTAATCAGTGTTTGGAAAAAACTACATTTCTTTTGTAGCGAACTACAACAACAACTACTTTGTTACAAATGTAGTTACCTACAACTACAAGTACTTTATTTTAAATGTATTCGCTACTTTTTAAAAAATAACTAAATAAAAAGCATGCACCGTTTGAGGATTGGCGGAAAAGCTTAGAGCAATTTTCATTAATAAATGAACTGATTTGAATATGGAATAGAAGTAGGAATTGTCTTTGAATTTATTTGTTACTTTTCCTTTTTTTTGCTAAAATTTGTCCTTTTTAGATTATTTTTACACATTCGCCTCAAGAAAGGATTCAAAAGTTGAAAGATTAAAAGAATTCACCTTTCAATTTTTCTAAATTTCTCGCCAGGGAATATTTAGGAATATTAAAATTATTTAAAGGAATATAAAAATTTTGATGCCAAATAAACCAATGACATGAAACAGATAGAATGTATTTCGTTAAAATGATGTATCTATGATCAGATCAGCTCACATTTTTATGGTTCTTATTTCTCATTGCGTCCTCTGCTGTACTCATGCGAGATTTACACCAGAGTCATTTAAACCTTGTTTTTTTCCTTCGTTCTCTTTCTTTTTTTTCATTTATTTATTTAATTTAAAAGTAGTTTTCAGAAATCGCTACAAACTACTATTTTTTGTATCGCGCTACTTGCAACTCTACTTTTTTTAAAAAGTAGTGCTACAAACTACTACAAAATGTAGCTACTACAGTAGTTTCGCTACTTCGGACCACTGCTACTAATGTACTTGGTTAGCCTTTTCAAATATTTAAGCTTCTTTCTGAAACCTACGATAGCTTTGTTAATCTTCCTATATCATAAGAAAAACACAATATACACAAAAAATGCAGTTTTACTTTTTTTAAACCAATATATTTTAATTTTTGAATACTGAAGAATTTGGTTGAAATTCAATTGTGTAAGCCAATAGTACATGAAGTTACGGTTTGCAAGTTTTCGTTACTGATCCAAGACATTGGTTTTGGTAAGAATAGCAATTCACTAAATCAATTTTAAAAAGTAATTCATGGGTCTTGACAAAACAATGTTTCAACAAATGTACGTTCACATATCAAAAAAGTTTGTATAAAGGAATGAATCCCCCCCACCACAAGGGTATGATATTTTTTGTTACGTTTTTGTCTGTGAACTATTTTAGTTCTTATATTGATTGTCATTTATACATCTATAATATGAAAAATTACGTTAGGCAGAAGTGAAAATATTTATTCATTTTTACCTCTCAAATAAAGTATAGCTTAGATGTTGCATTTTATATAAGAAAACTAAAATTTAATTAAATTTTGGCATTCCTATGCAGACCTACCTTTGATGAAGACCTTCCTTCATACGCTTAGCACGTTCACAACAGCTTCTACTTTTCAAAACAAAATGCTATGCCGTAAAAAAAGGAATAATGAGAGCAGAATAACTATTAAGTGTTTTTATTGACAAACAGAAAAAAAAAATTGCCATACACAAAATTGCGTATTGTTTCAAAGTAATGAGGACAAAATATCTCCATTCAAAATTTAATATTATTTTATAGTTTGATGAGAGAGATAGCCACAATTAATTTTTACAAAATATTCCATGGCAGAAACTGTTGGACAAAGCGAATAATTTGGTTATTCCTACTTGAGCTGATTTTGATGATATTTGGTAGGTAATGTGCACCAATATACTCTGTATCTCCAAACTGTTTTATTTTTTTCTCGAAAAAATTTTATTTCGGAGATATAGCCATTTTTATACTTCGCCGATGAGTAAAATTCAGCATTTTTGATATTTTTTCTAAGAGCTCTGGTAAATTTATTTAAAATGGTAGAAAGATCAAACATGACTTACTTTAAAGCTAAAAGAATGAATTTTATTTTGTGCATAAAAATAAACGGTTTAAGTTATGCCTAAATATAAATTTTCGCGGTTCAAAAAGTGCCGTTTTCGTCATTTCAAGTGTGAAAAAGTATATAAAGGACTGGCAGTGGGGTTCCAATTATTTTTCCCTTTCACCTAGTTATAGCTACTAGAAGCACAGAAAAGAATAAGATGATACCAGTAGTCTTTCATTATGAAAAAATTACTTAAACTTGAAGTTACATTGCCCTTTAAAATGAAACAAAAACTGTTTTGTTATTCCAAGGCATTAGAGAGATATAAGCTTTTAAACTATGAGAAAAAATTAAAAATATCCTTTTTCACTCCCCAAAAACGGCCTGTGGAATAGGTAGCAAAAATTTGAAAATCTATGGAGCAAAAAGGTATTACATTGAACTTTCAAAGGAAACAAAAACTGTCTTGTATTTCGAGGCATTAAAAATATATAAGCTTTCTAAGTAAGATGATTATTATAAAAAAATACCTTAAACTTGAGAAAAAATTAAAAATGGGCCTTTTCACTCCCCAAAAATACCCTGTGGAACACTTAGTAAAAATTTGCAAATGCATGGAGGAGGAAGGTGTTACATTGCCCTTTAAAACGAAACAAAAACTGTCTTGTTATTCCTAGGCATCAAAGAGATAAGGCCCTCTGGAAATTGAAAATTCATGCAAGATTGTTTTGGCATAAGTTAAAGAAAGCAATTATGAACATAAATATAGTTTTTTTTTTTTTTTTTGTGCAAGAACTCTAAAAGTATGTATCATCAATTATATAATTTAAAATATATCGTGAAATGGTTGTAATTTATTTGTAATGCTGATACATCGGAAAAAGTTGCACTTAAAATCAGTGATCCGAATGTCCACACATCAATTAAAATTGGTTTTAAAATTTAATTGCATGTCGCTAAGAAGTTTCTAGTTTTACATTTACATTTGAATGAAATTACAATACAATTTTTTTTTCAAAAATCCGAAATTTCTACATCCTTTTCGAAACAGGCAACTAAAAGGGATTTTTGCTGGTAGATTATTTGTCAGAGTTTATCTTCATAATATTTAGTTGTACATAAATTCAAGGGCGTAGACAGGAATCACGTTAGGGGGGTTCATGCAGTGGCACCCTAATAGGAGGTCACTGTGACCTCTGAAAAAGTTCTTATCCGATACAAATTGGCTGATGAAATTTGAAAACAGTGAGACAGCATTGCAAGGCTGAACTTCTTTATTTTATTTATTTATTTATTTTTCATCAGTTAATTAATTTATTTATTTTCGTGATGCCTCACGTCTCTTTTGGTAGACATAGATACGTATGCATTCTTGTATTTTATTTATTTGTTTTTTAATCATTCAGTAAAATTAAGTTTCATTCGGTAAATTAAAAATTTTCTCCTCAAAAGCAGGTAAGCTTACTATCATTTTCTGAAAAGTAATCAATGCTAGATATAATAACGCAGTTTATATAAAGTTCCCAAAAATTAGCATAAAAGTCAAAATTTTCAATAAAAACAGAAAGAAAAAAGTAAGAAAGAAAGATAAAAGTGCTTGAAATTCAATTTGCACAAAAAAAGGAAGAAATTATGAACTCAAAGAAACTATACTTTATTCAGTCATGCACACCTTAAACCAATGGATGGTATAAAATATTTCTGAAAGAACAAAACGGTAGTTTTTTATAAAATGATTTTACCACAATGCAAAACGTAATACAGAAAATTAGATAAAAATGTGAGTGATATGTTTTTAAAACTTGTGTTTTACGTAAACAAAGAAATAGGCAAAAACGAAAAACATCATCCTTATTTAGAATGAAATTATACGGTTTACTTTAAATGTTTTATGAATTAAAGTACTTAAAATAAATTATGTACACAAATAAAAAGCAAATGCACATCCAAAATTAATAAATACACAAATAAATTCGGCAAAATCGTCAGTTACCAAAGAAGTTAAAATTAATCAATAAAGCTTATATCAAAACAATACTGAATATGAAAAGCATGAAAGCGGACAAAATCGTTTGTCAAAAAAATTAATAAAATGGGAGGTCACAGTGATCTCCCATTGGATCTGATCTAGGGGGTGCAGCTACACCCACCTGCACCCCCTAGCTACGCCCTTGCATAAATTATACAAATTAAAAGAAAACTCTGATAACAGAAACACTAAAATACGTTTTAAGTATAACTTTTTCAGATGTTTCTAGGTCACAAATAAATTTTACGATATATTTTAAATTATATATTTAACTAGCGGTACCCGCACGGCTTTGCCCGTGGTATAAAATTAAAAGTTCATTTGTAAAATAATTAATATAGCAGAAAAAATACTCTATTTTAGTTATAATTCAACTACAATTCCTTCAAAGTATGATATAAAAATTTGGTATGGGCCCTACACTACTTCCTTTTACGTGTACATTTCTTAGTAGATGCCTTAAGTGCTAAAATAGTGCTTGGAGGGAGTAAGATAACAATTCAAACATTTATATCCCTAGTTTGCCACGAAACAATGCAAAAAAATGTTTTACAATGATTAATCTCCAAAATATCGCCGATTTTAACATCATTCAGTGAATTTTTCGCAAAATATCACCAATAGCGCCAAATTGACCCCCCCCCCCCAAAAAAAAAGTTTTAAAAAAATCGCAAATTTGTCGCCAAATTGGCAAAATATCGCTAATAGCGCCAAATTGAGTCCAAATAAAAAAAAAAATCGCCAACTTGGCGATATGTCGCCAAATTGGCGGCAAATACTTCGCGACCAAAGGCTTGGCGATATATCGCCAAGTGGTCGCGCCAATTCATCTGCATTGAAATTAACACTGATTAACTCCAAAAAAGGGGTAAAGCATCCCCTTGTGACATTCAAATGAAACCCCAACTGGAGATGCACAAAAATAAGCCACAAGAGAAAATAAGAACAATTTTGTTGCTCACAGAAACCAACAGAAATCTTACCAAAATTTGAAAGAAGAAGAAGAAAGTTTCCTTTCCCAGCTTTAAAAACAAAACAATACATTTTCCGAAATGAAACACTTTAAAAAGAACGTTGCAATGTCACAATTTATACGATATTTGGTTAATCTTTGTGCTTTGGGTACCCCTTTCTCGCTAAATGGGCGATAGACGCTCCTACTACTGTTTCTAAACGTTGCCAAAATCAATATTGCTGAAATGCGAAATCTATAAAAATGGAAAAAAAATCCGCCAAATCTTTTAATTAAGTCATTAGTATATTGGAAACAGGGTGGCCAGAAAAATACTACGCTCCTTATTTGGGCCGAAAAAATACTACCGTAGTATCAAAAATACTACTTCTGGCAACCCTGGAAAAAGAACGAAACAAAAATAAGTATGAACACGTAACCATAGTAACAGCATGAAAAGTTGATTTCCGTTGATAAAATAATTCATTTCATTAACCATTTTAGAATCGTTTGGCTTGCTTTACTGAAGGTAAGCCTTGAATTCCGGGATTCTAAAAACAATTGTTACAGCTCTCCTGATGATCGTAGAAACTTCGAAAAAACTTCATTTTGTGCAGAAAATTTCAAGCTTTCGAATGACATAAGACTTGAAAATGTGTATAAAATATTTCTTCCCTATTTTATCGAATTTCCGCTAAGAATTCGAATAGAAAAAGAACGAAATGGAATTTTCGAAAAATCGCTTCGAGGTGCAAAACTACATGCTACAAACTAATTTTGTACCAAGTGGCATGAAAATCGACCGAACGGTTTTGGCGCTACGCGCGTAACAGACAGACAGACAGAAGGAAAGACAGAAGGAAAGACAGAGAGACAAACTTTCAGCTTTATTATTAGTAGAGATGATACATATTTTTACTCTTGCATTTATTGCATAAAAAGACTTTATGTTCACAATTGCTTTAACTTATGCCAAAAAAAAAAAAAAAATGCATACATTTTCAATTTTCAAAGGGTTATATATCTTTTATGCTTGGGAATAACAAGACGGTTTTTGTTTCCTTTTAAAGTTCAAGGTAATATCTTCTGGCTCCATGCATTTGCAAATTCTTACTACCTGTTCCACAGGCCATTTTTTGGGAGTGAAAAAGGATATTTTTCATTTTTTTTTCATATTTTGAAAGCTTATATCTCTTTAATGCCTTGGAATAACAAAACAGTTTTTGTTTCATTTTAAAGGACAATGTAACACCTTCTTACTTCATGCATTTGTAAATTTTTACTACCTGTTCCACAGGCCGTTTTTGGGAAGTGAAAAAGGCCAATTTTCATTTTATTTCAAGTTTAAGCAATTTTTTCATAATGAAGGACTACTGGTATCATCTTATTTTTTTCTATGCTTCTAGTATCTATAACTGTGTGCAAGAGAAAAAATAATTGGAACCCCACTGCCAGTCCTTCATATACTTTTTCATGCTTGAAATGACGAAAATGGTACTTTTTGAACCGCGAATTGACCCGGGAAAATTTATATTTAAGCTTAACTTAAACCGTTTATTTTTCTGCACAAATAAAAGTTCATTCTTTTAGCTTTAAAATAAGTCATGTTTGATCTTTCTACCATTTTAAAACAATTTACCAGAGTTCTTAGAAAAAAGATCAAAATGCCGAATTTTACTCATCGGTGGAGCAAAAAAACGCTATATCTAGAGAATAAAATTTTTTCGAGAAAAAAATAAAACAGTTTGGAGGTACCGAATATTGGTGCATATTACCTAGCAAATATCATCAAAATCAAAAATGGTGCGGCACGAAAATTTCTGAAAATTTGTTGATTTTATATGGAATGACCCAGCAATTAAAAAAAATAATAATACAAATGACACTTGGAATATTGATACAATTAAAAAGAAGAATACTGAGATTTTAATTCAAAAATTTAGATAATTGCAGAAATAAGCAATGTATTAGTACAACAGCCTAAGATCTTTCCAAGTGTAATAACTAGTCAAAAAATTTATAAATAAAACATTTGAAGCGCCTGGGGGAAAAAAGATGAAAATGACCCAAAAGCGATTTTGAGAAAAACGAAGAACAAAGTTTAATTTCTCGTCGCTCCTTACGTGGTTTTTCGAGTTTTCATACACATTTCGGTCGCTACTCATCTTTTTTCCCCCTTGTTGTTCTCAGGGCCACCGCTACCAGCGATGGGGCCAGGTACCAATTTTAATGCCGGGCCCCCCATGCCCCCCTCCAATTACATATTTTTATGCAGTCGTGTCAGCACATTTGCAATTGTAAACAAGAAGTTCAGTCAAGATCTAAACGAGCCTACTTTCCTGTACATCGACATCGGCATTCTAGCATCTGATCATTATTCTCTTGATTATCTGAGACTAAAAATTATGTCAAACATACCTTTTTAGCACTTAAAGCTGATTACTAAAAACAAAATATACCCCTCTCATCAGATGAAATAGACACGTAAAAAGTAAATAAATGAATAAATAAAGTTTTGTTGCACCTTTTAAAGAATGTAACTGTTATAGTTCCTCCGTAGAAAAATTTCTCAATCGGTTTCAAAAAGAAAAAAAAATTAAAAGTGCAAAAAACATCAAAACACATTTTATCAAAGAAAGGAAAAAACAAAGAGAGAAAAAAACACTCGTCCGTTAATAAAATGTCTCGAATTTCATTTTTAATCCGTTGCCAGTTGTTAAATATAAATAAAGAATAAAATGCCCTCGTGAATGAAAAATTTTTGTTACAAAAAAAAAATCGTCTGCCAAAAAAATAAAAAATAAATAACAATAATAAGTAAAATAAAACAAATGAATAAATAAACAAAAAATCTTCTGCACAGTCAGTCATTTTTTTTCTGAGCCTGCATTTCCGCCATGTTTGCGGAGTCGGAATCAGAGTCCTCATAGAAGATTATTCAGAAAAGTACTTTACAAACATTATTTATCAAAACCATTTTCTTACAAAGTTAGTTTGGAGGAAATCCGACTTTAAGTTCAGGATTAACATTCAACTTAAATTCCCCGTAGGCGCTAATGTTAATTTTTTTTTCTGGACGGTTCAATATTGAACGAAAAATGGTTCAAATCAAAAAGCGAAGTATGGGAATGAGCCTCTCCGAGATCTTTCAGACAAGAAAAAGTTTATTCCATTCGGACGGTTCACTCAAAAGTTATTAGGTGGGGAAAGGTTGCTTGAACGGTTCAATGTTGAACGAAAAAATGTTCAAATTTAAAATTTAAATACGATAATGAAGTATCCTTGCTGAGATCCTTCGAACAAAAAAAAAAAAGTTCATTTAAATCAGACTGTTCACTCAAAAGTTATTAGGGGTGACAGCTTGTTTGAACCTTGCTGACATCCTTGGAACAAAAAAAAAAAAAAAAAAAAGTTTATTTAAATCGGACTTTTCACTCAAAAGTTATTAGGGGTGACAGCTTGCTTGAGCGGTTCAATGTTGAACGAAAAACTGTTCAAATCGGAAATGTAAATACGGGAATGAAGTATCCTTGAAAAGATCTTTCGAACAAAAAAAAGTTTGTTCAAATCGGACTGTTCACTCAAAAGTTAGTATTGCGGGACAGGTTGTTTGAACGGTTCAAAGTTGAACCAAAAATTATTCAAATCGAAAAATCAAATATGGGAATGAGCTGTACTCGCCGAGATCTTTCCAACAAAAAAAAAATTTGTCAAAATCGGAATGTTCATTCAAAAGTTATTAGGGGGGGGGGGACAGACAGACCGACCGACCGACACACAAATTCCCCATCTCAATACCCTACTTTCAAATTTTTAATTTTTCGATATTCATTTTACGTATTTATTTCTTTTTGGCTTTTTTTTTCGGACTTGGCGATATTTTTTTAACTTGGCTATATTTTTTAGATGCATTAAGCCACTTTTATTACTTTTTTCGTCTTTTTATTTTTAACGGAAAAGTAGGCTAAAAAAAGAAAAAAAAATGTAGAAAACAAAGATTTTTCTTAAAAACTTCTTTTTTAGTTACGAAAGTGTGCATCTGATTTTATTTTCACGTTATTTGAATCGCCAGATGATTTTAATACTTATTTTTTACACGAAACAACAAGTTTGAAAACAGAAAAACACAATTTTTGACGTTTGGTCCGATAAACTACAAAATTAATAGTTTGAAATTGCATTCACATGTAATATTGTATTGTTTAGTTGCTTATAACTGAATTTTTAAATTTTAATGGTTATTTAAAAACTAATTCGAAGTTTTCATAAAAATATATTTTTAAATTAAGATACAGAAAAAGTTGGATAACTTTTCATGTCTGAAGCAACATGATATACAGTCGAACCCCTCTATAGCGAACCCGGGATATAGCAAACCCCCGGTTATAGCGAACCTTTTCATTGGTCCGATCTAAAACTCTGTGTCAGTAATGTAACTTTGTGCGCTTATAACGATCCACAGAGCCTGAAAAATCGGCTATAACGATCCTAAAAAAGTGGCGAAACCCAATCCTCACTTTGCAAGAAATTTTCCCTCTCAAAATCTATTGTCACCAGCGTTTCTGCTAATGAGAAAGCATAAACGGTTGTAAGAAATTGCAAAAAGCAGAAAGAGAAACTGTTGACAGTTTTTTTTGTAACTGAAAACATTGACAAAATGAAGATATATGCAATTATGATGTTCATTATTATAGCATATTACCGAATTCCAGCTATTTTTCGGAAATTCGGATATAGCGAGCCCTCGGTTATAACGATCACTCAAGTCGGTCCGTTGAGGGTTAGTTATAGCGGATTTTGACTGTATTATGAATTTCTAATCAGGTGAAATCGGATGGACCAAGGGAAAAGTTAAGAATTTCGATATAAAAAGTTTCGTAAGTAAATACTAAAGCAGAAAAAAGGCAAAAGCAGGCATAATATAAGTCGAAATATCATTGAATTAGGTGCTGAATTTATTAAGACACATACATAATACATTTGACTTGACAAATCGATAACCAGGAGGATTATTAACTTTCTAGAATAAATATGAATTAATAATCAAGAATAATATATGGATATAATCTCTCCGACGTTTCAATTACCATTCAAATTAATTTACTTACGTTTCCATCACTTTAAAATCCAGTATGGATAATCATTCACTAGCATATTTTCACCCTACGTAGTTTTTTGTCGCAAATTCGTGTATGACTGAGTTAAAATCAGTGGTTGGAAAAACTACATATTTTTCGTAGCGAACTACAACTACAACTACTTTCTTATAAATGTAGTTAACTACAGCTACAACTACTTTTTTTTTAAATGTAGCGCGCTGCACTACTTTTGAAATGTAGTTGCTACTTCGCTACTTTTAAAAAAATAAATAAATAAAAAGAATACACCGTTTGAGGATTGAACTAAAAAATTCGAAATGTGGTTTAGATTAAGGTATAGATAGGGGGAATATGCCGTTTTGGCGAATATGCCATATCATGTGTTTCACCCACAAGCATTAAAAAAAAAAACAACAAAAAACAGCTTGTTTATTTATTTATTTATTTATTTTTTGCACTAATTTGTCCTTTTAAGTCTTTTTTTTTTTTTTTTTTTTTTTACAGTTTTTACGAATATTCGCGTCAGGAAAGGATTCAACAGCTGACAGGTTGAAAAACTTCAACTTTCGAAAGTTTAATAATTTCATGACAGCATATAGTCAATTCAGAAAATGCAATAATCCTTCTTTCCTTCTTTTTTTTTTCTTTTTTATTTAAAAAGAAACATTTAAAAGTAGTTTCCAGAAATCGCTACAAACTACTATTTTTTTTGTATCGCGCTACTCACTACTCTACTTTTTTCAAAAAGTAGTGCGCTACACTATAAACTACTAAAAAATGTAGCTTCTAACAGTAGTTTCGCTACTTGTAGCGCGCTACTTCCGACCACTGGTTAAAATACACTCGTGCTTCCTAGTTGACGAGTTTCTGTAGCTTTTGGAAAGCGGGGCATTTTCCTTTGCGCAAGCGTGTTTCATTCATTAGTGTTTGTACTAGAAATTGTTTCATATTGAAAATGAATCGGCAATGGAAAGTGAGATTTTTTTTTTGAAAAACAGCTTTTTTTAATGAAATTATTCACACTAACTGGAAAAACATGTTTATGACCTTACGGGCCGCTCCGGGCCCCGGTACTAGAGGTCCAGTATCCCCCCTCAAACAGCGACCCTGGTTGTTCTATTAGATGATACTAGTCCTTCATAGCCCCTATAGATAGCACTAATATCTCAAAATTGACGAAAAAGTGACTTTCATCTTTTTCCCCCCTGGCCCTTCATTTCTTTTCTCTGATTATTGCTTTTAAGAGCAATTAAGTAAACTATTGAGTTTAGAAAATGAGATTAATCCGCATATTGATAGATTGGTGTTATACAAAGCATGCATTTTGCTATTTATAATAATCGAAAGGAATAGGATAGCATAAGGAATACTTACCTTACTTGCTTCAGTAGGATACAAAATATAAACAGAAGAGACTTCATAGAGAAGGAACATAAAAGAGAAACTACATCAATTTAATTAGTCCCTCTTAAATGTTCTTTGTATTTTTCGCTAGTCTTTCGTTCTTTTAACTACGAATCAAATAAATATTTTCATATGAATCTTTTTTTTAAATTATAGTTTTAAGACTAGCACAGTAGCGAATACTTGGTATATATTTTAGATACTCATAAGTATGGCAATGGTTAAAACATGGCTGACACTCGGTACATGGCCAACTACTCGATTAAAGTGCTTCTCGATATTTCACTAGTGAAAACTACAGGTTACATCAAATACAGTCGAACCTTGAAAATTTGAACGGGCTCAAAACGAATAACTGCTGATACGAACTACATTTCTGATACCTGCCTCATGGTTTGTAAGGCATTTTTCTTCAAATGAGACAAACTATGATTAAGATCAACAGGTTATAAAGGTCCCTTAGAGTTTGTATTAACGAGGTTCGCTTGTATGCATGATGTGAATTTTGTAAAGTTTGAAGCACAATTCATACTTTATTGTTACAAAATTTACAGCACTCAGCTGCTTTCAAACATCATTCTGATGTTAACACCCCAAAAACTCGATACCAATCTTAAAAATAAGAATTTAAATCTAAATATCATGATAGTGCTTAAGAAAACTCTCTAGACGTCAAAACGAACAACCTCGCTGCCACTTTTAATGAGTCAAATATGTACACAAAATAATTTCTTTTCAATTAACTATACCACCTGTATACCACACACAACTAATAACATATTTATAAAATATGCAAAGGAAAGTGAATTTTCAAAGACAAATTCGATTGCAATTGTACTTCATACAAATTCATAATTCAGGCGAATCATATTTCTTAACCACAATGAGTTAGCAGGGAACGCACTAAGCATTCGTCATCTTGCCAAATGCGACAATATCGGAAATTAGGCAAAAAAATTCTGATTTGGCTAAAATATTGGCGAACGGAAAATTCTCTGAAATTCAAACTTTGAAAAAAATACATATGGGCGATTCTCTGTAAACTCGTAATTGGCTGTCCGCACCGAGTATTTTAAAAATAATAAAGTGTAATAAAGTAATTATCACTCTTAATACAAGTAAAGCATTAATAATTTGTGGCCTAATTGTATTTGGAGCAATAACAATTTATTATTTTTTTTCTAGAAATTATCTAAGCACCAAAAACACAGTCCCTTGGATGTCCCAAACCTGTTGTCTAACACGTAAAGGTAATATTTCAAAAAACCTATTAACACTACATGAATTTGGCGATTAACATCTAAAAATAGAATAATGCAACTATATCTTTTTTATGAAATAAGGTCTAATTACGTATTTCTGAAACTTAAAAGTGTCATGTAAATTCTGTCCGGATATTTTTCAAACAGTCCCCTGCAGCGAATTCTTGCAAATGTTTTTTTGGCATGAAATTCAAAGTAATGAGCTGAATGGAACACTAAATTTTCCTGAATGAAAACTTACAGGCATAATGTACACATAGTATCGCACTGAGAATGGAAGGGGCACTTTTCTAATTAGATTACCATTAAAGATCTGCCTCTTTCATTCTCGGCGGAGTGTGATATGTACATCTAATGAAAACCGACTTTCAAACAGCAAAAAATTGTAATGATTCCTCTACCCATTGAGGCATCCCCGACTGTTTGAAAAACTTGTAGGTGCTTTTCCGATAATCCAGCATTTAAAATCTCTGTCACTTTTTGATCTAACTTACGCATAAATTTCAGGATTTAAAAGAAATATTATTCAAATTTTAACGCAACAATCAAAGAATACCTAAAAACCATGGTCTAAATAATGCTTATTACAGAAGGGTAAGGAAGAAACATGGAATAAAAACTAATAAGTATAAAACCAAAACTTTTAACTAATTTGAATACATAGCTGCAGGAAGAAACGAATGACAGTACACATCTCACTAGTATAAATGATAAGATACATATAACGAGTTGCACAAATTTCAGCATTGGGTCACTTGGTTTATCACCATCCCACTACATTTTAAATTGCAACATAAATCCCAAGAGCAAACACAATTCAAAGAGACACAAGATTCTAAATCTCTGATATTTAAATACTCATAGAGAAAAGAAAAGAAAATTCGGAAAATGCTGTTTGTCGAAATGGAGTTATGCTTTATCTTTTAAATGCTAACACATTTTCAAACAACATACAAAATTGAAAACTTTAAAAACAAAGAATTCCTTTTTTTTTTTTGAGAAATGTATATTTGAAACAAACTAAATTGGACATTCATATACGTCAAAGCCTCAAGGACCGTAAAATCCCGAAAGTACCCCCCCCCCCTTTTTTTTGTCGAAAGGGATTTTTTTTCAAAATCCCGAATATAACCCCCCCCCCCCCCTGCATTGAAATAAAAAAAAAGTCTAATTATTAAAACTAATAAAAACTAATAAAAGGCACCAATTGAATATCTAAAACTTTCTACTCCAAAAGAAAATCTCACGATTCCCCCCCCCCCCCCCCCATATTTCGCAGATTTCATTTTCGGGAACGCTTCCCATTACACGCGCGCCAGTAGACGTGACCTATTTCTCCATTCATCCGGTCTTATCCTCGAGGTCAGCGCCGCAGCATTTCGTTCGCGTCACGTGATAGCTCCATTCGTTCTTATCGATCTAGCAGCTGTGGTTGATCTTTCGCTCTCGCTTAACTTCTTTCGTCTTTCGCTCTCTTATAAAAAAATAATAACATAAAAAAAAAAAAAAGAGTTACTGTCTGTTTGCGTTTTGGGCGCCTGGCAAGGTCGGACGCTTCCATCTGAAAAAGGGGAGTTAGGTTTTGGATGCGCACTACCCGATGCCTCCAGCTTTAGTTCGCGGACTACTTCCTCGTTGCTTTTCCTCCCCATTTCGAGAAAGTCCAAAGAGACTTGGCGCGTGCGCAGATGAGGCGGAGGTCGCACGAAAAAATTTTAGACAGTATACTCCCACATATCACATTTTATGCTCACGTTAGTGTTCAAAATTCATGCATTTGATCAATAACAATGCAAAAGCTTAATTTAGTGCTTGAAGAAAAATTAATGTTTTTCATCTTGCTTTATCACGTCATAATTTTTACTTATGATTGAAACAAGTAATTAAAAATGATTAAATATAAGATTTAGGGGGAAGACTCTAAAAAGTTCTGACTTAATATACAGTGTAATTTACCAGGAATAAATTTTCCTTTGTAATTATTTATCTGGCATTTTGATCTTTAACAATATGTGAGAAATCTTTCTAATATTTTTTTTTCTTTTAATTTAATTTATTACCCGACTACGGCAAAGCCTAAAGGAAGGGTTTTGTTTTTAGCAGTCTGGCTGTTTGTG
Organism: Uloborus plumipes; assembly: GCA_038373865.1. Lineage (NCBI taxonomy): Eukaryota > Metazoa > Arthropoda > Arachnida > Araneae > Uloboridae > Uloborus > Uloborus plumipes. The sequence continues at coordinate 45,981 of JAXGGA010000089.1, read as the reverse complement.
GTTAAGGGTGTTCCACCGTAATTCCTAAACTATTCATTCGATTTTGGTGAATAAGGTGCCAATCAATTCGTTTTCGAGTCTCGAGTGTCACAGGCTACTTTTTACTAGAATTTAACAAGAGGAAAAATCGATTATTCCCAGACAAGCACAGATTTTAACCGATATTTTCGTAGCTAAGTGTGTTTTAGTTCAAACAAAAGCCGCAATCAACAATGAATTTCCAGAATAAGGCTGACCTAGATTTTAGCATGAAATTATTGTTATGTACATTTAATTTTGTAATGTATATTCATTTGCTAATATAAAGTAGAGTAAAATAAAAAAGTTTTAAAAACCTGTAACCCGACTACGAAAAAGCTCTAAAAAGTTTTAAAAAAAAAAATTAAAAAACTATTACCCGACTACAAAAAAAAAAAAAAAAAAAAAAAAAAAAAAGAATTTCTGTTAAGAACTAAACGAGCCTACTTTCTCGTACATCGACATCGGCATTGTAGCATCCGATCAATGTTATCTTGAATATCTGAAACTGAAAATTATGTCAAACATACCTTTATAGCACTTAAAGTTGATTTCTAAAAGCAAAATATACCCCTGACCCCTCTCATCAGATGAAATGGACACGAAAAAAGTAAATAAACCAGTAAGTAAAGTTTTGTCGCACCTTTTAAAGAATGTAACTGTTATAGTTCTTGCGTAGAAAAATTCCACAATCGTTTTCAAAAGAAAAAAAAATAAATAAAATAAAAGTACAAAGAAAATCAAAACACATTTTATCAAAGAAAGAAAAAAAAAACCTCGTTCGTTAATAAAATGTCTCGAATTTTATTTTTAATCCGTTGCCAGTTGCAAAATATAAATAAAGAATAAAATGCTCTCGTGAATGAAATATTTTTGTTACAGAAAAAAATCGTCTGCCAATAATAATAATAATAATAATAATAAATTAAACAAAAAAAAAAAAAAATCGTCTGCCCAGTCAGTCATTTTTTTCTGAGATTGCATTTCCGCCATGTTTGCGTAGTCGGAGTCGGAATCAGAGTCCTCACAGAAGATTATTCAGAAAAGTACTTTACAAACATTATTTATCAAAACCATTTTCTTACAAAGATAGTTTGAAGAAAATCCGCCTTTAAGTTCAGAATCAACATTCAATTTAAATTTCCCAGTAGGAGCTCAGGTTAAAAATTTTTCATCATTGAACGAAAAATGGTTCAAATTGAAAAGTGAAATATGGGAATGAGTCTCTCCGAAATCTTTCGAACAAAAAAAAGTTTATTCAATTCGGACGGTTCACTTAACAGTTATTAGGTGGGGAAAGGTTGCTTGAACGGTTCAATGTTGAACGAAAAAATGTTCAAATTGAAAATTTAAATACGGTAATGAAGTATCCTTGCCGAGATCTTTCGAACAAAAAAAAAGTTTGTTTAAATCGGACTGTTCACTCAAAAGTTATTAGGGGTGAGAGCTTGTTTGAACGGTTCAATGTTGAACGAAAAATTGTTCAAATCGGAAATTTAAAAACGGGAATGAAGTATCATTGAAAAGATCTTTCGAACAAAAAAAAGTTTGTTCAAATCGGACTGTTAACTAAAAAGTTAGTATCGCGGGACAGGTTTTTTGAACGGCTCAAAGTTAAACCAAAAATTGTTCAAATCGAAAAATCAAATATGGGAATGAGCTGTACTCGCCGAGATCTTTCCAACAAAAAAAAAATTTCGTTCAAATCGGAATGTTCATTCAAAAGTTATTAGGGGGGGGGGGACAGACAGACCGATCGACTGACAGACCCAAATTTCTCATCTCAATACCCTACTTTCAAATTTTTAATTTTTCGATATTTATGTATTTCTTTTTTCTTTTTTTGTTTCTTTTTGACTTTGTTTTGGACTTGGCGATACTTTTTGAACTTGGCGATATTTTTTGGACTTGGCGATATTTTTTAGATGCATTGGGCCACTTTTGATGCTTTTTTCGTCTCTTTTATTTTTGCCGGAAAAGTAGGCTGAAAAGCACTGAAAGGTAAGAAACAAGGTAGGTGCTATTTAATATCATCGTCTTATTAAACAAAACAAGACGTTTGATATCTTAGCTATACATACCTGTTTATTTAGTTCTACGACTTGAACCCTCTGCAAGTTCCACATTAACAACATAATTCATTTCAAATGCTGTAGTCGTGCGTTGTCAACTGCAGAAAAACAATTTGATAGAATAACATTATAACCTAATTTACTATTTTTGTATATATATAGATCAAACTAACATGTTTGCTTGTGTATCAAGTTTAAATGCTTGCTTTCTGTAGTTGACAACGCACGACTACAGCATTTGAATTGAATTATGTTGGGGTCATTCCATTTTAAATCAACAAATTTTCAAAAAAGTTGTTGCATCACTATTTTTTATTTTGATGAAAATTTGCATGTGTATTCCTTTTACTTCCCGGAGCTCAAAATAGTGTTCATTTTATTTTTAAAAAATTTACCCTTTGATATATAGGCCATTTTTGTTGTTGGCAACAGCGAAAATCGGTCATTTTGATGCTTTGTCTTATGAACTATAACTTTTTTTTTCTATCAAAGATTTTGAGCTTAAACATAGCTCATTGGAAAGCTAAGAAAAAGATCTTTTTATATATGCTATCAATAAATTTCAGATTAAAAAAAATGTTTATTTTTTCAAGGACGAAATGACATTTTTTACTACTTTCGAAAATTAAAAAAACCCTGAAGGGTTCAAAGTAACAAGCCCATTTTTTTATCATATATTCATAGTCATGGTTACTTACTGCATAAAAAAATTGGCTTGTTACTCCACCCCCTTTATGAGATATGCCCCCCCCAAGTTGTAAATTTTTTTAAAAATCGAATTTTCAACGCTAAAAGAAGGCATGTGAGGGGGCAAGATACCACAAATAAAAAAATTTTTTATTTGTGGTATTTTAAGTACTTTTTACCAGCTTTCTAATAAAACAAAAGTTGCTTTGTTATTCAAAGGCGTTTGGCAGATATAAGGGATTGAACTTTCAAAAAATTGCACAAAAACAACACGATTATTTTCCTTTTTTTAATTTATTTTTATTTATATGTAATTATATACCTTATTATTTGCTTTAAATGCTAAAAAAAAGACCAAGAAGAGCAATGAAGATACATATTTAAAGTTTAATAAGATAATTTAATATTTTTAACACCTGGGAATATAGAATACCATTAAGCTTGTCTGATTTTTAAACATCTGATTGCTACCTACAACAGGACTGAGCATTTCTCAACTTGTCCAATTTTGTTCATACCATGTGGTCATCCTTGTTCTGGCTTGCTCTCACATGTGTATCTTAGTTGTCTTTCAAATTCTGAAAGTAGTAGGTTGTTGAGCTAGTGTTTCTGCTGTAAAATCTTGTGAATCTTGGGTGATTTCTTTTCATTTCAAGTTCATTCATATTCACAGAATGTTTTGTTAAAGGTAAAAGAAGAAATTCTTTAGAATCCTTAAATATAAATTTGTCTTTCTACATGTAAACTGTGAATAAGTTATGGATAACCCTTAATGCTCCATAGGAGTTTTTGAGAATCAGGCCCGTCATTTAGGGGGTGGGGGCAGGGGGGTCAATTGCCCCCCCCTGACTTTGAGAAATCAATGTATTTACATATAAGTGGGCGTGGTTTTTGATGTTTTCTGGTGAAATTGCATTGTGTTTGGACCCTTTGCCCCCCCCCCCCCTGGAAAAAATTGAAATGACGTCCCTGTTGAGAATGATGATTGTAATATTTTAAGTTACAGTAGGCAGTCTATTTTAACTATTTCATTTGACGCTGACATCAAAATAGAGCATAAATATCAATATAAGGTGTAAGACAGTGTACCTTTGCTTTTCGAAACTATTCTTTTTTTTTCGGCTATGCAAATAAATTTAATCAAAGCTAAAAAAAGAACTTAACTAAATATATCTGAAACAGATCAAGTGCAACAATTTATTGATACAAAAAAAATGAGTACAAGGATTTAGCAACATTTAAAAGTCAAAACAACTTATTATGCCCCAAAGCAGAAGTATGAAAGTGTGAAATTCAAATTGAATAAATGCGTCACATGCTCTATTGTCAGTCAGGGGACAAAGTCCGCGCACATGCACAGTTTCGGAAAATTCGCCGCTCACGGGTTTTAACGTTGAGTATTCATCTGATTGGTCAACACAATGCAACTTGTTTGAAACTCTTATTAAGACTAATCAGATTGCACCCAATACAAGATTCCCCTACAATCTTAAAAATAAAATTCAAGTACTTTTTTAGGAGGTTTTAAAAATTTTCCAGGAATTAACTTCTAAGAAAGGGTCTGCACAAAAATCAAGATTAATTTCAAAAGTGATGTAAATGTTGATGAACAGTACAGATTCTTTACAGATTCAATATGAAAAACCTAAAAATCTTGAAATATTTTTCATCAATATGAAAAAGAAAATTTTAGGGAAAGGTAGATTGGAAGCAATTCTTTGGCTTATTCAAGTGTAAATTCAAAGGAATGGTAAAAATTAGAGATGGAACGAAGCTTCGGCCGGGCCGAAGCTTCGGCCAATTTGCCCAAATTACCGAAGCTTCGGTCTGGCCGAAGCATGAGTTCTGATTCGGCCGCTTCGGCCTGAAATTTATGCAGCGAATGAAAGGCAAGTAAAAAAGAGTGCATGATAGGGTAAGTGCTCCAGTAGTCGGCTAGTCTCCAGTAGTCGGCCACAATGACATAAAACTCCTCATAAATAGTAGTACATTTGTAATTCAAAATCAGATGTGACGCATTCACACATTCATGTACTTATCCTCAATCATCAATCAGTGGCAGTTAAGTTTTGGGTACTTTTTCTTGAATTAGTAATGGGTCATTTCATTTTGAATGGTGTGCCCGTCATCCAAGATTGCGATTCTGCTTATTTTCAGGTAAGATGATTCTGTGGCCGACTATTGGAACATTTAATAGTGTTGACAACAGCTTGGATTTTAACATATTTTTTTTTTTAATTTCTGAAACAAGTAGATGATTCACTATCAGAAATGTTCATCCTTGTGAAGTTTTACCTTGTTTTTGTTACTGTATTGATAGCTGAAAGTTCTAGGTTAGCCAAGATCAACAAAAGATCTCTTAAATAGCCGACTACTGGTGCTTTTCCCCTACTATTTTTTCGAATTCACCAAAAAACTGAAGCATTTTGCATTAAGAATATTAAGATAAATATATAACACAGCTTAAATAGTAGTAGATTGGGTAGTTCTATGGTATGGGCGATTCTCTGTAAACTCGTCATTTTTCACACGAAATCTGTTCGGGCACGGTTTTTTGAAATGTTCGTATAATTATAATACTGTTGCTTAGAAAATGAATTTATTACTTTGGTTTGAAAGAGGGCCAATTGAAGTTTGTGTTCTTCTGAGAAATCATGATAGGGGGTAAGTCCCCCGCCTAGTATAACTAGGCAGGGGACTGTGCCAGGTGACTGTGTTTTTGCTCTTTGTTGCGCAATATCTGCAAAATTATTGGAGCATAATTAGTTACGAGACTACCTATAAATTTAGGCACAAATCGTGGGCATAATAGGTAATATGTTTTATAATTAAATTAATTGACATTAATAAAATCACTTCCCAGAGGACTGTTTTCGCAACGACCCTGATGCATACTTTCATCACAAATGTGCCTCTTAAACTAAGCACAGTAGCGTTTCAACACCGTTCTCGGCGATTTCGGCAAATTCACACTGATTACTTTAAACTTCATGCCAAAAATAATTTTCAAAAGTTATAGATTTTTCATATTAGAGCTTTGAATTTGTTGCAGGGGACTGTTTGAAAAAACTCCGGACAGAAATTACATGACAATTTTAAGTTTTAGAAATACGTAATTATACCTTATTTTATATGAAAAAGATAGCTTCATTATTCTATTTTTAGATATTAATTGCCAAATTTATGTAGCGCTAATAGGTTTTTTGAAATACTGTCTTTAACAGTTAGATTATGGGATTGGGACAGCCAGGGGACTGTGTTTTTGGCGCTTAGATAATTTCTAGCAAAAAAAAATTAAATTGTTATTACTCCAAATACAATTGGGCCACAGAGTATTAATGGTTTACTTGAATTAAGAGCGATAATAACTTTATTACACTTTATTATTTTTAAAATACTCAGTCCGGACAGTCAATTACCAGTTTACAGAGAATCGCCCGTATAATACATGATCATATCAGTTTTTTTATTATAAAATATCAACTGAATTGCAGACTGAGTTTTTCATGTTCCAAGTACAGCTTCCTACTACTAATTTGCAATACAAAAATAGTAATGTCGTCTTTTCTTGTACTAGCAGGACAAAGCAAAACAAAACAAGAAAACTTTTAATTAGTGAAATTAATTTAAGAATGACCCAGTAAGCTGAAAATGTTGTGTAATACTAAGAACATTAAAATAAAAACAACCAAAATAAAAATAAACTTTAATTAATGAAATCAATTCAAGAATGCCACAGTAAGCTGAAAATATTGTGTAACGCTAAGAATATTAAAACATATGGAGAAAAGTATAAAACTCTACGCATTTATTATGCATTTAATCCAAAAACTTCAATATGTGCACCAGCCGAAGCTTCGGTATTCGGCGCTTCGGCCAAATGCCGCTTCGTTCCATCTCTAGTAAAAATGGTAAACACCAACATTTTCTATTTGTTCAAGTATAAAAACAATCAGACAACAAATCTTTTTTTTTTTTTCAATGAAGAAAATTTATAATTTCAGAATAAGACCAGGATATAATGTGATCACCCTATTTTGCCAGTCTGTGCACGCAAAATGTATTCTATTCCCCCTCCCCTATTCTTTCCTCTTCCCCCTCCAAGAAAAAATGGTGATTTTTTTTTTCTTTTGAAATTACAGCTTTTACTCGATTTTTTCGAACTCGAGGAAAAACGTGCCTGTATTTTGTAATTAAATAAATAAATGAAAAGTCGAGGAAGCACTTTGTTTTTAAAAGTTCGGTGTTTTCTTAAAAACTATTAGAAACCAATAAATTGGAAGAGCTAAAATTTGAGTTCAAAAATAAATAAATTATTAAAATAAAATGAACAATGAGTATATTTAACGTAGCACAACATAAAAATAGCTTCAGAATATCAAAATAATTGAAGAATTTACAGGATGCAAAAGGATTGAAGACTTGACAATGGCACGCCATTTTCGGCGAAGCACGTGCTCAATGTTAGAATGTCAACCAAAAAATAAATAAATAAATAAAAAATAAGTTGTACAAAACCCATTACACACATATTTCTGTCCCTGGTATTTCTAAAAAAAAATGATCATGGAAGCGAAAAATTCAAAAAATAATTTTAATCCACCAGACAAATCTAAAATTTTGTTGAAAGAAAATCATTAAGATACCAGCAAAAACGTATTTTTCAGAAAAGCTCATGTTTAACTTGTTAAAGATATTCTTTTGTATAAAAATCTAATCCTGATTATTCGATTTCTAAATTGTTTTAAAAGTAAAGCGAAACGAAAAAGCGGCGCCTAACCGCGAATTTTTAACGATTGCCGATTATGCGCAAAAATAAAACTTCTCTGGGTATGATTTTTTTTTTTTTATTTTCGTCTTGAAAAAACGGCTCCCGATTTCGAAATCCCGACGATTGCCGATTTTTCGATAGACACAATTTTTTTGCAGGCGCACGATCGTGAACGTTCGAATATCGCCGATTTTTCGGCACATTTTCTACGAAAAATAATACTTTTGGAGTTTTCAAGGACATTTTAAAATTTTCAAGGACTTTCCAGATCTCTTGAAAGACCAAATGAAATTCAAGGACTTTTAAAAGTTGCGGGAACCTTGCATTAACGAAGCAGAATGACGATGGATGTTTTTTTGTTCTTCCGAGATCGGGAGAAATAACCACCGATCCTGAGCGCTAAAATCCATGAAAAACAGTCAGTTTCCATGACTTTTGGACATTTTTCGCTGAAATCCATGACTTTCCATGACCAATTTCGATCATATATGAAATCCATGACTTTCCCCGACTTTCCAGGTGCGCGGACACCCTGTACATATTTTGAAATTCAAACATCTATCATACGCGACACAAATGTCTGCTTTCTTGTAGAATGGCCCCACAATCGAACTCGTTTTTAACCAGAGAAAAAGAGCCGCGATATTTGCTCGGTTATCGAGTGTTAATAAAAAAAGAAAAAAGAGAATTTAATTTTTTTTTTGTCGTGTGCCAGCCAGGCTGGCAATTTGGGGTGCGCTGCTTCACTTTTCCGACTGTACCGTAATTTGGTGTGAAGTCCGACTTCCACAGTACACGCATGCCATAGAGACCCGTTTATAGGGTAGGCAACCTTTCACACAACAACACATTCACACAAAGAAAGGACAAGGACAGGAGAGAGGAAGCACATTCATGCCCAAGCCGGGACTCGAACCCGGGGTCACACCATCCGTGGCAGACTGCTCTGACTAGGGCTGCGACATCGATGTCGATGTTTTGGAAACATCGATGTTTTTGTTAAAACATCGATGTTTTTAGCATCGATGCTTTGGTGTCGATGTTTTTAAAACATCGATGTTTTGGGTTCGATGTTTTTTCCGATGTCGATGTTTTTTCATTTTGATTAAAAAATGTAATAAAGTTCTCACAGAGAAGTGACATCGATGGAAAAACAATCTTTAAAAAGAAAAAACCATTGACATTAAAAAATAGACCCAACAACATTCAATTTCGGAAACATCATCACAAATGTCGTAACCCTAACATTAACGGCGACAGGAAAACTTGCTCTGGCCTGTTTTGTTTCTTTTTTGCAGTTGACTTGCAAAATGCGGTGTTGTACGTAATTTCACTCATAGGTAAATTCACATTTCTAGCTCCTAACAATAATTGTTCAATGTTTGGAAAAAAAATTGTGTTTCATATAATCAAAATAATTCTTTCTCATCATTGAACTGACGGTAAGTGCTACATTTTTTTCTTGGATTCATTTTCGAGGTAGATTAATTTTCAGTGTTTTTCAAATGGAAAATATTTCCTTTTTCTATAACTAGTTTGTATTAATCTTTGCATGTTTTATTATCAATTTTTATACTATTCAAGGGTCAAATCAATACATGTTGCGAAATTATTCCTATTCATTTGTATTAAGGACTCAAAATTCAGAATTTTCAATATATTCGTCGAGTACTTATTCTTTATATTGCTTAAATTAATAAATATTTTTTTTATAAAATTTATTACTGGCTTTACTATGACATTTTTGAAATAATAGTTTTATTTAACGCCTTAACGCAATGCCAAAAAAATTCTCTGACCCTCTTGAAAACATTTGTTAGAGATTTTCGTGTATGTGTAGTATAGTATATTCAAAAATGTACGCTATATATTTGTAAAAAGATCGATGTTTTAAAACATCGATGTTTGAGAACATCGATGTTTTTTGGTCGATGTATCAATACTATCGATGCTGTAATTTCTAACATCGATGTTTTGCCTTCGATGTCGCACCCCTAGCTCTGACCACTAGACAAGGTGGCCGGCGAGAATTTCAACAACAATGACAATAAAAAGTAGTGAAAGAAAATCATAAAAAAAATCCTGCATACTGTCTAATATTTTTTTTTTCGCGAGACCTCCGTCGAATCTGCGCACGCGCCAAGTCTCTTCTGACTTTCTCGAAATAGGGGGGAAATGCAACGAGAAAGTAGCAAGCGAGCAAAAAACTGAAGGCATCGGGAAGTGCGCATCCAAAACCTATCTCCCCTTTTTCAAATGGAAGCGTTCGTGGCTGCCAGGCGCACAATACGCAAACAGACAGTACTTGCTTTGTTTTTATACTTATTTATTTTCATCCGCAAATAAATAAATAAAACAAAACTAAAATAATTTAAAAAATAGCTTTCTGTACAGTGCCAAAGAAATCGGTTGATTTGCTTTGAGCTGTGTTATTGTCTCTTTCTTCTCTCATTACTTTCAAGGAATGCTTCTGATCCGAAAACCATTGTCATGCGCAATGAAATACATGATGATACTGATGATCTTCGTATTCTTGGCACGATAGTTCATTGGCGACTTTTCTTCATTGCTGGTTTAGATGTGTCAACATGAGTCATGCAAGCCTTTTTTGTACCAAAAAATAACTAAATAACATTTCAACTGTGATGCAATTGAGCAGAACGTTACGTGACAATAAAACAAATACATGCCGACGGCTGTAAAGCAACCCAGTGCTTTCTCGATTGGATGCCAGGTCGTCGATAATAAGTCTTTTTAAAATTTAGAGCATTTAAAAATATTATTTTAAAAAAATAGCAAACGTCTTCATAAAGTTTAGTACTAAAAGTAGTAACGAAGCTGAACCCAAATGTTGACTTAGCGAGTTTTGTGGGCTCCATTTCGCTCGTTCAAACTTCAAAGCAAACATTCTGTGAAAAAGAGTTCTACCCGTGCGTGAATTGCTACGCGAAGAACTCATGGCCATGTGACAGATCTTCGTATTCCACTTCGGCACGATAATTCACGGGCGATTCCTGCTTATTGCTGGCTTATATATGTTGAAACAAACTATGCAAACCATTTTCGGGCCAAAAGAGCGCTGAAAAGCATTCCAACTCTGCTGAAATTACCCGGAATATCACGTGACAATCAAACAAAACATGTCGGCAAGCAACCCGGTGCTTTCTCGATTGGATGCCCGTCTCAGAGTCGCTCCTTTCATCACTCCAGTAACACATATACAGATCAGTGTCCCGGAGAAAGGTCCTAGGATGTTTGAGCTGCCGCCACAACGTTTCTTATCCAGGTCAGGTAGCTGCTGACCCTGGTGTAAACACCAGGGTACCCTGCCGTGGCGCACTGGAACCCGAAGGACACTATCCCCACCACAGTCCATACTCCATTCTCGAGTAACATAAGGGGCCCTCCGGAATCACGCTGAAAGACAAAACAAAGAGAAAACTTCATGTTTCGCTTATATCAAAGGAATTTGTTACAGGGTAGACCGATTAGTGAATAAACATTTCTTAGTTAAAATAACTGACAAAAATGCCAAAAATTATTTCTCAGAATTTGATAGTAGTCACTTTCTTTTATACATTTCCAAACAAAAAAGGACTATAAAATTTTTGTTTGTCTACAGTGTTGTTCATTCCACGAGTTGGCGCACTTTTGCTGTTTCATTAAAAAAAAACCTGCAAACATTAAATATTCACTTAGTTTTTAGGAATATTTAATACGCCAATTAGCATGGTTGCTATGTCATGTGCCGAATGTTTGTTTTAAACAATGTTATGAATACAGTCGCGCGTGTTTATAGGGCAAAGACGCAAGTAGCGAATTTATGGCAAAAACGTTACTACTTCAAATTCACTTCACATTTTACTGTTTACCTTTCTGTAACGACGCTATAGCTATAACGAAATAACAGCGTTTAAGGGTCTATTCACTGGTCATCCAATTCAAATGCAAACTTTTGCAAGGATCAATTTCTTACAATAAAAACTTTCCCGTCGCGTTCTAAATGACTAGACACTCTTCGATCTCACCTGGCACGCATCCTTCCCGCCTTCGTCCACCCCCGCGCAAATGAACTGGCTGGTGATGCCCCGGGGGAGGGTGTTTCCACTCACTGAGGCGTAAGCTTTGTCACAGGTGGGCACGTCGACGACTGGCACAGTCACTTCCCTCAGTATGGCGCCCCTCTTGCCTCCTGAAACGGATAAGTCGAGTTACTGAATACCTCAAATTAGCACTTTCTTCCGAACAGTTTGTAACAAGCCATGCTCACACTTGTCCTCAGGTCAGTACAGATGACCTTCGACGGTAGCTGTGATTGGTACCCGACGCCGAAGTGTCTGCGCCCAGGGGACATCCCTGGGACCTTTGTCGCTGAGACTGAGATAGATTGGATGGAGCCTTCCCTAGCAGCAGCATCTCATCGGCCGATGATCGGCCATTCATCGAAACCCGATGAAATTCTCATCGGCCGATGATCCAATATGTCTCATCTGCCAAACAGAGTCCGAGCAGCAAAATCCGATGAGTTTTGCTCGAAATACGATGAGATTTGGAGTAATTTACGAGCAGAACAGTCCCGTGCCGATGAATTTCATCGGGAAACTTGATCGGAAGGATATCGCTTTCCGATGAAAAGTAGCTCATCGAAAACCGTCCTCGGATACTGATCGGAACGATGTCATCGTGCGTTACGGGATCAGTTTACGAGGAATTCGATGATCGGCCGAGCAAAATCCGATGAGTTGATGCTACTTGGGTTGTGTCCAGCCAATCTACGGGCTTGAATTTTTGCCTCAACCATCGCGACACTGGACGAGCCAATAAAAAAATAAACAAATTTTGCAGGAGCACGCCACTTGAAATATTTCGTAGAGAGCACTCCGCTCAACGTAGAGGAAACGAGCTCGAGACCCCGCTGAAAAGGTTGTGGTTTTCGCTGGGCTCGGTACAGGCGTACCGAGTGCGAACAAAAATTAGGAACTTGATTCCCGAGGCACTCACGGCCGCGCCGAACATTTTATCCACTAACGAAGTCCTCTGTTTGAGGCAGTATCTTCTAGCCGAACTTTGTTAATAAACATTTTCTTCCTCTACGAATCCATATCTGCTTGTATATTAGTTACATTAATCAAGATTGGAATCAATAAATCAATTTAATTCACAACAAGTTATAGTTTAAAGCAGTGAGTAACCGCCCCTAAGCAAGGGCTAAGGCAGAAACATGCAATACACCGCCAACTCGACCATTTCGATCCATGGACAGCTGTTTCGAGCATCAGCATGGAATACGAAAGTAGTCGAGTTGGAGGCAAAAATCCTCTTATATAGCAAAGAGAGCTACCAGTTTTTTTGGCTCTCATTTTTGCAAGTTATAGTTTGCTTTCAAAAGCATCAGCTGAAATTACCATCACGCCGCAAGTTCTATGTCTTTCTCAATTAAATGCGGGAGGCATTCGGACGCATTGGTAGGACTCACCGTAGTCCTGGTCTCCCCATCCGGTCACGGTGACGTCTCTGCCCTTGAGCTTCTTGGGTCCGGGGGGCAGGCAGACGGGCCGGACGCTGCCGGACCAGTGGAGGGCCTCCTTCAGCCGGATGAGGGCGATGTCGTTGTAGTGCTGTCGAGGGTTGTAGTCCGGGTGGATGACGATGTCGTCGATCAGGTGCAGAGTCCCCTCCCGGACCTTGATGCTGCCCACCCGGATGGCGTAGCGGGACACCTGGACTCGTCTGCAACGAGTTCAGAGGGCGCTGCTTTATTAGTAACAAAACTAGGCTAAAACATCAATTCAAAAAATCTGGTATGGATCCCACACTACTTCCTTTTACGTGTACATTTCTTAGCAGATGCCTTAAGTGTTAAAATAATGCTTGGAGCGAGCAAGATGACAATTCAAACGTTTACACCCTTAGTTTGCCACGAAACAAAGCAAAAAAATGTTCTAAATATCGCCGATTTTAACATCATTCAGTGGATTTTTCACAAAATAGCGCCAATAGCGCAAATTGAACCCATAACTTGGCGATATGTCGCCAAGTTTGCGTCAAACACTTGGCGACCAAAAGCTTGGCGATAATCGCCAAGTGGTCGCGCCAATTCATATCATTTGTATGCATTGAAATTAACGCTGATTTATCCCCAAAAGAGGTAAAACACCCCCTTAGGAACATTCGAATGCAACCACAAGGGGAGGTGCACAACTAGATCATCCTCAGAGCCTACATACCAAGCTAGAAGCTTCTAGACGTCACGAAAAAACTCGTCGCAACTAACTCGGGGGTGGTTGAAAAAGATTTTCGGCTGGTTATATGTTGTTAGGTACATATGCACGAGCTGACAAGTCGAAAAAAACTACTCAACATTCATTCGGGGGGTGAGCAAAATCAAAATTTAGACCCTAATTTGAGGGCATTTTTTTTCGCAATCACAATACTTCCTTTACACACAATGCAATTTCATCGGAAAACAGCAAAAACCACGCCCACTTATATGTAATTACATTGACTTCTCAAAGCCGGGGGGGGGGGGTAATTGACCCTCCTGCCCCCCTAAATGGCGGGCCTGGTGAAACTGTTGTCTTTCGTGCGGTTTCCATGGAGGCGATAAAAATTTCTAAAATTGATACGCCCATTTTAATGTAACCGAGTATAATAGACTGCGACTTTACATTTATTCTACCTACGCGGAAAAATGAAAACAGATAAAGAGACGATATTGGGTGCAAAGCATTCGTGCTTGACAGAAGTAATTCAAAAATTTATCTTTTTGACGGTAGTTTTTCGAAAAACATGTACAGAGTAATTTGTTATTTTTCGCCGATTTAAAAGAAAATTAAATGCCTTAATTTTATAGTTTTACTAGCTTTATACCCGGCGTTGCCCGGGTGCGTATTAATACAACATAGCATTCAGAAAAGAAAAAAAAACTATTCATTGTTCCCACCTTTAAAGTAAAAATTATATTAAAGCAGAAATTAATTTATTTCTAGTCTTAAAGGCTTATCTCCCTTGCAGACGTAACTGTCGTCGAATTAAAAGTTTGAAATTCAAATTTTTGATTATTTTTTTAAAGTCCAAAACTCCGCTCATGTGATTTCTAGTGCATCAAAGAACCTCTGGTGTAAGAGTGGTTAAAATCTGGAAGAAAAACAGGATTCACGGAAAGTTCACAAAAAAAAAAAATGTTTTTGCGTAATTCCTCTGATAGGAGGATAAGAAAAAAAAATTCTGTATCATACATATTTTGTACCAAATGAGAACATGAATTATAATTGTTTTTGACTTATTTCATGCTAAAATGAAATAGGTGAGCCTTGAAATGAAAATTCATTGTTTTAATTTTAATCTTTGTTGGAAAATGCTAATATTTAAATACCATAAATTTTATCAATTTGTAACCTAAAGGATCATGTCGATTAAAAAAATAGTCCTAATAACAGGCTAGATTCCTATAGGAGGGTAATTTTTTGACAAAAAACTTGAATTTGAGCTTTTTAGATTTTTTAAAATTTCCAGACCCCGCCTATGAGAATTCTAGGGCATCAAGGAACCTCTGTGTCAAGTTTGATGAAAATCTGAAGCAAACTGTGGATTTGTATAGACATGGTTCCCACTTCTTTTTCAAAATAAAAAATAAGGACTTTCTAAGGACCTTTTTCAAAACAATTAAGGGCCTTGAAAGTATTAATTAGTCAACAAATATGCATGAATTTTATAAGTTGCACAAACACACCTTTATTTTCAAGCATTTTTCTCCCCAAAAAATGTTTTTGAAGCATTTATCATTACATTTCAAACCCAAGACTAAGAAAAATTTTCAAAATAAAAAAATTGTGATCTGAACATTTTCTTCATGACAATTCCAAGGCTATCCATCGGCAATTTTACATCAAACACTGGACAAAAAAGTACCAGCTTTGAGTACAAGATGCACTAGAATCTTTGAGGGTGCGTTTTGCAGAAAAAAGTATAAAATATGTCTTATACAAATACATTAAGTTAAAATGAGGAAAAAAGGGTCAATTTACTATCTTTCTCAATGAAACAAAAATGCTAAAATGGATTTCAATAAAAGGCAAGGAATTCTAATTTGATGCTACTTCTATTTACTTCAGTATAGTTCAGATTTTGGTAAAATTATGACAAACTTAATTTTGTAAAAGTGAATTAATCACTTTTACAAAAATCTAACTACATATACAGGGCTAAAATTCAGGACATATGCCAAAGTTTCCAAAATAGTCTAAGCAGAAGAATTCTTCACTTTTATTAAAAGGAATTGCATGTAAACAATTTGGATAAATGTAAGAGATTTATGCAACACTTCAAACACAAACTTTTACAAAATGCAAGTTATCTGATACAATTGGAATTTGAAATCCATGATTTTCTATAACTCACTGGATGCAATGTTTGCAGTAGGAGGGGGGATCAAGAATTGTTTAAATTAGTGCTTTGTGAAGAGAAAATTTCAACTATCTGAGAAATGCTTTGCAAATATGAGCTGGAAAATTCAAATTATGACAAAATATAACAAACTGAGCTACTGTTATATTATTTGAAAAAATCTCAGCATTCAAGATAACCATTGGTGAAAGTCAATCATAAGTTTTACTTGAATCGATGCAAATGGAATAAAATTTTCAAGTGGAAGCAATTAAATAGCAAATGTGCAAGATTACAAAATATTTTTATTTGATTGCATTTATTGGCATGATGAATAATGCGTTCAAATGAGGCAAAATGTATGCCTGCAGCATGGGTTGAAAAGTATGGGTTTTAAAAGGGTGTCTACAGCTTGCAAAGCTAACCCATGTAGCTGCTTACGTCATTATCCTAATATTGAGAAAGTGGTTTCTAAGAAATAGTTGCAAAAAATTTATTAATAAAATAAGAATTAGGTAGTGAAAATAACAGTTCTTAGTAAGTAATTTTCTTTCTTTTTCCATGTTTTACGATGCTGTCTAGAAAAAGTTTCAATATGATTAGAGATCAAAAATACTAAAGACTCCTGCAAATTTTCTTTTTTTTTTTTTGTTGCCAGACAAATAATTCATCAAAAAATTCAGTATTTACATGTCAGTATTTACTTCTAAAAACATTTTGTTCTGAAGGAACTAGTTGAAAAAGATTTGTCAAACCTTCAAATGACTATGCTTCTTTAGACTTAGGTTGAGCACCACTGTTTTAAAATAAATCATTGTGATACGGATTACAGACGGAAAAATACGAGAAGACAAAAAATTTGCAGAGAATAAAAGTTTTTTTTTCTTATTAAAGCATCTATTAATTCATGTCTATATATACATTTTTCAAACTCCAAATGGCGAGTGGATATTTTCTAGACAACTACCCCCCCCTCCCCCAACACATATACGCTTATTTTCTTTGCTCACACTGAGAATGTTTAGATATCAACACAGGATCCCAATGAAGTAAAAAAGAAAAGTTGAAAGAATATTTTTTTCATTCTTGCTAGCAATTTTAAATCATTAAATTACTAGCAGTAGTGAAAAATAAGGTCTGAAAAATAAATTTAAGGACCTTGAATCAAAAATAAGTACTTTTAAGGGCCCTTATTTTTCAAAATGAAAAATAAGGAGTTTCTAAGGACTTTTAAGGACCGTGGGAACCCTGATAGAGAACAAGTATACAAACATACAAGCATTCACTCATTTTTATTGATATACTAGCTTAATACCCGGCGTTGCCCGGGTGCTTATTAATACAACATAGAATTCAGGGAAAAAAAGTAAAAATTATTATAACTCAGAAATAAATCTATTTCTCGTTCTGAAGGCTTATCTTCATTACAGACGCAACTGTCGTCGAATTGCAAATTTGAAATTCAAATCCGTGGTTCTTTTTATAAAGTCCAATGTGAATTCTAGTGCATCAAGGAACCTCTGTCCCAAGTGAGATTAAAATCTGACGAAAACTGTGGATTCACTTAAAGTTCACAGAAAAATAGCACCAGCTAAAAGCGAAAATGTATGAGGCAGTTAATCCATATTTTTGCATAATTCCTCTAATAGGAGGACTAAAAAAGGCTCGCAAAAATAAACATTAAATATCTGTAGGAGCCCCTCATTTTTCTGTATCATACATATTTTTTGTCAATAATGGGAACATGAATTATAATTGTTTTTTACGTATTTCAATGCTAAAAGGAAATAGGTGAGAATTAAATTGAAAATTCATTACTTTAATCGCAATCATTGTTGGAAAATACTCATATTTTAAAAATCTTAAATTTCATCAATTTGAATGCTAAAAGGCCTATCTCGATTGCAATATAAATAGGCTAGATTCCTATAAAAGGGTCATTTTTCGACAAAAAACTTGAATTTGAGCTTTTTAGATTTTTTAAAATTTCAAGACCCCGCCTATAAGAATTCTAGGGCATCAAGGAACCTCTGTGTCAAGTTTGATGAAAATCTGACGCAAACTGTGGATTTGTATAGAGAACAAGTATATATACAAGCATTCACTTATTTTTATAGATATAGATAGATAAGGCATTAAGGAAACAACATAAAAGAAAGCATCTTTGCTAAATATTGCCATGCTAAAATAAATATTTTCTTTTCCGGTTCTGACGCAACAGTACACAACTGTGGTTTAAAATACTACAAAGAGTTCAGATTAATATTCTTGGAAATTTGGATTAAACAATTTGGGTGAAAAAAAGTCAATCAAGAGCGACAGCAGAATCGAACCTACTATTTACGCGTTTCTATCCCAATACTCTATCTAACCGCGCCGCTGCATCTTAGTTTTCGTATGCTATTCATTGATATAATGTATAATAAAAAAACAGAAAAAGAAACAATTTTTAGTGGACGGCTCTATTTCCAGTCATTAGCTTTAAACTGACGGGTAAATCATGGAATTCGATAAAGAAATAAAAGAGTTCTCGCGTGGTAACAGAAAAACAGTCTAGAGAAATAAGTGTTGGACTTCAGAAGAGGTGTGGAAGCTTAAGCACGGATTTTAAATGCATGAAGGATAAAAGGAATTTAATTTAACACACACAAAAACAGATCACAACATATAAGAGCAAAAGAGAGAAGGAAGGATAATAATAATAAACTTTAAAAAGAACAACAAAAAGGTTGGCATAGAAACGAAGCCAAACTTAAAGTACTGAAAGCTGTTTAAACGTTCAAGGCTGAACTCAATTCAACATTAATATGGGTAAGATGTTTCACAAGCATGTGATACTTACCCCCCTCCCCTGAAGGCGAAGCAGTGAGCAGCAGTCAGCAAGTGCCGTTCGTCTATGATGGCCGCCCCACAGACGAAATTCTCAATGCCGAAGTTCCTCGTGTAAATGCCTGCCTGAAACGGTTAATAAAAGGTAAACAAGACACCAATGTCACAATACTCTGCACTCTTACCAAAAAATAAACTGTTGTTTTTACAGTATAATACTGAAAGGGGAGGTTTCAATTTAAAACTGTAGAGTGCACAGTAATAAACTAAAACTGGCAATTTTAGTTTATTACTGTAAAATTAGCAATTTTACAGTTTATGATCTTAACCCATTAAAGCCTAGCGTCCTTTTTTAGGGACAGTCCAAAAAAGGGTCTGAATTTCCCCAAAATGAACATTTTAACCAAATAATAGTGTTCAATGAGTACCTTGGTATTGTTTCAATTCGTTATTGGGTCATTTTCATTTTTCGGTGCCATTTGCTGTCCGTCAAAAAAATATTTTTTAAAAAAATTTTGAGCAACTTTAAATAAATTTACTTTTTGGTATGTTTATTAGCAGACAATTTCCAATACAGGAATTATAATTTTTAATAATATTTTTTGTTAAGAAAATGGGTTTTTTAGGAATGAGTTGAAGAGGAACGAAAAATACAGCTGTCCAAAAAATAAAGACTGAAGTTGAACAACAAGAATTTGAATTTGGTAGTCAAATTTTCCACTCTGTCATATTTTACAATCATGCTTCATACTTTAAATTACCTTCTAATAAAGTTAATTTGAATAAAAGTGAAAATTTTAATTTTTTAACAAATATCATAGAGTTGTCCAGAAATTAATGTCATGTCTGTTACCATACACATTTTTACAATTTTTAAACCACGTGCATTGAATTCTGGAATGACAACACTTCTATAGTACTGAAGCACATGGAAACAAGAAATAGCAACAGTTATTTTGAATGTTCAGTTTTCTTTAAAGGAAGCAGAAGTCTTTTATTAGTAAATATATTTTTATTGTGTTATGTCTGTTACCTTAATTACGTGCATAAAATAATTTTTTCAATTAATTATTTCAGCTAGATAATTTAGTTTAGTGGGATTGTACTCTAAATCAAGTAGAATTTTTAATAATTTTGTAGAATTTCTTGCTTCCACAATTTTTTTTTCTTAAAATGTCATGTCTGTTACTTGTCATGTCTGTTACCATATTTAGTAACAGACATGACAAATCAGGTAACAGACTTGACATGCTATTTTTTATGGTAAAAATTCCAAAGATATTTGGTTTTTTTTTTTTTTTAGAACGAATTTTAGTCAGAATACAGAATTAATGGACCAAAAGAAATTTTTTTGGATATATCTTTCCAATAAATTAGATATCAATTAAACATACTTCTTTTTGTAAAGTTTAAATTCAACGTTAAAAATGCACAAATATGCAGGTATACTGCAGACACGTGTTTCGGGGCTACAAGGAGCCCCTTTTTCAATGCAAGAAGTGTGAGCTTTAGGATGAATAATTAATGCCAATATTACCTGAAAATATATAAAATTGGTTAAAAAATTTTTATGTAAGCGTAAATTTGATAAGTTGTTTTTAAATACATAGATGGTTTAAAAGAGATAATTAAATCAAAATTATAAAACTATTTTTGTTTTCTTTATATGAGTAGGGCACTCACCCCAGCATAGAAACAGAAAAATACTCTAGAGAACTGTAAATTTTCTACCGAAGTTCAATCTTTTCATTTTGGAGGCTCAAGAAAACAAGCTTCCTTACACACTGGGGTTTTGTCTTAGAAAAAGTTAAAAGATCCCGTTGCATTTTGCTAACCTTCAGAGAGCAATAATCATGGGCCTGCAGCAATTTGGACTCATCTGCAGGCAATTCTTGATATACTGCTGCGAAAAATTGAACCAGAAGTTCAAACTTCATTTTTTTTTTCTAATGGCCCTACAACGCAGTATCGATTGAAGAATTTATTTTCTTTTAAACAAAAATATTTCGGAGAATTTCATAATAATATGGATCATGGTCCTTCTATGAAGTGGATCATGATAAGAGGGCTGTAGATGGTGTGGGAACTGCTGTTAAGCAAAGACGTAACATATCGTGCAGACATTCCTAATGCAAGGACACTATATAATATTTAAAAAACTAAAATGAAGATTAAAATTTATTTTGTGTCTGAAGAACATGTGGAAGCTTTCAGAAATGTGATTCCTTCTGCCATACTAGTTTTAAAAGGAACTATGCATACCCATCTTTAGGAAAGAGCAAAATGTCATTTGAGATATGAGCTGTTTTTGCAGACAAAAAAATGTTTGCATATGATTTGATTTCAAAAATTTTGACATTAACAGAAAAATACAGCCATAATATTGAAAAAAAAAAAAAAAAAAAAAAAAAAAAAAAAAACCCACAAGAGCAATCCACTGAAAAGTTTTTATGTAATGATTTTCTAATAAAAGACATAAGAGATGGAAATTTTGTTTTCGGTGAAACTAGAAGGAAAAAAGTCAGTAAAATATTTTATTTCAGAGATAATTAATAGGGAGGCAGGCCCATCATTTAGGGGGGAGGGCAATTGACCCCCCTGCCTCCCTAAATGACTTTGGGAAACCAATGTATTGGCATATAAGTGGGCGTGGTTTTTGCCACTTTTTGGTAAATTTTACATTGTGTGATTGTTTAATTTTACATTGTACAAATTGAATTGTTTTGGTTAATTTTACATTGTACAAATTGAACAAGATGATATTGTAATGAAATTGCCAAATCCATGGCTTACTGGATCGGCAACTGCAATATAATAATTTGGCGACTTATCGCCAAGTTGCCGACAAATTTGGCGAAAAAAATTATTTTTTTGATTTTGGTTCAATTTGGCAATATTTTGCGAAAAATCCACTGAATGATGTTAAAATCGGCGATATTTAGGAGATTGATCATTGTAAAACATTTTTTTTGTATTGTTTCGTGGTAAACTAGAGATGTGAATGTTTGAATTGTTATCTAAGAAATTTACACGTAAAAGGAAGTAGTGTAGTGTCCATACCAAATTTTTATATCATACTTTGAAGGAATTATAGTTGAATTATAACTAATATAGAGTATTTTTTCTGCTATATCAATTTTTTACAAATGAACTTTTAATTTTATGCCACGGGCAAAGCCGTGCGGGTACCGCTAGTAGTCTATAAAAGAAAAGCTGAGAAGGCATGATGACATAACTATGATTGTAAGCTACAAGAAACGAATCCCGTACTCAATCAAACCTTTAATGATGATTTGCAAAACTAAATAGCCAGAAAATACCAAAAGGGTTTGACACAATACGGTTAAAAAAAGCTCCAAAATTACGTTTACGCAGTAAGAACTTGCGAAACGTGCCCCGTCGCCTTTTTTGGATTTATTTTTAACGTGCAGCGAAATTTAATAACATTGTTGTTCACACATTTTCCAGTAATGTTCTCAAACAAGTATAAAGTGCTGCTAATGATCACATATCTTTGCTCTATAAGAGGATTTTTGCCTCCAACTCGGTTACTTTCGTATTCCATGATGATGAGGGCATAATAAGCACGAAACTGCAGTCCATGGATAAAAAAAAACGAGTTGTCGGTGTATTGCATGTTCCTGCCTTAGCCCTTGCTTAGAGGCGGTTACTCACTAGGGTGGGGCGAAAAATAAAAAGTTTTTCAGATCAACTTCTAATAGTTGCCAAAAGTTGTCTTTGGTGATAGTTAGCTTTTGTGCAAAATTTGAGAAAAATCGGTTTATATCTTCAGGGGGCGCTGCGAGTCGCAAAGTTTTACCATAGCTTTGTTATGGATTTTATGGTTAAAATATCAAAAAGAATGCCTTTAGCTAGTCTCTTTGCGTTTTTTTTTACTCAAAAGATGTTTTCATGCATTAAAAGCATATGAAATGACTCACAAACATTATTTTATATGATATATTTATATTTAAAAAAAAACCACTTTTTTTACGTTTTTGTTTCTTTTTAAATGCTTGAAATATAAATATATCATATAAAATAATTTTTTGTGAGTTATTTAATATGCTTTGAATGCATGAAAACATCTTTTGAGTAAAAAAACGCAAAGAGACTAGCTAAAGGCATTCTTTTTGATATTTTAACCATAAAATCCATAACAAAGCTATGGTAAAACTTTGCGATCGCAGCGTCCCCTGAAGATATTAACCGATTTCTCTAAAATTTTGCACAAAAGCTAACCATCACCAAAGACAACTTTTGGCAACTATTAGAAGTTGATCTGAAAAACTTTTTATTTTTCGCCCCACCCTATTACTCACTGCTTTACATCCGAGCTTTGCCTTAAAATTTACGAGTTATACCGTTCCCATATGCGGTCGCTCGCTGGTATTCTAATTTCACATTAGCTACCAGTTTTTTTCGGCTTTCCTTGCTCTATAAGAGGATTTTTGCTTCCAACTTTCGTATTCATCCTGTTAAAGGCATAATAAGCACGAAACTGCAGTGTCCATGGATCGAAATGAACGAATTGGCAGTGTATTGCATCATATATTTGTTTGCTTTTATGTAAGCATTCTTAGTTCACAATAAACTTCAATAAGTGCAAAATTTATTGAAGTAGGCAGAAAACATGTTATCTTCACCAAATGCTACACCCAGGGGTGACTGTGAGTTCATAAAAAAATACCTGAAAGTTTTAAAGAAAAAGTGGGGGGAGGGGAGTGTTTTTTTAAAACCAAGGCCCCTATTACTTAAGCACACCTAATTTTATAATTATCTATATACATAAAAGACTACTTTTGTATCCGTATGTCCGGGGTAATCTTCCAAACTACTGGACCGATTTTAACCATTTTTTCACCGTAGATAGCTACAGTAACAGAGAGCAGGATAAGCTATAATTTATTTCTAAAAAGCTTAGTTTAAAAAAGTTATTATGGAAAATAGTAAATTTCATGTAGTTTCTCCATTAAATGATTAAATTTTCAGTCCATTGTTGAAAAAAATTATTGCCTGGCAACAACAATATTAATACTGATCATAATGAAAATGTGAACCAAGGCTTCACTGGAGTAAGTATGAAATTTATTGCTTTCTTAGGATTTTTAGATTCATCTGTTCCAATAATCGCTAACGGGGTAAATAAAAAGATAATTGATTTTGGCAACAGTTAGAGAACAGAAAATGTTTATAGTAAAAAAATTTCTAAGTTAGGTACGTAAGATGTTTTCACCAATGTAGTCACAAGGATATAAACTAATGATGGGACTTATTTTACGTGTGCTGTTTGGAAATACTTGACTCCATTGCGGTTGATAAGAGAAATTTTGCTGATTTTAATTGGATGCTAATTAGCAAGGAGTGGTCAGAAAGGATTGGGAAGAGTCTAATTTTAAAGAGAAGGTCCTGAAGTTTTGTTATCTCATAGTTTAGTTGTCACCATGCGTTAAACGAAGGAGCAACGAGCGTTCGCCGCCGAATCTTACTTTTCAAATAATCTTTCGGCGGTCGCCACTCAACGTGCCTTCAGAACTCGGTTCATGGTTGGGAATCGACTGTTTTGTGGGTGAAAATATTTAGGGAAAGTGGGGGTGTGGCAAAAAGAGGCCCAGGAGGTCAACGGATTCCCAGAACCCTAGAAAACGTCGAAAAAGTGAGGGAGTAGTTTTTGCGCTCTCCCAGGCGTTCGGCGCGTAAACACGCTGCTGCTTTGGGTATTTTTGATTGGACACTGAGACGAATTCTTCACAACGAACTCCAGTTTCATCCCTACAAACTTGCTGTGGTTCACCAGTTGAGTGATAACGTCTCCTTGAAAAGTGACGTACCGTGGCCAGCCCGCTCCTCCGATTTGACACGCCGTGACTATTTTTATTTAAGTATCTCAAATCGATCGTTTACAACGACAAGCCCCGGACCCTGCAACGCCTGAAGAACAACATCCGGCTTACTATTACCAACATCCCAGTCGATATGCTAGAAAGAGTGCAACAAAACTTCAAATCTAGGGTAGATGAGTGCATCATTAACAGGGGCCGCCATTCTTCCCGATGTAGTTTTTAAATCTAACTAATATAAAAATTCAGAATGGGTACCATATCTTAAAAAAAGTAGTAAACTGATACATTAAGTACTTTTCCCTTAGTTGACTTTTCAAGTCTGCAAGTTTATCCGCCGCACCCTGTACCAAGCTTATAACATTTCCGATTTACCTAAACATTATTTGTAGCGTGCATTTGTATTTAAGGTGTGTAATACAGTTTTTTAGTTCGTCCAGTCAGAAAAAATTGCCATTGTTTACAGAAGTAGCCATTGTGTGTATAGCTGCGCACTTTATTGTTGAAAAATTCATGAACGAGTGTCACTAAAACACCATACCCGGCAGAAACCCGGGCAGGGTCGGGTACCTTGCTAGTACATACATAAAAATTAATTTCCTTTCATAAACTAACACATTTCATATATTCAAAGTTTTTAGTCAAAATATTGTACATGCATTTAATTAAATTGTAAATGAGTAATAAAACTACTTTTGAGCTGGTGATGAGCAATTATCTCCAAAAAAATTTTTAAGGAGGAAGCTAAAGTCTAACAGAACTACTGTTTGTTGTGCGAAAGCATTTATAAAGTAATGAAAGCTGCCTTTGTTACATTTTGTTACGTTTCATTTATTTGTCTCCCAACTAAGGGTAATAAGCATCAAAAGTTCAAAAGTGAGAAAAATTTGATTCTCATATCGGATGCAAATAAAATAATTTAGTAAGGTAAAAACAATTAGAATTTTCATATTAACATTTCTATTTGATGAATAATTATTGGTATAATCATTAAAAATTCGAAAAAGAAAAAAAAAAAATCTCAAACATTAAAATACCAGAATCGATCATGAAAATACCGGAACACAATCACCCCTGGCTATACCAAAGCGGAAGCTAAAAAACTCGCGAGAGTACTTACTATGGACCAGCATCAATCTGCCACGACTGGTGACACATGAATCATCATAACACGTTTCAAAAATGGGCGTAAACGTGCCCACACTACCTACTTTCCTTCCACTGCATATCACACCCCGCTCATAGCTTGTAGCGGGATTTACATGAGAATGGAACGCATGGAGAGGTGAGAATAGGATAGTTGGACGTGTTGTTTTGAATATATATTATAAGCACATCATGAAAATAAGTGGTAGGTACATACAACACATATTCGTCGCTTTGGAAGAATAATGCTGCAACTCAAAAAAGCCCATTTTTCAGGAGAGCAATTTTTAACTTTTCAGAAACTAACTTCTATCGCGCTTGTGCTCAAAACTATTGCGACTATTTTAATGAAACTAGCATTAAAAAACCGCATTTTAATCTCTTTTCTAATGTAGCATGAATGACTTCAATGGCATTTTAACTAATGACGTCATTTTAATTTGACGGATATTTTTTTTTTATAATGACGGATATTTTTGACATTTTCGAGAAATAACCATGTTCATCATAAAGAGCGATTTTTTCTGAACAAAATGACATAAAAATGTCATTTTTCGATTTTTTTGAGTTGCAGCGTTATTCTTCCAAAGCGACGATATGTATTGATAGACAAGAATTGATTTGCGATTTTAATCTCTGGCACTTTGTTCTTCCATGTGTTCTTTTTTCCTGTCATTTGAGTAAATTTTAAAAATCTTAATAGTTATTGTAATATTGAAAGCATAGTTTTATGGTAATAGCGTAGCATAATACAGTACTTAAGTTCCTTAATTGAATCATAGATGGCGCTATTGATATTCCTTTTCCTTTTTTTTTTTTTTTTTTTTTGTATCTCTGTGGTGCCCACTGTGAAGCAACCTATTGATTGCAATTCTTCATTCTGCCAAAAAAAAAAAAAAAAAAAAAAACGTAAAAAGGGAAACAGATTTTCATATTTGAATCCTTCCCTTTCTTTTGTATGAATTGAGAGAGAAAATTTTGGGCGTTTGGGCACTGCGTGTGCTTTATCGATGGAACAATTGAAAATTTTAGAACAGACAGCAATCGAAAAAACATCTCGAGACATGTTGATGACACAAAAATTATGTGCTCTCGTTTGCCCGTTATCGAGATACTCTTGTACGAGCCTTAAAGATTAACGATTTTTTTTCAACAAGCACCCAATTCAAAGACTTGGCGAGGAATTGAGCTCACAATTTCACCGCCTGCGTGCGCAAACCGTCTATCTACAAATCGCGTGAAATATATTTGACATTTATTCATTGAAACCTGCTACATTTGGTGACTATTTTCAAAAATGTGGGCAAACTATAAACCTCATCTTTCGATTACTGAGACATGAGAGCAAGCAATTTTTTCATCCAGAAGCATGTTTTACAATGCTCTTTCCAGTGCTACTTATTTAAATTTTCTCACTATATTGTGGTTTCTTGGCAAGGGCGGATCTATGCAGTTAAGTCTATTTTTATAATAAATAATTTTATTTAAAAAAAAAAATTAAAAGCTTCTTCATCTGATCTGCAAGGCCGTATTCAGGAATTTTTTTCGAGGTGGGCCCGTTTTGCACATGACCCCCTCCCTCCCCGCCGTTTCTTTTAATATACAGGGTGTCCACTCCAATCGTGGACCAATAGCTAATTTCTAAACCGTTAGAGATAAGCATATAGTTTATTTAGGAAAAAATCTCCAAATTACGAAAGGAATTTTGGGTCCATTCAATGTTTTTCAAAAAATCAAATTTTGAAAGAGTTACGAAATTTAAATTTTTATACAGCCCCCGAGTCCTATCAATCATATTTAGCAAAACATTCTTGACACTGTAACGTTTAAAACTAAAAAAAAATCACTCTTCTACCACAAAAATTGACCGAGTTATGACGTTTTGAAAAATCAAGATTTTGCATTGTTTTATGACGTCATCGAGACATCACTTAAGGGACCGTTTGCGAAATCCTTCAAAATCTTGATTTTTCAAAACGTCATAACTCGGTCAATTTTTGTGGTAGAAGAGTGATTTTTTTTTAGTTTTAAACGTTACAGTGTCAAGAATGTTTTGCTAAATATGATTGATAGGACTCGGGGGCTGTATAAAAATTTAAATTTCGTAACTCTTTCAAAATTTGATTTTTTGAAAAACATTGAATGGACCCAAAATTCCTTTCGTAATTTGGAGATTTTTTCCTAAATAAACTATATGCTTATCTCTAACGGTTTAGAAATTAGCTATTGGTCCACGATTGGAGTGGACACCCTGTATATATATCTTTTTTCTTGCTTTTGTACTGCTCCTGTATTTGTTTTTCGCAGTGGTGTAAGTTTTCTCTATTTGGGGTATATGTTATCGGGGGAAGGGGGGGGGGACGATCAAACTGGCAAGGAGCTCGTCTTGGCCCCGAATTGGTTTGGAGAGCAGGAAGTGCTAATAATAGCTCCGTTTTAAAGTATGTTTAGCAGCTGATGAGAATTTAAATTGCCAAATTTTTCTGTCTTTCGTTAAGTTTTCAATCATATAGTAGGTACGAAGACAAAAATCATTTAATATTTTTCTTTTCTACCATAAAAAATGTAAAAAAATGTTTTTTCTGTTCCACGTTAAAAGACTTTTCTGGTTTCGGGGTGATGGGGAGCCCTCCTCTAGATACTGCGTATCTGTTTTGTTAGGCACTGGCAAAAATTCATTGATTTCATGACGGAGAGGGAATAGTTAGTTACCATCCAGGGCCAGGCTCCGAACTCTGATTCGACCCCGCCGGCCACGTAGCCGTTCCTCGTCTTGTTTGGAGATTTGTCCAAGTTTGGCACCACCCGGGGCTTCGGGGGAACCACCCTGTTCAGGCCGTAAATTGGACGCGTACCACACTCTGCAAGAGACACGTGCAAGGATCAGTCGAAACATACAAGCATATGTAATACACCGCCAACTCGGCTATTTCGATCCATGGACTGCAGTTTATGGCTCTCTTTGCTCTATTAGAGGATTTTTGCCTTCAACTCGGTTCCTTTCGTATTCCATGTTGATGAGTGCATAATAAGCACGAAACTGCAGTCCATGGATCGAAATAGCCGAGTTGGCGGTGCATTGCGTGTTCCTGCCTTAGCCCTTGCTTAGGGGCGGTTACTCACTGCTTTATACAAGCAGATATCAAGTCCTGAAATCGAACTATTCATTACTGGTACTGGCAAAGTAGCTGAGGAATACATTCTGCAATGCTTCCTATTAACCCATTTATGCCCAAGTTTTTTTTAACAATTTTTTTCAACTTTTATCTGTTTAAAACTTTTACTTGGAATGGTTTCCATACATTTTAGGCTTAAAATAGTGCGCCGTTGCCATATTTATTAAGTTATTTAACGTCCTGTTTATGGGATATTTTGCAGATATGTGAGCAAAATACGACCTTAATTGACTTTACTTTTGCAAAGTAACATTATAGAAGGTATCTGTGATCCATTTTAAGCAAATAATTTTAAAATAGTTTAATTTTATGGGAAATATGTTCATGGGAAATAAGTTCACTACCCATGCTGGATCGTTGCTTGACTGATTTGTCTGAAAGTAGCTGTCAATAAATAAACTCTAATGTCCAAATAGTGGCTCTAACTGGTTCTCTCAAGAAGAAGGACTATTTAACTTGTGAAAAACAGCTTTAGGGCAATTCCAGGCAACATGGGAACTCGGTGTTAGAAAAAAATGTTGAAAAATTGTCTTAATTTTTTTTGTACGTTCTCTATATTGATTGAAGTTTACAAATTAGAATAAGGTAACTTTAGTCGAATCATTTTCTTTTTGTAAGAGAACTTGTTATATGAGCTCACAATCTTGTGAAAGTCTCTCTCTGCTAGACACAATTTTAAACGAGTATATTTTATTGGTTTAGAATGTTTCCACAATTTAATTGCATTTTTTCCTGGCAGATTTATTCGATAAGAAAACAATTATTAATAGTACATTTTGAAATTTATTCTTAAAATAATTTTTTTAAGTAGTTTTTAAACCATTAAATTTTGTGTAACGTGAGTCACGAAAACTTAATTTTTTTAATATTTCCAAATTTTATAGCTTATAAATGAAATTTTTTTTCCTGTTTCTCCTACTCATGTTTACAGGGTGGCGTAAAAAGATGGGAACTTTTGAAAAAAGAAAAAAACAAGGAATAATTTTTTTTTAAATTTATTCAGGATGCCTAATGTACACTACAACATTGGAAATTTAAGAAACATTCAAGTTTTGAAGATGATATCGCGAAGATGATGTCCGTCTTGCCGGATGCATTCAGCAAGTCGATTTTGAAAATTCTTCATTACCTGGTGCAAAGTGTCGAGTGGTATTGCTGCGATCTTTTCTGTAATCCTTGTTTTGAGTGCAGGTAGGGTTTTGGGACGTGTATTGTAGACTACACTCTTCAAGTAACCCCATAAATAAAAATCGCACACTGATAAGTCGGGGGAACGAGGTGGCCAAACAATGTCAGCGTTCCTGGAAATGACGTGGTTACCAAACAGGCGCCTGACCGCTGAACCAGTTTGCTCAAAATTGTCAACCCACGTTCGAATTGCATGTTTCGTTGGAATGCGAGCGCGAGGAGGAAGGTTGAAATGCCGCCTAAACTCGCGTAAAGCCTGAACCAAACTGTCACCATTTTTATAATAAACGCGCACGGCTACTACACGTTCTTGTACGTTCCACTGATCCATGGCCACTAAATCTCCAATGCTACTGTACAACTTGCCACCTTCCTCCCGTTTCTCCGCCCCTCACAGTGCTGCCAACATCAAATCCAAAAGTTCCCATCTTTTTGCGCCACCCTGTATTACAAAAAAGAAATTATCGAGCAATTTAGAGTTTTTTGCTTTTTTATTCCAAAAATAAGGATGTTTATTTTGTAACGTGAGTCACGCGAAAAGTGAGTTACAGCCAATATAAGCTAATATTTACTTTTTAAAAGTATTTAATGTGCCCTAATATTATTTTAGGGTCTAATGGGAGGGTTAACACTTGTATACACCTATATATAATTAATAATACTGATAAAATTAAATATAAATAGCGTAATTTTAATTCTTTTAGTGTTTTATAATCTTTCAATTAGTGCACTGGGTCCCTCTTTTGGCCTTCAGCTTTCCAATGTGTAGCATGTGTTTATGCATGCACATATTTTTCTTCCGTATCTAAGAAAGGTTTTTCATTGCAGTAAAAGAATTTTTTAAAATATTTAACGAGTAACCGCAGTATGACAGAAAAGGTGCCGAGAAAAATTAGAGCAAGAAGGGAAGTAAATTGCATGTAAACAGAAACATTGTCTGTGGATGAAAGAATGTCTAACGAGAAAAGTCGAAAGGCTAAGGATATTGCCTCTAGCAATTCAATATAAGCTGAAAAATAAACATATTTTTACTTTCAAAGGAAATTTTGGCTAAATTCAAACTTTTTAAATATCGCTTCAACAAATACACAAATATGTAAATACACTAAGGAAGACTCGCCAAAACAAGGAGAAATTCCGTTAATTCACCTCACAGTTAAACTGTAGTCATAAGTGAGTTACTCAATACTCATCCGTAAATGTAATATACATTTGAAAAGAAGATTTCAATGTCCACTGAACTCATGCTGAAAAAATTATTTATCCCAAGAAAATCTAAACAAAAATGATTTAAAAAATTAGCTTGAGTGAGAGAATTTTTTTTTATACATATAAAATTGGAACATAAGAGAAATTTTAAAAAGCAAGGTTAACATCTCACTTGTTCTCTTTTGAGATGCTTAATATTTAATTATTCATCAGTAGTCGTGGATGAGAAAAGTAAGTTCTTTGAAGAGCCTACTTCTGACTGCAGTCAACTAATTTTACAGCCATTATGCAACATTAAATGTTGTGATTGGTATCAGTATCAGATGAAATGTAATGGTGTGATATATTCTGTAAAAGTTTCCAGATGTATGAATTGAGAATTTGAAATCAGTACAATGCAGCCACAGAGAAAATATGGGAAGTAGTATAAAAATCTGGTATGGACCCCACACTACTTCCTTTTACGTGTAAATTTCTTACTAGTTGCCTTAAGTGTTAAATAAAGTGCTTGGAGTGAGCAAGGTAACAATTCAAATATTTACTCCCCTAATCTGCCACGAAACAATGCAAAAAATATTTTGCAATGCTTAATTTTCTAAATATTGCTGATTTTAATATCATTCAGTGAATTTTTCGCAAAATATCGCCAATAGCGCCAAGTTGAACCCAAATTCGAAAAATATTTTTTTCGCCAAATTTGTCGCCAACTTGGCGATATGTCGCCAAGTTGGCGACAAACACTTGGCGACCAAAAGCTTGGCGACATATCGCCAAGTGGTCGCGCCAATTCATATCACTTGAGTCTGCATTGAAATTAACACTGATTTACCCTAAAAAAGGGTAAAACACCCCTTGGAATCATTCAAATGCAACCACAAGAGGAGGTGCACAACTAGACCATCCTCAGAGCCTACATACCAAGCTAGAAGCTTCTACGACATATAGATTTTGAGTTATGCGACCCACATACGCACACACGTACATACAGACGTCACGAGAAAACTCGTCGTAATTAACTCGGGGGTGGTTGAAAAAAAAATTTCGGCTGCTTATATGTTGGTAGGTACATATCCACGTGCTGACAAGTCAAAAAAAACTAAGGAATTTTCATTCGGGAGTGAGCAAAATCAAAATTTAGACTCAAATTTGAGTGATTTTTTTTTCGCGATCACAATACTTCTTTTACTACGTAAAAGGAAGTAAAAAAGACAAACATATGTTTTGGAAAATTGAATTGATGAATCCACTCTGTGACCGTTCAGAGAGGTTAGATGGCAGCTGTTAAGAAGAATTTTAACCCTAGGTCTATGGGACAAAAAATTCGTGCTGCGAAAAATTGGCCGTTAAGAGGGGTGGCCGCTTTGTAAAAGTGACCGCTCGGAGAGGCTTTA
Organism: Uloborus plumipes; assembly: GCA_038373865.1. Taxonomy (NCBI): domain Eukaryota; kingdom Metazoa; phylum Arthropoda; class Arachnida; order Araneae; family Uloboridae; genus Uloborus; species Uloborus plumipes. The sequence continues at coordinate 13,269 of JAXGGA010000089.1, read as the reverse complement.
CTGTATTTAAAACTGATCAACTAAAGAAAACAAGCCATTAAGCATTAATTTTAATTGAATTTAGGTGAAATCTCTACACAAAATTTTCAAAATAAGATGTAAAGTAAAGGACTAAAACGGAGATGTAACGTGAGTCACGAAACTATGTAACGTGAGTCACACTCAAAATATTGAATAACTTAATTAGTGACTGCAAAATGAACTTAATTTTCGTATATATCACAACTTAGAAACATATTTTGTTCCATGAAAAGCAGTTTTTTAATTTTATTATTCTGAAAGAGCAGGAATCTTAGGTTTTTAATTACCCAAAAAACTCGAGTTCCTTTTTTTTGTAACGTGAGTCACGCGGTTAAATTCAGGTTGAAACACCATTTATTTCTGTTGAAACTTAAAATGCTGACATCCACAGATTCTCACTGCATACCAGATGACTGTCAACAGCTTTATTTAAATCAGGGATGGTATTTCTTTAATATATATAACATTTACTTTTGTAAAATCACGTCAAATTGTAACGTGAGTCACGTGGAATTGCCTTTTAGTAAAAGGATATACCCATTACAGGTTTTTGTATGCAGTAACTAACAAGCGTCCTGTTTTTAGGCTACTGGGCATAAATGGGTTAAAATTACGCAATAAAAATAAAGCTGAATTGAGTCGATGAGCAGGGTCGGACTGGGAATGAAATTCGGCGCGGGCATCCAGACAAAACCGGCGCCTCTCCAATTATATTAATTAAAAATTACATTAATTAATTATTAATTAATTAATTAATTTCAAGAAGCATTAATTATTAAAAAAATGTCATAATTTATACACTAAACTGAATAATTAATTGCATGAACAAATCAACTAATTATCAAAAATAAATAATCTAAAAATGAATTTAAATATTAAGTTTTTTTTTTTTTTTCAAAATCAATAAATAGCATTGTTAAAAATAAATATGTTTAAAAAAATTAATTTTTGCTTTCCTTGAATAATAAAATCGATCAAGGAATTATAAAACAGTTTTTTCTAAATTTTATTAAGCGACATTAATATAAATTGCTAACTTTCTTGTATCATGTATAAAACTGACAAATTGTTTTACTGTTACTACAGTTTTCTCGCAATTTCTCTAGGTGACATGTTATCAAGTCAACATATCTTTTCCGAAAATGAATTTCGAAAGCAAAACTTAATTTTTACTACGCTTATTAAAAATAATCGAATATATGAAAGTTTATTAAGCTCATTATTAGCAAGTATTCAGCACCTATTTCAGATGCTTACTTTTTGTAGTTTTTCACTGTCTTTTTTTTTTAATTATTGATCGCTTATCTTTTACAAAGGAGAGCCTATGCATTCCCTTATCCCTCCTTCTAAGTTAATAGTAAATTATAATTCTAGTAATTCTAGTAAGTGAAACTGCTTCCAATTTTGGGACTCACACGCCGAGTCATCTTCAATGGCGGATTTACCATGACACAAATGTCGCAAGTGCTTGGAGCCCCTATGATCGTAGTAGCTTCAAAGGGATTAAAATATCCATTAGATAAATGTTTTACGTTGTCCTGTGGTAGAGAAAAAGAGGCCCTCAAAAATGCATTGCGACGGGCCGGCAAACCTGTAAAACATCTATTAGTCATCTTGTAGATCACTGGAAATCGTGGCACATCTTAAACAAACATTATTCGACAAAAAAAAAACCAAGCTTTGACCTAAGAATGATCAATATTGTTGTCGACGAGCAATATGTCTGCCATTGAAAAAAATATAATTCCAGAGTTTGAACAATTTATGGAAAAGCTAATGGGGATTTAACTTAAATTGGAGAATCTAATTTTGACACTATGACATGGAACGAGAAAGGAAACTCCAATAATTTATTTCTCTTGATCAAACATATTCCAGTTATCTCATAATATCCGTGTTAATATCTCTGATAAATAGTTGCTATTTATTACGCTATTCACATCGGCACACAGGCACGCATTAAACTCGGTGAGACTTTAAAAGTACTAAAAGTATTGCATAGAAATTTTGAATATCGAAACGTGAAATAACAACTGAAATTACCAAGAAGGAAAAAAAAGATGAATCTCTTTATTCTAATAACCTCTATAGGCAAATCGTATTGGGTAAATAAGGAGAAAAACGTGTTACTAACTCGCATAGTGGTTAATTATTATTTTAAAGTAAAATTGTAATCTTAATCTCCCCAAAAACAACAGTGTTGTAAAAAAATCCCCCGCCAAGAAAACCTTAAATACTCAGACTTAAAAAGTTATGATATCGAGTTTTCCCGCCAAGTTTTGCCAAACTCCAACTAACCTGTATGTATAGTTCTTTAAAATTGTTTTCAGTTTTGCCAGGCGGGAAGCTTTGTCTTGTGAGGTGGTTGCTTAATGAGTAAAAACTTCCCGCCTGGCAGGACTGAAAACAATTTAAAAGAACTATACATACAGGTTAGTTGTAGTTTGGCACAAACTTGGCGGGAAAACTCGATATCATAACTTTTTAAGTCTGAGTATTTAAGGTTTTCTTGGCGGGGAATTTTTTTACAACACTATTGTTTTTGGGGAGATATCACATGTTTTTGCATTAATATTATTTCTTTGCCTGTTTTTTTTTTCTCTTCAAAATTTACTTTGAATGTTTTTTTTTCCCTTCAACATTTTTCTTGGCGGTCGGAACATCTGTGGTTTTCTTGGCGGCATGCATTTGGTGCAAAAGTTCAAGGATCTTCTTCAGTCTAGGATAAATTTGAAATCAATCACAATGTACCACCCGAACCGACGCAAAACAAAGCTAGTTGCTAACAATACTACGATTAAATTAAAAGTTAAAAAAAAAAACCCAACCCTTACTGCCGATCTCATATTAAAATGAACTAAATTGAAGATCCCTTTTAAGGCAAGGATTCAAGTGAAACAGGCCATCGCAAATTACAATCGCTACTGGAAATGAATTACATTAGAACGTTTCTTGATAAAAACATCGTGACGTCAGCGTGACGTTTGCCGATGAAAAACGAGCTAGATAAAACGTCACAGCCTACTTGGCGAATAAGAGGAGATCGCTGAGTGCTTGTGAGCTCTTATTGGCTCCACCAGTAGTGACGTTATGCCAAGTTAAGTTGATGATAATGTAATTCACTTCCAGTAGCGATTACAATTCGAAGCGATCGCAGTGCTGTTTCACTTGAATCCCTGCCTAAAAGCCTTATGCAATAAAATCAATTACAAATATTTTATTTGTTAACAAATAGAAACTGGCAACAGATGAAATTATAAATCATTGAGTTTTCTTTCCTCGTGGCCCAACAATGAAAACATAAATGCTCAGATGTTGAACAGAGCTAGTAGATAGAAATCGGACCAATTTTAAGCATTAATAACTCCGGGGTGCGATGACCACGGGGGGTAAATTTTGGGAAAATGTCCTCAATGTCTCATCGAGAATATTCATACCAAAAATCAACACTAAAGACCCCCGGGGAGAAAAGATACGGAAAATAAAAACGAGGGGGGAGGGGTGGAGGGTTGAAAAACCCCCTATGCCGAGCTTTGGGACAAAATAAATGTGGGTGCAAAAGCAGAGCTCAATCCGAGTTACCGTTTAGTCTGGACCCCTGTCAAACAATTTTTAAAAAGTGCGAAAAATAGCGATTTTATAACATGTATCACCCCTCCCCCTGAGGGTCCTGGATGTTTTGCTTTAGTATGTGCCGTCAGGGGCCGCTGGAGATTGAGTATACCAAAAATGAACTCTAAGGATCTTTATGGGGCTGACATACAGAGGGGTGAAAACCCCGATTTGGTTACTCGCGTAAACAGTCCTAGTCGCTCTTTTACATTTTTAATGGCGACGGAAATTTCTTGGCGGCTTGTATTTGGTTTTCTTGGCGGGGCGAGACGCTCCCGCGTCCCGTGATACTATTATAAATGCGAAAGTTTGGATGTTTGGATGTTTGTTCCTCTTTCACGCAAAAACTACTGAACGGATTTAAATGAAACTTTTACCATAATGTAGCTTATACATCAGAATAACATATAGGCTATAATTTATAACGATATTCGAAAAAGTTTGATTGGTAGCACTTTTTCATTCCAATTTAAGGTACATTTTTCGCATAAATCCGCGAAGGCTTCTAGCAAACTAATTCAGTATTTAGTGCATCATCTCAACTCCCTGTCGATAGGTAGAATTGCGTGTATCATTTCCGCTTTTCGTATTAAATGTTCAAGGCTTTTCTCAAGTCAAATCAAAAAGTAATTTTTTTCCAGCTTCATGTTTAATATAAAGGCTTTTACATAGACATTGGAAACGAATGCGCGCCAGCAGGCAAACGAGCTTTTACTATGATTTGTATTTTAAAACATTTTGTAGTCTTAGTTGTAAGTAGAATATTTATCATTAAGACAATGTGTTTTTTATTGTGCTTTGAAACGTGCAAATATTATTTTGTAGAATAAATTGTACTCCTTTATTAGTAGATTGTTCACTGCATCAATTATTTTCTCGAGTTTTGTTTTAGAGTATCGGTAACGTAATCGCTTGAAGAGATTGGCAACTGGATTTAGGTTCATTATTTTCCAATTTGATGGAGCTTTAAATACAACTTAACGGTATTTCTTAAATATTTTTGCGTTGATTGGTCACTTTCTCTGGGTACTTACAACAGGGCAGTTTCTTAGTATCCGATTGAACTGGAATTTTTCCAAATTTGCTGCAAGATTTCAATAACTGAGATTCTCCTCGATTTTTTCAACTGACGCCAGTTTTTGTGCCAAAGACTACGTAATAATACTTTACTTTTTACACGACATAACCAAAATAAAACAATTATTATCTGATATTTACCGACTGGCGGCAAAATCTCAATCATCGATATAATACTCCCACATTTGAAAAGTTGGAGTATTATATTGATGATTGAGATTTTGCCGCAGTCGATAAATACCAGATAATAATTGTTTTATTTTGGTTATGTCGTGTAAAAAGTAAAGTATTATTACGTTTTTTTTTTCTTTTGTTTTCCGATTCCTATGTATCCATTAAAAACCTTTTTAAAATTATGTCAAAAAGTAAAGTAATCCACATACTAAATTAATAAAACCCTTAAACAAGACTAAAATTACCATTAATTTGCATTTTTGCATAAATAATTGCTAAATGTTCCCTATTAATTTTGAAATCATTTAGGATAAAAACTTTTAACGTCATTTTATGGTCAACAATAGTATCTCAACATTTGATTTCCATTTCTCTGTGACAAAAATTAGTGACATAAAAGTAAGGAGGGGAGCAAAATTATCCTAGGTATCCCAAAACAGTTACGCAAAAATTTGGTGACATTTTAAAAATTGTCAAAGCGGTGTGTTTTGAGTTCTTTCAGTTCAGGGGAAAAAAAAAAAACAAAGGTGAGTATATAAATTGTTTCTCAATATTACTGACCCAGGCAACGCCGGGTATTTTTGCTAGTAAATAATAATGTAGTGAAAACGATCAGTGATAAATTAGTTACAGAAGAAATATAGTTAAAAAGCAGCTTAATATGTGAACAAGTACTACAGTTATTTAGAATGTTAATGATTTTTAGAAATTGGATTCGGATTAAAGGGTCAGCACATTTAACAATAAGGAGAAATTTCAAAAGTATACTTTTCCCTTTTCCTTACTAAGCTATTTATAATTTCATCAAAATTCAGGATTTTCATCGAAATCCGTTTCCCATATTACTAACAAATCGCCTATAAGACTGTTTTGAGACTACAAATTCAAAAAAATTTCGATCGTGTACCATGAACTTTTTCTCTACTAACATCACCAAAGATCTTCCAAAACAGCGTTTTTAGAGCTACAATTTCGAACATTTCCGGGGAAGAGCCGTCAACTGAATCAGGAATTCAACAGCATTTTTTAAGTTTCAATTTCGAAAAATGAACGGGGGAGAAGAATTAGCAGTAATAGCGTCAAATGGTGTAGTGACAGTAAATAATTTGTTCGCGACGGAAGATTTAACTTTAAAAGATCTTTGCTTTTGAATATTATGCAGGATTGCATAGAAGCAAAGAAACAAATTTTAAAATTTGAATCGAAAATTTTTTGTGGTATGTGTCTGTTGGGCAACTTTTTATTAATTTGAAATTTTGAATTTTTAAACCGAACAATTTTTTTTATAACACTCATCAATAAAACCATAAATAAAAATAAAATAATCATAATTTTTTTTTATTTTTTTATTTATTTTTATATTTTGTGAAGGATTAGTGATTGGACCGTTTTTAGAGCAAAAAAAAAAAAAAAAGAAAAAAGATAGCCAGCAAATCTTAACATAGCATTTTGTTAACAAGGTAGCACAAATAAATAATTACAATAAATAATTGCAGTAAATCAATATATTTATATATAAATATATATGTATTAATCATTATTTTACTTACATTTTGAAGTGCATCCAAATAATTGTTGTATACTAACTTTAAATACAATCTTCAAAAACGCATTTGCGGAAAATTTTAGTAAAGCTAATACCCTCATCTCCTCGTCGTGTCAAAAGAGCTAAAATGAAACATTTTCTATGCACGCTGAACAGGGCGCCGGAGCCTAATTATCATCCGGACAATTACCCCCAGCGCTCCCCAACCTTTATCCTTTGTCCGCCCTTGTCCACCTTAAATGGTAGTAAAAAAGCATTGATTTCCAGCAAGGTCATGGTTTCCAGTCCAAGATGTCAGATGCGGAAGGGCTCTAAGCAATAAGTTCAATAAAACTGTCTGGGGAATCTTCCGACACAGACAGGGGGCAATAAAAATCAATGCCAGAATCGGGGCTATTTTCAGTCCTGCTGATGAACAAAAAACAGATGTGGTTCAATTGCTTGTAAGCTCTACGTTGTAATGTGAGCTGTGATAAAGGAAGTGGCTATCCGTATGGCCTTTTCTCTGTCCCCGCGCGTCTTCGTCTTTCCCTTAAGGTCTTTCCTACAATGGGTCATTAGGATCAGGCTAAGAAGTGGCAAAGACCCCCCATAGTGTGGGAAAGAAAATGAGAGTTGGAAGTCTAAACAGCTTTTTTTTTGCGGCGCCCCCTTGCAGCTTTGGAACCGCCCTGCCCCCAAGGGCGCTGAAGCTTGAAGCAGCAATGGCGTTTTAAGTACGAAGAGCCTTTGGTCGATGAGAAGGGGGCGCCGAAGCTCGAAGCAGTATTGGCGTTTTAAGTACGAAGAGCCTTCGGTCGGTGAGAAGGGGGCGCCGAAGCTTGAAGCAGTAATGGCGTTTTAAGTACGCCCCTTAACCGACCAAATATAGCAAAAAATTGCATTTTTGGGACTTATTTTACGAAAAAACTGCCAAAACCCCTCATTTCTGCAACCCTTTCCGAAAATGACCCCTCCTTAACCAGAAGCTGGATCCGCCCGTGGTATAAAGAGTGCCTTCGGTCGGTGAGAAAGGGGCGCCGAAGCTTGAAATAGTATTGGCGTTTTAAGTACGAGCCTTCGGTCGGTGAGAAGGGGGCGCCGAAGCTTGAAGCAGTATTGGCGTTTTAAGTACGAAGAGCCTTCGGTCGGTGAGAAGGGGGCGCCGAAGCTTGAAGCAGTATTGGCGTTTTAAGTACGAGTCAGGGGAGGGCAATTGCCTCCTCAACCACACCTTGAATCCGCCACTCCTGATGTTAAGAAAGAAAAACTGCTTTCGAGTTTTCTGCTTCTGCCTACTGACTGTGTGAATAATGTTCGATGTAATTCTGAAAACAAGGCAATAAAAATACGTAAATATATTGTTCAATGAACAAAAATTAATACAAGTTTGCCGTAAAAAAAAAAAAGAAAAGCGACGACTGTCGACCGGCGCTTTTTAATGCGGCGCACCGGGCATTTGCCCGAATGCCCACATGGCCAGTTCGACCCTGTCGATGAGTGCAAAAACAACAGTCACAAAAAATCGAAAATTCGTTTTTTGCGGAAACGAGCTGTGGGAGGTCTTTAAATAATGATGCAATAAGATGCATGTTGATATCAAAAATCACGTCATTCAGGTTACTAATTCGAAAGATACGATGCCTGTTATTTGAACGTTGACCGCAGAAACAATGCTAGAATTGAGACATTTTTTCTTTCTCCTAAACAATTAGAAGTTCTTGACTTACGTTGTTTATGCGCTCACAGATTCAATTATAGCTCAGGCACTTTTAAGAATGTCAAGTTATGAGTTTAAGTTTCGTTCTGATGAATTCAAAATAAGGACGCAACTACAGTCTGTGGTTGGAATAATCAGACGGTCAGTCTTTTGCATTTTCTGAGGTTTGCTGTTTGCAGAATATTTGCTGTTTTCGAGAACTGCTCGCTGGTTTGACGAATCTGTTCACTGACATTTCGCTTGTCCTAAGATCCCTATATAGACGAGCCGACGCATCAAGATAAAAGTTTGACCACTTTGGATCCAGCTCGTATTTGAGTGGTCGTCTTATCTGGCGAAATATCGCGTTTTGGTAACTTTCCACATGTTAACAAAGCTTGGCGATGTCCGGAAACTTTGCTCTGGTAACCCTAGCTCTGCAACAATGAAAAATGAAAGTAAAAGTAAATAAGTTTGATCCAAAGTGGTGAAACTTAAGCTTGATGCGTCTGCCTGTCTATATAGCGGCTCTAGCTTATCAGATTGACATATTGACGCTGGTTTCAACATCTCAGCGCCAAGCAGATAACGGTATCACCAAATGTGAGGTTGTTTTATTTACTTCCACCATCACTTCGCTCGGAATGCCCTGTAGAAGAAATCTAGTGTAAGGAAAACCACTACTTCTTTTTACGTCTAAATTTTATAACAGATACCTTAAGTGTAATAATAGTGCCTTAGGATGAGCAAAAAAACAACTCAAATATTTACTCCCAGTAAGTCGCGAATCAATGCAAAGAAAGGTTTCACAATGATTTATCTTCTAAATATTGACGATTTTCAGATCACTCAGTGCAAGATTATTTGCAATTTGGCGCCAAATTGAACCCAATTTCAAAAAAATCATTTTTATCGCCAAATTTGTCGCCAACTTGGCGACCAAAAGCCTTACGGTCTTTACCAAATGGTAGCCGAATCTAACGTCACTTAAGGCTGCATTGAAATGAAGAGATTTACCCCAAAAAGGGGTAAAAACTCCCTTTGGAATATTCGAATACAACCGAAAAGGGAGGAGCGCAACTAGATAATCAGAGTCTTCTACGGCATACCGTTTTTGAGTTATGCGATATACATACATACATACGTACAGACGTCACGAGAAAACAAGAGATAAATTACTCGAGGATGGTTGAAATGGATGTGTCGGCTGCTCCTATGTTCATAGGTAAACGTGGGTCATTCCGACGAAAATGATACAAATCATGTCTGAAACTCTTTACTTAAGATTATCAATTTAAATAATTTCCACCAACTAATCATATTTTTTTTATTGAGTTTCCATTTATTTGTGTATAATGAAGTGTAAATAACTAGTACATGACTAATTTATGAAAGGATTTTAAATATTTCGATCACTTTGTTTAACAGAGTGGACATATAACAGAGTGGACAAATAAACCTTTAAACATATCTGTATAATCACAAAGAAAAGTTAGAATCACAGAACAAGCATAAAGTGGAATAAACAGCCTAAAACTGTAAGTCTGTCTGAAATTTCAAGAAAAATCTATTTTTTTCATTATGAAATCGACTGTAACAGAGTGGACATCCAACAGTTCAAATTAACTATCATAATAAAAGAATGAGGCTCACCCTGGTTGTTGACTACATAATTCAATGTAGCGAGCTAATCACGGCAGTTATACTACCTATATTTAAAATATATATATATATATATCAGATTGAATGCAATTGTTTATTTTATTTCCAAAAGACATATAACAGAGGGGACAATTCGAAACATAGAAAATCTAGGGACATGAATAGATAATAGTGTTTTGGGGGGAAATTTTTTTGCGTTCGCGTAATAATCTGCAGAAATGGTGTCAGAAGCATCTTTTGTGCAGTGCAGTGGTTACATTTCAGTTTAATTTTAAATCACATTTAAAATTCTAGCAATTTGAAGCTGGGATACGTCATTTTCTGCTTCTTCTGACAAAGATAATTTTTTTTGTGTCATTTCTAAATGGATCATACCTAATCAATGGATACTTGATGGCACAAAATTAAACGGAGAACCAATAAAAAACACACTTAATGGGTGGAAGTAATTAAAATTGATTTTAAAAAATTCTAAAGTCTCAGACATGAATTGTACCATTTTCCTCGGAATGACCCATGAACGTAAGGACGTGCTGTCGGATCGAAAAGAACTTCCAACATTCTTTCGAGGGTGAATAAAATAGAAATTTAGATCGAAATTTGAGTGATTTTTTTTTCTCGCTTACAATGATTCCTTCACTAGGTAAAATGAAGGGAAAACTCAAGCACAGACTTTCTCACCTGCGTCGTCTATCTTCCTGGGGTTCCAGTCTTGCTCGTCGTCTTCCGCCCTGGACTCCGAAGAGGTAGCGACTTCCGGGCAGCAGACGACCGGCATTTCGTCGTCCCACCGGCAGATGGCGGGCTGCGACTTCCGGTTCCGGAGGCCCTCGATGGCGGACTGGCAGTTGGTCAGTGGCAGGCAGGAGCCGGGGGTGCCGCCGTCCGGGTCGCAGCCGTCGGAGTCGCCGTCGCTGAAGATCAGAGCTGAAGAAAGAGGGAAGATGACACAATAAGATGAAAGGCTATATTCCAGTGAAGTAAATTATAATTAAAAAATCTGGTATGGGTGCCACACTACTTCCTTTTACGTATAAATTTCGTAGTAGATGCTTTGTAAGTGTTTTAAACAGTGCTTGGAGTGAGCAAGGTAACAATTCAAACATTTACACACCTGGTTTGCCGCGAAACAATGCAAAAAAAAAATGTTTTACAGTGATTCATTTTCTTAATATCGCCGATTTTAACATCATTCAGCAGATTTTTCGCAAAATAGCGCCAAATTGAACCCAAATTCAAAATATATTTTTTTCGCCAAATTTGTCGCCAAGTAGGCGTCAAACACTCGGCGACCAAAAGCTTGGCTATATATCTCCAAGTGGTCGTGCCAATTCATATCACTAAAGTCTGCATTGAAATTAACACTGGTTTACTCCAAAAAGGGGCAAAACACCCCCTTGGGAACAATCGAATGCACACAAGGGGAGGTGCACAACTAGACCCCCCTCAAAGCCTACATACCGAACTAAAAGCTTCTACGGCATATAGTTTTTGAGTTTTGCGACATACATACATACGCACATACATGCATACAGACGTCACGAGAAAAGTCGTCCTAATAAACTCGGGGATGGTTGAAAAATTTTTTTCGGCCAGTTATATGTTGGTAGGTACATATGCACGTGCTGACAGGTCGAAAAAACGACTCAACATTCATTCGGCGGTGAGCAAAATCGAAATTTATACCCAAATTTAAGGAAATTTTTTTTCGCGATCACAATACTTCTTTTACTACGTAAAAGAAAGTAAAAAACACGCGTTTAGAGTTAAACTAAAAAGTAAAATATTTCAATATATAGTTAAAAATTCATGATACTCTGATTTTCAAAACTATTTATTACCAGCTAAGTTTACATGCACTTATAATACATCAACATGTAATGTAGTTTAGCCTTTAATATTAATAATAGCAATAAATATATTACTTTTATATTTGCAAAGAATGTGAATTATATATTTCATTCAGTTACATACAAACAACTGAAACACTTATTATACATCAACATGTAATACAGTTTAGCCTTTAGCATTAATAACAGTCTTAAATACAGGGTGTCCACTCCAATCGTGGTCCAATAGCTAATTTCTAAACCGTTAGAGATAAGCATACAGTTTATTTAGGAAAAAATCTCCAAATTACGAAAGGAATTTTGGGTCTATTCAATGTTTTTCAAAAAATCAAATTTTGAAAGAGTTACGAAATTTAAATTTTTATACAGCCCCCCAGTCCTATCAATCATATTTAGTAAAACATTCTTGACACTGTAACGTTTAAAACTAAAAAAAAATCACTGTTCTACCACAAAAATTGACCGAGTTATGACGTTTTGAAAAATCAAGATTTTGCATTGTTTCATGACGTCATCGAGAGATCGCTTAAGGGACCGCATGCGAAATCCTTCAAAATCTTGATTTTTCAAAACGTCATAACTCGGTCAATTTTTGTCGTAGAAGAGTGATTTTTTTTTAGTTTTAAACGTTAGTGTCAAGAATATTTTACTAAATATGATTGATAGGACTGGGGGCTGCATAAAAATTTAAATTTCGTAACTCTTTCAAAACTTGATTTTTTGAAAAACGTTGAAGAGACCCAAATTCCTTTCGTAATTTGGAGATTTTTTCCTAAATAAACTATATGCTTATCTCTAACGGTTTAGAAATTAGCTATTGGTCCACGATTGGAGTGGACACCCTGTATATTACTTTTATATTTGTAAAGAACGTGAATTTTATCTTTTATTCAGATTTACATACATACATTCTTACAAACAAACAAACCCACACGTGAAAGTAATAAAAGCGTATAAAAAATAACTCTTTTCATAGAAGTAGAATGACTGACGAGAAAATAAATCACTGCTCTGAAATCATCCATATAAATCGTTATCATGTTTCACTCGTTTCATTCCAAAATGCAGAGTTAGTTTTAAAATGTCACACACAAATTACACAACGTTAGTAGTAAGTACCCCACTCTATGCGGCAGAAGGAGGCAAACAACTCAACAGTCCAGAAGGGGGCGTGGTCGCTTCGCCGCCATCTTGGATGGTCACGTGATCTTGCAGGGTGTATTTTTGGATGACGTCATCAATGACGTCACGTAATTTCTTATAACCTTGCACGAGGGTTCCGATGCCGTCCGCCATCTTGGATTTCTTATTTTTAATTGAGTATTTAATTGATTGAGCCGCCATCTTGGATGATCACGTGATTCCTCCGCCATCACGCGTTAATTCATGTCTGATCTTGACTTACTTAATTATTCATTTAATTTCTTTATTTTATTTATTCTTACTGAAATAATATTTGCGAAGGTAATATTCTAAAATGCAGTTCCCATGCCTGGGGTTTGAACCCGGGACCTTTCGCTTCGTAGCCCAAGTCTATAACTACTAGATCGGACTAGGCAGTTACTTCGGATGGATAATGAAGCATTAAAAAGATAACTTATACCTCGTGACGTCATCTATTGGTCACCGTGAGCATTATTTTGAGAGCT